>CANTAL010000117.1:0-600000 GCA_947650365.1 Chamaelirium japonicum
ATCATATCTTGATTTCTTCATCCCTTCCAGCTCCCCAAAATCCTCTACTTGCCTCCATTGCGTGCCCACAAGAACCTACATACATGCCATGATAATCCTGGCTTAATCGGGACCCCCGTTGATTATCTTTTGCTTTGTTTCTATATTTATTCATTACCGAAATTAATTTCTATATTTTATTTTCTTATTGTAAATAAGTTTTATTGTTGAGAAAATCGTATTTGCCTTTGACACTTAGAGAAATGATCATAGGTTAATGTTCCGCCCTTGCCTACATCAACATGGTATTAGAGTGAGCGATGACAGTTTCTATTGTGACATCCGATCCTCTTCCCTTTGATCCTCTCTCTCTCTCTCTCTCTCTCTCTTTCTCTCTCTCTCTCTCTCTCTCTCTCTCTCTCTCTCTCTCTCTCTCTCTCTCTCTCTCTGAGCGTTTTCTTCTTTGATCTCAGTTCTTTTCTACCGGCATCGATTTCATCTCTCTATGGACTTTATCGGAGTAGAGTGGCCACCGAGGATCCACTTATCCACACCTTCTGGTCATCTCTTGACACAGACACACCTTTCGTTAAGAACCCGAAGGTTGTTTGCAGTATGGTGCGACATCACTTGGTTAGCGTTCATCACCACTTGCTGGCTCAATGATGGTATATATCACGGTGATGGTCCACCTAGTGCTCAGACAGACTACATGTGTCAGACAACAACTTGAGGATGAGTTTTTGTAGTGAAAGCAAATGATGAGGACAAGATTCATGCCATAAATCGTGTTTAAATTTAATAATGTTGAAATATCCTTTTATCTATTTAATCACTATTTTTAGGCATTCGTATGATATTTTTAGTCTTTTTTAGGCTTTATGAATGATATAGAATGTTCCATAAGTCGCGGGGTTTGTTTGCGATCTTATTCAGGAGATTTTCAAATGATTTTAGGCTCCTTCGAATGTGATTTATACTTATTATTAATAAAAACAGCAACCACAAGACGCCGATGATTGAGAATAAATCGTCGAACCAATATCAAGCTCCCTCCTCTAGCACCCTATTTAATGACATGGCATAAGATGGGCTTTAATTAATGCTTGATGGGCTTTTTTAGATAAGCCTAAAAGGGGCTTTTTCCTTTCCCACCTTCTCTCTCTCTCTCTCTCTCTCTCTCTCTCTCTCTCTCTCTCTCTCTCTCTCTCTCTCTCTCTCTCTCTCTCTCTCTCGTTTTGCTTCTACCCGTGCGGAACCCCCCTACCGGTGCATGCTTTCACATGAAACCACCGCCCCCTTCTCCTCTTTACTCTTTCCCTCTTATTTTCTCTCTCTTCCCTTTATTTCTCTCTTTTCTTTTCTTCCTTGGCCCGAGGCATCCCCACATTTCGTCTATTATTTCTTTTGATCCCTACCACCTATCTGAAACCCTAAGTCTAAAAAAAAAAAAGGAAAAACCATGAAGAATGCATATTTTAGACTTTGAGAAGAAACCTCCTCTTTGTGAGAGATTTTGGATTTGACTCTCGTCCTCCAGGAGTTGATGCTTGTCCTCCATGGTTTGTGACGTTACTCGGCGACAAATCAAAGGATCTGACACCCATGTTTCGACGACCTTTCACCGTGAGCGAATCCCATGGGAGATTTTCTCAATTTATTGCGGTTCAATTTATCTTTGTTATTTTTCTTTTTTTCTCCTAAATTATGCCAATCATATTTTGATTCCTTCATCCCTTTCGCTTCCATATTTTGATTCCTTCATCCCTTCCGCTTCCAAAAAACCATTCGCTTGCTTTCATTGCACGCCCACACGAAAGCCCTGTGCCTGGCATGATCATCCTAACTTAATCGAGACTCCATTGGTTATATTTTACTTTATTTTATGTATTTATTTGTTGCTAAAATTTAATTTTTGCATTTTATTTTCTTGCTGCGAATAAATTTTCATTGTTGGAAAAATCATATTTACCTTGGCCACTTAGAGAAAGGATCGTAGGTTGCCTCTCGTCCTTGCCTACATCAACCATCCAGCCAATTTCTAATCCGGAAAAGCCTCTTCTTCCTCGTGGATCAGTCTACTCTTCTTCATCTCGGATCGGTGCGTTGCAAGGAGTTGTGCGGTACTTCTCATCCAGAATTAAGGAAACCTCTTCAGATCTACAACCCGAACATCCATGGCCGGAGTATGATAGTTTTTTTTGCTTCAGCTTATTGTTGATCCGATCTTCTCGTTATTTATCTCGGATCTGTAGAAGTCCATGTAGATTTCTTGGTATCAGAGCCGGATTTATCTTTTGGATCCTAACTTTTTCATGGAATTTTTCGAGCTAAATTGTCACTGAGGGTTTCTATCATTGTATTTGACAAGACTTTACTTTTTTTCAAAAAATATTATAAGGAGAGGAATCGGGACCTATACGGTTTCAATGCACAATCTGTATCATTGTCTTTTAGATGATTTCAATACTTGGTAACATAGTTAATGATGTCGGTACGACATGAGAGTGGCCCAATAAGACCTCGGATTGGCCTTAATGATTGGGTAATACACATACGCTTGTGGTTAAGTGATGAATCCTGGCCCTTCTTCTAAATCCTACGGATGGATGGATTAGACTTTATGCATTAGGGTTTGGGGGGTGGTGTCCCGGTTTAGATATAAATAGATGCCTCTACCATCCATTATGCATCATCAACTCAAGTTCTAAACCGGAAACACCTCTTCTTCCTCGTGGATTGGCCTCCTCTCCTTCATCCCAGATTGGTGTATTGCAAGGAGTTGTGCGGTGCTTCTCATCCATGGTAATCAAACTCCCGATCCAGATCTTACGATCCTACGATTCTCGATCCATCAAGGGAAAAAACGATCCGGATCTTAAAGTAGACTCCCAAATATGTAGAAGCTAACCAAAATCTTATCAGAATCGGTAGAATCTTGGGATCTAAGAAGTCTTCCATGGAATGTGGGAGTCTGCTGGTTTCCTTTTTAGGGCCTATTTCTAATGGGTCATACAAATATTGTATAATTCTTTATTGAATTGGTTCTTTGACTGCTGTTGGTCTAACTACCGCTATATACCAGCCATGGCCCACATCATCTCCTCATATATAAGGGAGAAACAAGTCAACAATTAGGGTTATTTTATCTCACGGTCCTCATCTTTCTATTGCGGGTTTGGGGTGACTTGAATGGTCAAGCCGACGCCACACGACGAGATTGGTGATGACGAATAATTATCTATCTTATTGTTTTTTTTTTCTTTTTCTTTTATTGGGATAACAATATAGAGTTTATTATTATTTTCAATATATCATGATACTTGGGCAACATATTTATATCTTTGATGAGGTAAGAACTTTGTACATTTGACTTGTTAAATTGATGTATTAGTTGATTTGATGTTATTACATTAGCCTTTTACATAGTTTTGGAATTTATTACAAATGCATATTAGAGATGCAAAGATTCTGATAAAGCCCCCTTGATCATTGTCGCAATTAGATATGCATGATCCGATAAAGCTAAGAAAAGGCTTGGTAATATAGTTGATGAAGTCAGGACTCGAGTGTTGGGTTTTGTTGCTGCATTGGCCACGCACGACATAAGATGGCCCAATAAGACACTATGGATTGACCTTTAATGATTGGGCAATAGCCATATGTTTATGGTTAAGTGGTGAATCATGACCCTTTGTCTAAATCCAATTGATGGATGGATTAGACTTCAGTCATTAGGGTTTTGGGGTGGTGTCCCAATTTAGATATGAATAGGTGCCTCTACCATCCATTAAACATCATCAAGTCAAGTTCTAAACCTGAAATACCACTTCTTCCTCGTGGACCAGTCTCCTCTCCTTCATCCCGGGTCAGTATATTGCAAGGAGTTGTGTGGTGCTTCTCATCCTGGATCAAGTCAACCTCTTCAGATCTACATGACCTCGACATCCATGATCGGATGTATGATCATCTTCTTTAATTTGATTCTGCTTATTGTTGATCCGATCTTCTCGTTATTTATTTTGGATCTATAGAAATCCATATAGATTTCTTGCACTGGTATCAGAGTTGGGTTTAGATTTTGGATCGTCATTTTTTTATGGAATATTTCGGGTTAAATTGTCACTTATGATAACTACCATTGTATTTTACAAGAGTTTACATTTTTTTAAACAACTTATTTTTTAAGAAGAGGGACCAAAAACTATAGGTTTCAAGGTACAATCTGTATCATTGTTTTTTAGACTATTTTTGTCCCATCCGATTGGAATCACCTAGTGCACTAGGGTAAGTGAGAAACGCCTTGAAAATATAATAAAGCCCCCCTTGATCATTGTCATTAGGACTGTCAATTGGGCCGGGCTAGCCCGATACCCGCCCATCCGACCCGAAAAAATTTGTGCTGAGCCTTAAATGGGTTTGGGCTGGGCCGAGTTCGGACATAATTTTATACCCGAAAATTAATTCGGGCCGAGCTCTAGCCAGGTTCAGCCCAGCCCATATTCAGCCCAAACCCGAATGCTTATATATTCAATTTAAAAACCCATGAAGCATACAGTCTGTACTACCCGAGCATATTGAGTAACCAAGAGTCACTTCGACCCTCCAACATCTTCTTTCCATAGTTGACTGATTCAGTACTAATTCAATGGTCAGTATACCCTTTCCCAATTTGGGAGTCCCACTAATACTATCCCAAATTCCCAATCTTCTGTTTCACTTCCTTCCAAAAAAAAAAAAGTCTCGTTTTTGCACTAGAACCCTTAACTGATCGAAGTCGGACATCTCCATGGCTTTATCCTAGATTCCTAATCTTCTGTTACATCTATGCTTGTAGTACTAGATGTCCAATTTTTTTTGCATTTTGATTCACTGCAAATCTTAATTGGGCTGGCCCGAACTCGCCTCGAAGCCCGAAAAACAAATTGGGCTGAGTTTGGGTTGAATAAAGTAAAAATATTTTGGGCTGAGTTTGGGCTTGGAAAAGCATATTCATATATGGGCCGAGTTCGAGCAAGGCTTGGCCCGACCCGCCCCGGCCCGATTGACAGGCCTAATTGTCATGATTAGATGTGCAATGGGTCGGGTCGTGTCGGGTCGGGTTCGCGTCGTGTCTAGTTTCGAGTCGTGTCTAAAACCCTTAGACTCGGGCCCGACTCGTTTAGCTAATCGTGTCTAGATCCTAAACCCGGACCTGGCCCGCTTATAAACGGGTAGACCCGATAAGACCCGTTTACCACTCGGATCTATTCAGTTGACCCGATCCGACCCAATCCGACTCGACCCGACCTGGCCCGAAGACCCGCTGGTACTACATATTACAGTATCAGATTGCGGGTAGATCCGACCCGATCCGACCCGACACAACCCATTGAATTTTAAACGGGTCTTCTTGGGTCTACCGATTCCAGACCCTGAATCCGGACCCGACCCGTTTATTAAACAGGTCTATCGTGTCGACCCGTTTACGACCCGAACTTGTTTAACCCTGACCTAGACCCGCTAACTTCATGTCGGGTCCAAAATTGCTAGCCCTACACGCGACATCCGACATGAAGGTGAAGACCCTACGGATTGGCATTTACTGATTGGGCAAAACTCATACGCATGTGGTTAAGTGATTAATTTTGACACTTTGTCTAAATCCTATGTATGAATGGATTAAACTTCACATTAGGATTTTGGGATGGTCACTATTTAGATATAAATAGATACCTCCATCATCCAACCAAGTTCTAAACTCGTGGATCGGCCTCCTCTCCTTCATCCTGGATCAGTGCATTTCCAAGAGTTGCACGGTTCTTCTCATCCGGTATCAAGGAAACCTCTTCAGATCTACAACCCCAGCATCCATGGCCGGAGGTATGATCTTCTTTCGCTTCCGCTTATTGTTGATCCAATCTTCTCGTTATTTATTTCAGATCTATAAAAGTCCATATGGATTTCTCGCACCGGGTATCATATAGCTGAGTTTATTTTTTAGATCCTCACTTTTTCATGGATTTTTTCGGGTTAAATCGTCAATGATGGCTTCTATCATTATATTTGACAAGAGTTCAATTAAAACAAAACTTTTTTTTTTATTAGGAGAGGGTAGGGTTTCGAGGCACAAGTTGTATCATTGTCGTCCAATAAAGCTCAGAAAAAATACTTGGTAGCTTATTTTTCGACCATTTTGCCTATTATCTTTGACCATTTTACCTAGGGGTGGCAATAGGTCGTGTCGTGTCCAAAACCCCTAGACCCGGACCCAACCCGTTTAACTAATCGTGTCTAGATCCTAAATCCGTACCCGACCCAGTAATAAACAGGTAGACCCGATAGGCCGATAAGACCCGTTTACCACCCGGGTCTATTTAGTTGACCCAATCCGACTCGATCCAACCCAACCAGAAAGACCCGCTGGTATTATATATTACAATATCGGATTGAGGGTAGACCCGACCCGACCCAACCCGACCTGTTGAATACTAAACGGATCTTCCCGGGTGTCCAGACCCTAAGCCCAAACCCAACCCGTTTATTAAACGGGTCTATCGTGTCGACCGATTTACGACCCGAACCCTTTTAGCACTGACCCAGACCCGCTGACTTCGTGTCGGGTCTGCCATGTCAGGCCCAAAATTGCCAGCCCTAATTTGACCAATAAACTTTATGTCCAATTAATCGTGTAAAGGATCTGAGTATTTGATCAAATGTTGATCAGTCACTCCTCCACAAAAACATCCTTTAAAAATTACCTTACAAACAAATATTCCTTATATCCTTTTTATAAATTATCTTCCAAACAATTTCAAAACACAAACTACAAAATTTCTATAGAACACATGAGAAACTTCTCTATGGACTGAATTTAGGGTAATGCGAGATTTTATCCTCGCCACAATGTCCACACGACGGGTTAATACAAAAGGAAAAGCAATCGCGAAACAAAGGCGGATGCTGGCGAGTCCATGTCGGCAAGAGAGAGCTAGGGCTTGGGTTTTCCAGCTTGAAGGGATTGGATCTTCTGTTGTAACTTCAATACCTGCATATTCAATGACACATGAAAATTTGTAAGTGCCTCTCCCCCACAAACGATGGCGGCGATGAGCCTATTAAGATTTAAGACATGGTATAGTAAAGTAAAGCGAATGACTAAAGAGTTTATGATACGCGATAGTAAAGTAAAGGCAATTTCATTTAGATAAAGAATCTATCAAGTGGCAATTTCATTTAGCAAATGACTACAAAGTAATTATCCGGGCGTTGAAGTATATGCCATTGATTGATGAAGGAAAAGCATCAATTTATATGCAATAGGAGACAAAACGCATGATGTATTATACCCCTCGGAGCATCAAAGATGTTGATCTAGATAAAAAAAAATGTTCCGGGAATGAGTGACGGAGGGTACTTGTCCCAAAGTAAAGCGAGTGACTAAAGTGTTTATGATACGCAATAGTAAAGGCAGTTTCATTTAGATAGAGAAGCTACCAAGTGGCAGAAGATGTATGGCGCACAAACTAGAAGGCCATGTCATGCACAAAGTAATTATCCAGGCGTTGAAGTATATGTCATCAATTGATGAAGGAAAACCATCAATGTATATGATATAAGAGACAAAGCACTTGATATTATACTCCTCAGAGCATCAAAAATGTTGATCTTGATAAAAAAGAATGTTGATCTAGATTAAAAAAATGTTCCTGGAATGGGTGATGATGGGTACTTGTCGCAAAAAAATTGGACTAGCAAACCCTATTCTGCCTGCGGGGTAAAACCTTGTTGGCACAATTGAAAATAGCAATCAGCATGCTAGAGCAATGTTACAAAGTGGGAAGTCGGAATAGGTGGGCTAGGGGAGTCGGAAAAATCGGGAAAGAAGTCAGGACAGTAGGGAGCTATAAAGTAAATGTAAATATAGATGTTTTCCGAGCAGTACATGATGGGATTAAAATGCGATTAATCAGGATCAAAACGTGAATCAATCTTTTTTCCAAAAATCACAACTTTTCAAAAAAGCCAGAGAAAAGGTGTAGTAAATGTTTCCTGAATAAGTAGGCATCAAAACAAGATTTATTCAAAACACCTGAAGATTTTGGTAAGAGAGTGCTAGTGTATGTCAGGAGTTGATGCCAAGTAACTCCAACAAGTTTAGACGAACCCTTCCGAGAAAACCATACCCAAGGAAGTGTAGGTGAGTAGTACAGGATAAAGAGCAAAAAAACTCCGGAGATAAGCTCACGAGTCTCACAAGATGCACAAACTGATATAGAACAACCTACCATATGATCATGGATAAAAATACCGGTCGCGGACAAAATATCGGCCGGCCGAAAAAACGGTTCGAACCGGGCGGTACGAACCGGTATCGGTCTGAACCGGTCCATACCGGTGTGAATTGATTTTTGGTTTCAAAAAAATTTGAAAAAATAACCAAAAAATCCAGAATAATCTAAAATACTAGTTTGTGATGTTTTTTTTCATTAGTAAACTAGTTATAGGTATGAACCGGTCTTTTTAAGTTATAAAGTCACTGTTTTCACTGTATAATTCTAAATTGTGGAATTTGATACAGTTATTAAATTGTATGTGTTAGATTAGCCTAGTATTAATATATTATGCTTAGGGATTACAAAACACAATTCATAACCATTGCACAAACATGAATTACACAACTAATACGACTATACGAGTACTGGAGTACATGAGTGATGAGTCATATTTTACAATTTCACATAATATGATAATAAAGTAATAAACACAAATTCATAGTCATAAGACGGCTAAGACTCCTAACAGGCTAACATGTTTAGCAAATAAAATGCATATCCATAACTTACAAGAGTTGAGAATTAGATATTTTTACCTACTTAGACTGAGTAACTTAGTACCACATGGAACTTCGGGCAGGCTGCATTTCATCATCATCATCATCATTACCTCGTGGATGACCGGATGGTGGCAATGTCGGATATTGGAAGAAATCATACACAAATGACTGATATTGAGGCTCCCCGTATGAACTCCCAAATTGGGAGTTCGTATGGGGAGTCCCAATGCTACCCATCGAAGATTCTGGCTCCGGCTGAGGATAATATGGTGGTGGATAGTGTGGTGGAGGATATCCATATCCATAATAAGGTTGTTGCCACTGTCCTCTGGTTTCTCTAACTCCACTATCATTTGCACCCCCAGTACCTCCATGTTCAACACCAACATTCCCACGAATCCCACTATCTCCGAAATCCATACTATGTGAATCGAAGACACATGTGTTGTCTTCATAAGTGCTGCCGGTGTATACAGGGCATGGTCGTGGAGACTGTGGAGAAAGAGGCGACCGAGGTCCTAGAGAACTGCTACTACTGCTACGATGGCTGGACTCAGAATCAGACTCATGTGGTGCCTCCCGCTCAGGCTGAGTCTGGTGTCTACCTCTGTAAGATCTCATCCGGTCAGCAGCTCTGAGAGGCTCATTACCATCCAAGTCAGGTATATCTCGTACTAATGCTTCGTCACCATCTAACACTGGTAGCTCCCCTTCTTCTATCCAAGGTGCCAACGGATCATTCTCCTCCGAAAATATATAGTCCAAATTAATTGGACATGAGTACTCTCTCTGCTCCTCCGCATTCAATCGTTTTCTCGTCCTCGTTCTAAGCCTTAGATTATAATTGATGAAGACCAACTTCTCCAAATTCTTCATAGTTAGGCGATTTCTTGGCTTTGTGTGAATCAACGAGAATGTACTCCAATTGCGCTCACAATTCGAAGAAGATGTTGTTTGGCTCAAAACTCTGATGGCAACCTTTCTTAGTGCTGGGGCTGTTTCTCCATAATTCATCCACCACTCCGCTGCAAATAAGAAAAAAATAGAATTAGTTCTCTTTATTGTATCAGAAATTATCTCCATACATAAAACAATAAATTTAATTATTTTTACCGGGCTTGCATCTCTCTATTGCATGCCTCGCGATAGTGTCTCCAAAACTCCCTAACCCTTGATTATAGTAGTCAATCTGTAATATAAAACAATGTACATTACTGATTTATGTTATAAGAAATAAATAATCTCCTAAAGATGAATAATGCCATTAGTCCTTACCTGAGTAATGGCATCAATCTGATCGTTTACATCCCTTAGTAATCTCTTTATTGTTTCTTTTAATCCTACGCGCACTTCATCAGTGATCTCTCGTGAATTATTTGCGTAGCGGTGTATAGGATTAAGAAAATAACCTACACATTCATGAATACAAGTTAGCCATATTTCACAATATTTATTCATTTGCTAACCACTACACAAATATGAATTCATAATTCAATTACCTGCTGCATGTAGATCATGGTGCAGCTGACGATCCCACCTTTTATCAATCATTTCCCAATACTTTTTGTAGTATCTGGTTCTCGCCTGGATTTGCAACTTGGCTCTGTCCATTGCCTCGTATATATCTCCCATTGTCGGCTTCTCGTCACCGTCAACTAGCCGCAAGACAAAGAGAAGTGGCTCGACAATATCACAAATATCCTTCACATTATCCCAAAATTTCTTTTTTCGCACTATCCCTGCCACATCAGCTGCTGGGCCTTCTGTAATCTTCCCATATTTTGAGGTTAGCCATTCCGGAGAGAGAAACATCTGTTGCAAACCAATTTTGTGCTTCCACAAGCTCTCTAAAGCAATGTAGTTAGTGGCAAATCTAGTTATACCGGGCCTTAGCAGTTCATGACCATCTGTATAAGTCTTCATCAATGCAATGACCCAGTTATGGGTGTAGATGAACGTTGTAATTTTTCGTGCCTTTGCAATCGCTTTTGATATCCATGGCTTTTTTCCAATGTCTTCAATCATCAGGTCCAAGCAATGAGCTGCACAAGGGGACCAAAACATATGCGGCCTAGTCTGCATCAGTTTCATTCCTGCAGCCTTATAAGTGGCTTCGTTATCTGTCACGATTTGGACCACATATTCTTCACCTACCTGCTCGACGACTTCATTCATTAATGTATGCAGATAGTCAGCATTCTTCACTTTGTCTGTCGCATCAATAGACTTAAGAAAAACTGTCCCGGAAGATGAATATACAAGAAAATTAATCAAACTTCTTCGATTGATGCTTGTCCACCCATCACACATAATAGTGCATCCTCTTTCTTTCCAACAATCCTTAAAGCTGTTAACCCATTCCAATGCCTCCTTGTACTCATACTGGACACATGTATGTCCTATATCATATGGTGTAGGGGCCGGAATACCAGGACCAGCACTTGCCACTGCGTCAAACATGCCTTGCAGGTACGGTGACGATGCAACATGAGGCGGAATCCGATTGTGTAGAAAAAATTTTCCTGTTGCCTTCATCACAATCTCCTTTGCCTTCTTTTGCATCCCAGTCAATGCAGCTTTGATACCAGGCTGTGTAGATGACGGTCTCCTGCAAGCCATTGGGTCAACCGGACCCACTACTCTCGGCCTAGGCCCCCCCGACAAATGTACCTCCTCGTCCCTCTCACGGGGCCGTGAGCTAAGGACACGACGTAAAGATCCGCCAAAGCCTTGTGATGATCCAATACCCTTACCAGTGCTACCAGATGGTCTAGATCCACCGGATCCAGATGCGCCTCCATGCTCAAAAGTCGAACCTCTCATAGTTGCCTCTCGCTGTAACCTCCTCGCCTCCTCATCAGTTTGCAGAGTCTGCTTAGAAGCTCTCATTGCTGCCTCCATCTGGGAATCATCATCATCATCCTCACTCCCCCAAATCTCATCTCTACATGCATCTAGCTCCTGTCTCCTGCTAGTTTCCTTCTGTGCTTTCTTTTGTTTTCCAGAGTCAAGCAATGCTTGCATTTCTTTTTTAATCTCCTTGGGTACATTGGGACATGCAACTACTTGGCCTTTTTTATGTGCCAAGTGCTCTTTCAGCCTCGTTATCCCTCCATTGAGCACCTTTGCACAATACTTGCACTTAATCTTGTGCCTCAAACCCGCAACTGCCTCCCCATGGGACCACGCATGATCATACTCTCGCACCATTTTCCTGAAAAACATTCAAACATTCAATAATCAAGTCATTTTACAATGTACATATATTTCACCATAATTATTTAGTTTTTTTTCAAAAAAAATGTTACAAAAACAAAAGAAAAATGAAAAAACATTCAAATTTGCATGAACCGATCATGCAAATTTGGAGATTATGCTTATAGATCTATAGATCTAAGCATTGAATGCATAGATCTAACCCATATCATCATTTTTACAACAATTATTTGGTTTGTTTTTAAAAAAAATGCAAAAAAATAAATGAAAATTGAAAAAAACCCAAATTTGCATGAACCGATCATGCAAATTTGGAGATTATGCTTATAGATCTATAGATCTAAGCATTGAATGCATAGATCTAACCCATATCATCATTTTTACCACAATTATTTGGTTTGTTTTTAAAAAAAATACAAAAAAATAAATGAAAATTGAAAAAACATTCAAATTTGCATGAACCGATCATGCAAATTTGGAGATTATGCTTATAGATCTATAGATCTAAGCATTGAATGCATAGATCTAACCCATATCATCATTTTTACCACAATTATTTGGTTTGTTTTTAAAAAAAATGCAAAAAAATAAATGAAAATTGAAAAAAACCCAAATTTGCATGAACCGATCATGCAAATTTGGAGATTATGCTTATAGATCTATAGATCTAAGCATTGAATACATAGATCTAACCCATATCATCATTTTTATCACAATTATTTGGTTTGTTTTTAAAAAAAATACAAAAAAATAAATGAAAATTTAAAAAAACCCAAATTTGCATGAACCGATCATGCAAATTTGGAGATTATGCTTATAGATCTATAGATCTAAGCATTGAATGCATAGATCTAACCCATATCATCATTTTTACCACAATTATTTGGTTTGTTTTTAAAAAAAATACAAAAAAATAAATAAAAATTGAAAAAAACCCAAATTTGCATGAACCGATCATGCAAATTTGGAGATTATGCTTATAGATCTATAGATCTATGCTTTGACGGCATAGATCTAACCCATATCACCATTTTCACCACAATTATTTGGTTTAATTTTTAAAAAAATGCAAACAAAGAAAAGAAAATTGAAAAACCCCCAAATTTGCATGAACCGATCATGCAAATTTGGAGTTTATGCTTATAGATCTATAGATCTAAGCATTGATGGCATAGATCTAGCCCATTTCAACATTTTCACCACAATAATTTGATTTTTTTCAAAAAAAATGCAACAAAACAAAAGAAAAATGAAAAAAATTATGAAAACATACCTTCAAATGTGGTTTTGATCTTGCAAATCCGAGTTTTTGGCTTCAAATCTTGCAAATCGAGCTAGTATGGAGGTTCACCTCATGTGGGAATGAAGAAAGAAGCCCAAAAAATTCAATTCGGAATGAAAAAACCACTCATATGGGCACTTAACAGCCGGTACCGGTTCGAACCGGTTCGAACCGACCGGTTCGAACCGGTTCGAACCGGTACCGGCCGGTATTTAGGCGAATTGGTCGCCGCGACCGGTATCACCTGGATACCGGTGCGGTTCGGACCGGTTCCCGGTTTGAACCGGCCGGTACGGTTCGTACCGGCCGGTATTTTGATCCTTGCATATGATCCCCAGTCAAACGTATAAAGTACCCCAATGGAAGCTAGAACATTCCATAATGGGAACAGTCGGATCCATGGCACTGATAGATGCTTGTACTTCAAAATTAGGATCCACGGCAATAACACAGGGGAATTGTGTTAACAAATATACACATTGTGAGATGACCACAGCATCATAACACATTGTGAGATGCAGATCACAGTTCTGCAATTAAGTGATGATCATATTATTTTTTCCTATGGTTTCTTTATTGTGTCGTATATTTTAACGATTGTCATGATGTTGTGGGTTTATAAGTAATAAAAATGGCAAATTATAATTTACTTCACACTTTAATTGGGCTAGATACATTTATGCTGAATGTTATCTTTCCTACAAAGAAAAAGGGAATCCGGCACATGAGAATATTCCAAGCCGACAGAAAACACAGAATAAGACTGGAGACCACGCACGATAAGGTTTACTTGGAAATGACACCAAAAACAAGAATACTCTTAAAGGCATGATTAGAGAATGGTGCGGTGCTTGAACACACGGAAAAATCATTGACAATCCTAGTGAATTAACAATAATTTTTTTGCTTCAACTAAATAATCAAAGGAATTTATAGATTTCTCCACGAGACACATAAATTTGAATATATATATATATATATATATATATATATATATATATATATAGGGGCATGCTATGCTGCGGCATGCGGTGCGTGCGGCATCACACCACAGCCGTGTGATGCACTGCTGCGTGCATCGCATGCACGCAGCGCGTGCATCACACGGCTGCGGTGCGATGCCGCACGCACCGCATGCCGCATTCAAGCAAATCCCTATATATATATATATATATATATATATATATATATATATATATATATATATATAGAGAGAGAGAGAGAGAGAGAGAGAGAGAGAGACTAGCGCTCACCTGCGGGACGTCCAGCAGGTGAGATTTGTGGGACACTGTTTAGGCATTGCTCGAGCGTTGAATTTTATGGATCAACGGTTGAGATTCGAGGTTGTAGAGCTAATAGGACAAAAAAGAATCATTGTTACTGTAACAATGATTCTTTTTTGTCCTATTAACTCTACAACCTCGAATCTCAACCGTTGATCCATAAAATCCAAGTCCCAAACGGTGTCCCGCCAACGCCCAAACTGTGTCCCGCACGTCTCCGCAGGTGAGCGCTACTATATATATATATATAAAGATCAGTACTTTTGGCATAGGATATCATAGGGTAAAGGCTCATGTACAAAAGAAGTAAAATGGCCATTCTCAATTGATCTGTCAGTGACTAGGACATACAGTCATCTTGAGAAGTGATACCTTATGTTAAAATGAGTGAATTTTTTTTTCAATAGACCACCAGATGTGGAATTTTTCTTGATCAAATTGTGGAGGGACATGTAAGCTTGCATGATATGAATTACAAAAAGAAGGTAGGTGGATATAAAAATTAGCTCCTTCATTTGTTGTTTATGGGTTGAGATCAAGGTTCGAAATTTCCATTTCGGTCAATATTTCGACCTCCTGGAAAATGGAAATATTTCGTGGAAATATTTCGACAGTGTGGAAATATTGTGATTTGATGAAAATGGTGGAAATATTGATTTTTTAATAGAATTTTTGAATGAAACTCTGGATAGTCATAAACTAAGTATAGATACACGTTTTAGAACACTCAGATAATATTTATACCCTATCTACGGGTGTAGAGCATCACAAAGCATGTATTCTGCATTTGAGTCTTTGCAGTCTTATTTGGTCCTGTTTTGATCTATGTTTTTTAAAATGGTTTTAATCTTTTTTGTGGAGAAAAATATTTCCAAAATAAAGATTAGTTGATTGTTAAATTAATGCTTCGAACGATTTTGAAAATGGACTTAAAACAAGAAAGTTGTGCAAGTTTGAAATCATACAAAAATTATGCTGAAATGCAAAACACTGTTTTTTTACTAAGTCTGAAAAAATGAGTTTTTATAAATAAAAGTTTTTATACATTCAAAATTTTCTATGACGGACCATGGTTTTCTAGATGTATTTGTAGTTCTACATTTTGTGGAATTTTTTGAGCTAAAAACGAGTTGATTTAACCACTTTTCTCAACATACAAATTTTATGAAAAACCGAAAAAACAGTTTTCTCCTACTAAAACTAAAACCGAAAAAACAGTTTTTTTGATATTTTTATTGAAATCAAATGGGGGGGTATTTGCTTATTTACATATAATAACTTAAAGTAAATGGAGGAAATAAAAATTAAGTAAGACGACATTTACTTAAATGTTATTATATGTAAATAAGTTGCTGAAACCAAAACCCCCAGTCCCCTTTTATAACCAGTCAGTCCCAATATTTCGGTGCCAAAATCCCGAAATATCTCGACATTTCCCGAAATAATTCAAAATTTCCACGAAATATCGCGATATTTCGTGCCGACAAATATATCGTGCGACATATCGCGATATATCGCGATATTATCGTGATTTCTATTTCGTTTGATATCGCAGTAGACATTTCGCGTCGAGGTCTGAGAAAACCGAAATATTTCGCGAAATATCGCGAGATTTTGTACCTTGGTTGAGATAAGTATAAATAGAGAAGTAAAACAACTAGCTCAACATAATAGTGCATATAAGCAAAAAGTTGGGCACTTGGGTTACCAAAGTTTCAAAAATTATAGGACCTAAGATGGTTTGGTTAAATAGCTTGATTTATGTGGTTAATATAAGAAGTCTAATGAACAAAAAAATCACGGTACGAATACATATTAAAATGGAACTAAATATAAGGGACACATGTATATTTTTGGTGGGAATATGTTTAAGATAAGTGGTGAAAAATCTGAGAATGATTTGGCCTTGTAATGGAAGGCCGATCATGGAGTCTATTTTCTTGGTTAATGTGGGAGGAAAGGGGGTGTGTGTGGTGGGGCGAAGTAACTCCACATATAGCCGTTATGTATGTTGTGTTCTATTATGTATACATGTGCCAATATTCAGACAAAACATAAATATTATATCTTAAATGAGAAGCCACATCCTACTGTAAGCACACAATATTTGGGCTATTGTCAAATCAGTGCAATATTCCAGGACATACTCAAGTTATGATGTATCAGACATTCAAGAATAGTCATCCTGCGCTAATTGTTAAAGTTGAGACAACCTTAAACAACTAATTTGAAGTATAGTACTGTGCCAAGTGTACCATGCAAGACTACCCATATTGACATATTGCTGGCATAATGCAACTCCAAACCAAACTGATTCAGTTCTACCCAATTAGTTTGACTTGGTTTTTACCTAATACCTAGCAATTGTGTACTTGAACAGTTTATATGGCCTTCACTAATCATCATAACCACTCTAGTTCTTATAGACTTGCCAACCCTCCTAGCTTAAAGAATCAATCTGACTTGGCAAATTTGACCAAAGGTTGGACCCCGTTCATGTCCAGGTTGATTTAATTAAGGTTTGGTCCTACGATATAACATGGAAGGACTCAAAATGTCATTTTCTTGCTGATTGTGTTTATTCTTGTTAACGGATAGTCCCACATTGGTAAGGGAGGCACCCATCACCCGCTTAATATACTCGTTGTGGATCTCCCCTTACAACCCGGGTTTTCAAATGCGAGGGTATCTAACATGGTATCAGAGCTAGCCCGTCTCCTGCTCCTGCTCCCGCTCCGGGTGCTCCCCACTGATCGTGCCTTGCCATGCGTGCTCCGTGTGGGAGGATCCTTGCCACACGTGCTCCGCATGAGGAGAAGTGTTAACGGATAATCCCACATCGGTAAGGGAGGCACCCATCACCCGCTTAATATACCCGCTGTGGACCTCCCCTTACAACCCGGGTTTTGAGGTGCAAAGGTATCTAACAATTCTGTTATGAGACATTTCAAAGTGGGTACTCTAGATTGATCCAGTGGTGGAAAATGATGTGATTTTGTAAAATGGGATCAAGATGTACAATTTTAGGTTTCCTCTATAACAAAACTCATATGGAAATTGTTGTGGGGATTGTTTTTGCCATACCCTCTCCTAAATTGATAACCAATCCCCTCGACATGGTTGTGCACAGTTTGCAACCAATTGCAAGAGGGGGGGGGGGGGGGGGGGGGAGCTGCAAGCATTAAAACCTTTCCTTTATTTTCTGCATGAAGTACCTGGACATTTGGCACCCATGCCAAATGTATAAATATCATTGGTTATAATTTATTAGGTAACATGTCCTTGTCTACTGACAACATCCCATCAGGGTCTCCCATTTCCATTGGTCAAGGTCAAGAGGATCCACTAAGACCAGTAGCTCCTCATACCTAGTTATGTAGTCAAAGTCGGTAGTTGGCCCCTAGTCGACCAAGGGCCGACTAGAACTTATTCTAACCCTTCCCTAAACAAATATGATATGTGAACTAGCATAAATATCAATAAGTACATAATATTAGTAGGTCAATAACAATGCATGTCTTTACAGTTCACATCATGGGTATAAATACATAAGTAACATAACACAGTTGTATTGGCTACATACCCATATCAGAAGACTCAGAACTAAGAATTCATCATAATATTTATTTTCTGATATTTAATCTGTAAACCACCCCAATTTTGATCCAGCCGATGCAGGTGACGGTGGTGGTGAGCAATGATGGGTAACGATCCAGTCGACATGGGTGAGAGTGTTGATCGCTCCGCTGGGGAAACCCACTATGTGTGTGTGTGTGTGTGTTGTGTGTTGGTGATAATCCAGCTAGCACGACTGCGCGAGTGAGGGTGGTGGTGAGGAGGTGATGGGTGATGATACAGCCGATGCGGGTGAGGGTGGTGGTGAGGAGGTGATGGGTGATGATCCAGCCGGTGTGGGTAAGGATGGTGGTGGATTCGCTAGGGAAACCCATTATGTGTGTCAGTGTGTGTTTGTTGTGTGTGTGCGGTGTGTGAGAGAGAGAGAACCTTAAATTGGACAATGCTACATACCGAGGAGTTGAACACCTGATCGTGAGAGAAACCCATTGTAAGTATGAGAGCGAGAGAGAACCTTAAACTGGACGATGCTACACACAGAGGAGTTGAACACTTGATCGTGAGAGAAACCCATTGTGTGTGTGTGTGTGTGTGTGAGAGAGAGAGAGAGAGAGAGAGAGACAGAGAGCAGCACTAAAATTGAAACCCATTGATAGAGAGGGAAACAATGCACTACTAAATTTGAAACCCATTAAGAGAGAGAGAGACAGTGAACCTTATGTTAAGAGAAACCATTAAGATATAATGAACCCTGAAGTGAGAGAAACCATGAAGTGAGAGAAAGAGAGAGTAAAGAGATAAAGAGAGACCTACCGTGGGTACCCGGCAAAGCACATTGGACGGTGGGTAGCAGAAGATGAGAGGAAGAGATATGGAGAGATTAAGTTCATGCTAATCTTTGCAACGGATTTAGTTTCAGTTTCGTAATACACAATCTATTGGGAAACCGAATCAGTTTCTTTACAGTTGTACATGATGTGAGACGTGATTTTTTGTTTTTTTTCTCTGTTTTTTTGTTGGACGTGGATATCGGTTGTTTGAGGGACGTGGTGCTTGTTTGTTTAATAGAGTGACACGTGGGTGGTCTGGTTGTTTGAGGGTACTACTTTACTTATTTAGTATAAAAGACTTCGAAGAATTAACCTTTAAACCCAAGGTGATCTGGAAACAAAGTAGTAGGAACTTCATGACGATAACTTCCGCAGGATCCGTTGTACAAAACAGAAGAGCATCGTCTACAAAGTAGAGGTTTGAGATGGACTAAGAGTTTTCAGAGATGAGACCTGACTTTATAGTTTTTCTGATTATGGCATCGAAGATATCAATCGCTAAAATAAAGAGGAAAGGAGAGAAGGCATCCCTATTTCATTCCTTTCCTCATCTTGAAGTCAATCTCTCGAGTTGTTGATGAGGCAAGATAGTTTAGAAGTAGATAGGCATGACCAAATCCATTCTAGTCATCTCTCTGAGATGCCCTTGTGGTACAAGAATAATATCAGAAATCCGCAGTCCAGCTTGTCAAAAGCCTTTTCAAAGTCTAGCTTGATCAATAGGGCTTTCGAATGTGTCTCTCCTAGGTGGTAAAGAACTTCATATGTCGTTGCCACACTGTCAAGAATGTTCCTTTTATGAAGCCTGATTGAAATAGACCAACTAGATCTAGAACTACAACGAGGCAGTTCGCAATAAACCTTGGCCACTATCTTGTATAGGCAGTCAGATAGGCAGATAAGTCGAAACTCAGAGATGGAAGAGGCCTCATCCACCTTCGGGATCAAAACTATCCAGAGTAATTGACACTTATTAGATCAGGTGACTCGGTGAAGAAATGCCTAAGGAAGCAGCATATGTCCTTCCAGATTATCAACCAAAACGTTTGGAAGAATAGGAAGGAGAAGCCGTCTAAACCCGGTGTACCGTTGGGATCTTGATTAAAAAAAAAAATACTTTCCAAAATTCATCGTCAGAGAATGGGAGCAGCAGGCGCTCATGATCTTGAATCTTCGGGAAGTCAATAGCATCCCAAACTGGCTGCAACGAAATTGAATGACCACGATCAAAAACTTTTTTAAAATCTAGAGGCGTACCTGAAATAATATCGTCCTGTGAGGAAAGGGTGGTTCTATCAATTTCCATCTGGGAGATGAGATTCCTTTGTTCTCTCAATGTATTCTTCTTATTCGTGAGGAAACTCAAAAGAAAGGGACAATGATTGCCTTTTGTCGCTGTTCGATTCCAACGGATTTGAGGAATCCACCTCTGATGGATTCCAATCTAGGAAACCTTATGCTCGCAAGAAAATCTTTTCCATCTCTATAATTCATCATTTATTCACAAAACGATAGATGCCAAGTCCTTATATAATGAACAGTCTTACATCAACTATCATCCTCAGACAATATGGGACTAAAAAACACTAAAAGATGACTTGTTACGGTCTACAATATGCATAATTAAATATGAAAAAATAATTAAATAATGCATTTTAAAAAAATGATGGATCACTTAGGCCATCGTAGATTCACAGGTGGAGGCGGTTAGTAGTCGGGCCTAGTCCCTATCATCATCCCTCATATCTTAGAATATATATATAACTATTTTGTTACTCTTTCATAGTCGCAACATTATGGATCTTAAGGTAGATGGTTCATACACTGACACCAAGTTGGTGTGAGAACCTTAGTATCGGGATCGAATGCAGTACCGGCCGGTACGGGCCAGGTATCGGGATCGAATGCAGTACCGGTCTCGAACCGGCCAAAACCGGTACGTACCAATCTCGGTCAAGATTTAAAACCCTGCTCGTGCACTCTGTTTCCCCAGATATATCGATCTAATTCTTGATCACAAAATCTAAAGTCGGTACCATTTTCTCTCTCCAAGATAACAAAATCTAAAGTTGGTACCATTTTCTCTCTCCATTTATAAAAGAAGGCTTTTCCTCCCCGACTCTTTCTTGTATAAGTCACTTGCATGTTTAATTTAGGATCCTGTTTTTCCATAAAAGAAACCTTGCCCTCCCCTTAAACTTAAAAAAAAATCCTAAGGACTTAAAAAGAGGCACATTACAAAAACCTCCCCTGAACTATACACCTTGTTTCACATTGGTCCCTCGGATTTTCTTTTTTTACAACTTGAACCTTGAACTATGCTCTATCTGCATTTAGCACCCTCGGTCAACTTTTACTCATAAAATACCCTTGTCCTAGTAAGCATAAGTCTAATATTTTTAAAAATTTGAGTCTTATTGGAAATTGATAAAGGTATTTTCAAGATAAAAAGTCGTAAGGGGAAGGGGGGGCTAATTGCATACGGAGCATAGTTTAGGGTAAGGTTCAAAATCACGGTATCGGTCACGGTATAGGTCGGCCCCGAACCTTTATGTACCGGCCGGTACGTACCGGTATCAGCCGATATGGACCGAAACCGATTGAGGAAAAAACAATTTAAACATGTCAGTACCGGTCCGTACCGGTCGGTACCGGCTTGAACCGGTAGATACGGACCGGTATGTACCAGTATCGACTGGTACAGGCCAGGTATCGGGATCAGATGCTCTACCGATCTCGAACCGGAAAAAACCGGTACGTACCGGTATCGGCCGAGATTTCAAACCTTGGTTCAGGGTTCAAATTGTTAAAAAAAAAAAGTTGAGGAACCAATATGAAACGAGGTGTATAGTTCAAGAGAGGTTTTTGTAATTTATCCAAAAAATAATAAGAACAAGGGCTCATTATTGTATGACATAGAATCAAGTCCCTCTAGCAATTCTGCTTGAAGCACATTCGATAGCAATGAAAAGACTTTACAAGGGACTTGCTTGTTCGTTCAATTGATGGATTACAATCTTATTGGAGTTTTCTACTATTCATTTTGCTTATGTACTACTAATATTTCTAATAAAAATGGTTAATTGACAGAAGTGACATGAAAAAAAATGGATGGTATTCGTTTCCCGTGAAAATCTACGAATTCCTAAGTACTCGAAGGGTATGAACCCTTCTTCATAATAAATAAATAATTACACAACAAAACACAGCTTGCCTTTTCTACATCTTATGTTAACGCTAAATATCAAGGAATCGGCTAATGGACTTGCATGGAGAACAAGTCGGATATTTAATTAAAAAAAGGGAAAATCTAGTAATAAGAAAACCTTATAAATGACAAACTGACTGTTTAAATGAAGACTAAAGAATGTAATTAGCTACTGAAACAAGCAACAAGTAAAGCTTGCAGTGTAATTTCAGAGCAACCATCTCAACAAAAAAAACGAATCAAAACCAAAAATCGACTGAGGAAAGCACGAACCGATTCCCTCTTGCTGTTTTGGTTGTCCTCTAAGTCCTGAAGAGTCCCATCGAGCCGCTTCCTGCAATCCCAAAGGGCAATCACACACGATTCGATACGAAGACGAATGGCAGAATCAAAGGCGGTTGATTTCAGGGAAATCGGGCGTTTCGAGTTACAGTTCGGCGGAGATGTATTCGATCCTCTTGCGGACGTTCGCATTGGCCTCGGCCAGGTCCTGCTTCACCAGCACCGGCCCGATCAGCTTGTACACGTTGGCGTCCTCGCCGAGCAAGTCCAGCTCCTGTGATACCCAACTCAAAACATAGACTTATTACTGGTTGAGTACTAGAGAGAGAGAGAGAGAGAGAGAGAGAGAGAGAGAGAGAGAGAGAGAGAGAGAGAGAGGGATGTTGACCTTGAGGACGAGCTCGTTCTCTCCGAGCTGGATGGTGTACTGCTTCCTCACCTGGTGGTTCTTGGCGATGTCTGCGAGCAGAAGACGAGGGAGATGGTATGAGATGAGAAGGGATTGGGGTGAGATGAATAGAGAAAGAAATCTAGGGTTTGAAGGGGGGATTAGGGTTTCAGAGAGGGGGGGGGGGGGGGATTTGCTGCTGGCCTTTCTGGATCTTGCTAAGAGCGTTGGCTTGGGTTTCCAGATCGCGCTGGAGTTCTCGGACGACCGGCGACGCGGCCATGCCTGCACTCGCCACGATTCGATCACCTTCTCTTTCTCTGCGGTTGGTTAAGTGAGGCGGGCCTTAATTCACAACCCCGGTCATCACACGTATGATTCACCTCAGAGAGAGAGAGAGAGAGAGAGAGAGAGAGAGAAAGAAAGACAGAGTACTGGTTAGCCTTTAAAAAAAAATTACTAATTATATCAAATGATCATTAAATATCAATGTATATATATTTATCATCTTTATATTAAGTTTTTAATATTTTTAAAATAGATTTCTAATAGATTTATTTTTTTTTGTTTTTTTTTCTCTCTCTAAATCTTGATCAATGACTAAATTTATCCCGTGTCTTTTTATTCTAGTCAGCCTATGACCAATTGTAGCATGTCATATAAATTTCTTTTTTGGATCAATTCGACTTATCAACTGTGTTAATAGGCAAATTAGACTTCCCCCCTAAAATGATATCATTTAGAGTTACCCGACAAACCCCCCCCCCCCCTGAATGCCTATATTGTATTTTTAGATATCCCCAATTTCATCTAATTATCACGTAGAAATTTTGGAGGGTTAAGCCAAAGTTTGGGGTAACTCTAATTGATATCAGTTTAGGGCGGTTGTCTAATTGGCCTATTAACACGGGGGTAAGTCAAAATTGACCCCTTTTTTTTTTGGTAAGTGATGCACATTACATAGGCCAAAATGAACACAAAAACATATCACTGACGTTGTCTTCGTTTGCCGAAGAACTCGACATTACTCATTTCACGTCATGCTAGCTCTAGTAACAGCTCGGGAAAGTCGTCATTCCAAACTTGAGAGTACCTGGAGATTCTACCTCTCGTGACCAACCAGTCCACCACTGCATCATTCTTCTTGCCAAAAAAAAAAAAAGGTTTATTTTTGTAGATAGGATTCTATTGTGAAGGGTCCATTACGTTACGACCCTTTACATTTCCACCAGAGAGAAACATCGGCATCATTTTTCTTGCCAAAAACAAGAGGATTTTTAAAAATAATATTTTAAAAAATATTTAATTCAATAGCTTTTGATCAGAAGTATTTTACACACTAGCCTCTAACAGACACGTGGCAAGTCAATGTCGTAAAGCATAGCCACATCGGAAAAAAAAATAATATTCTCGTTAAACCTGGAATATGGGGTTACCAATTTAAAATCAATATATTGTATACTAGGTTTAACGAAAACCCCATCGTGAAATCGGCTAAGTGAATTGCAAAAAGAAAAAAAAGAAATTGGCTAAGTGTGGGAACTACAATATAAGGACATAAGGGTTTTCGATTAAACCCGGTATCTGGAGTATCAGGTTTAAAACAAGCAACCCAGATACATTATATATAAAAAAATTGATATGCTTCGTTTTATGGCGCTGATTTGCCACGTGGCTATAAGAGTGCTAGCATGTTAAATACTTATTGTCTGCTGTTATTGAATTAAATATTTCTTTTTTAAAATATTATTTTGAAATTTTTTTCAAAACAAACACCAGCAACCCACCCCCCCTAAAAAATAAAATAAAATAAAATAAACAGTGAAAGGCGGTAGCGATGGCCATATATAGGGTGGTGCCCATCTTGGCTTATTTTTCTTGATAGGGTTCTATCGTGACAATACGTTACAACTCCAATTATGAATGCCATGGGATGGTTGCACATAAAAATAAAATAAAAAACCAATTCAAATTGGTTTCGCTATTTTTTCATTATTTTCTTCTTAAATTGCAAGCTTGAGGAGCCTCCCTAAAATCGGACCCTAGAGTTAATTGTAAAAGTTAAAATAAAATTCAACACAATTATGGATCCAATATGTGGTATATTATGTTGGAGTAGACGGGAGGAGACCATACAATCAATGCTTGAAGCATATATCATATACACTTTCTTTAAAACTTTATTTATTCCCTCTCACAAAATGAGACTGATATAGGCGAATTGCGTACCACAAACCTTTGCATGTGGTTTTGCACTCAACAAAAGTGAGAAATCACTTTTGGAACTCGACCACACTTAGAACATATCTGGCAGAGAGTTGCTTGTAAGAGAAGAGATAGATGGACTCGGTTTTTGAATGTTTTTTCAAAACTGGTATGTGCCTTCTTTTTATAGAATCCGAGACACCCCTTAATTGCCAATGGGATACACTGGTTTACAAGCCAACGGATGTCAGGAAGCACCTCTTAATCCAACTATCATGCCCAAACCGTCCCGATCCGCTTAGCCAACGAGTACCTCCAAGCACCTTTTTGCCCAACTGCCCAGTTCAATCCAATATGTGTAAATTGTCTACACACTTGGGTCGACCCGGCCTACTGGGTCGTCGAGTCAACTCGACTCTGACTCGCACCCGAATCAGCCCCACCGAATCTAACCTTAGCCAAAAGAAAATGCTATGTTTCCTGACGACGATCTGATCATGTGCAAAGTGTGCATAATAAGCATCAAAATGTTATATCTCATTGCCTATGTCGTGCATGCATGATGCACTGCAATGCACCGCATCGGATATAGGTCAAGTATCCCACAAAACACCCTCTTGTTCATTCCATATAAATAAGCAAGAGGAGTTTTCATATATGTGCCCATTGCACTTCTTTCCCCCATGCAATGGCCGGCGGACTAAAGTTCTCATCCAACATAGAGAAAATCGAAGAGAAAGAGGTTAGATGAAAACATTTCACTTTGCTCAAAGAGTTTGGGTGGGGAAGTTTAAAATCAAATTTTCGAATGAAAGGTACAAAACTCAAGATAAAAGGACTCATGGATTTTACCTTTAAACCAATGATAAAAACACTCCATTCTATACTTATATTAACCAAATCTAAAAGTATATTTGTATGATCCTAGAGTACGTAAGACATTTGTTGTGGTTTCTTTCCATAAAAAAAACCAGATAGAATCCATATATTGCAAAAGAATTCATAGTTTGTAAATAACAAAAAAAACAAATCTAAAGGGTGGAAAAGAAGAGGGGCCGGGATAATACTTTCACTTATTGCGAGGGTGTGGTTCATACGTACCCTCGGTAGAATCTTTTGATTTCAAGCTTGATCTGTAGACGAAACGTTGTTTTGGGCTTTGGGTGCCTTAATTTAAGAATGAGATAGATAAAATGATGGATGATGAGGAAGACAAAGGATTTTTATACGCATAACTGGTGGATGGACGCCTGACGTCATGACCAAACTCGTCCCCATCTCAGAAGTAGCCATCCTATGTGTATTGTGTTCTCCGCAAGAGGAGCCACGTGACAAAATATTCAACTTCAAGCTTGATGGGGGGAGTTAAGGTTCTTGCAAGATAAACTCACGGTGGAGGGACGATACTTGCCAAAATCTCCATCTGCTTCCTCTCTCGTGTTCGACGATGATGATCTCTGAGAGAATGAAGACAAACGATGGGGCGGACATAATATTTTTATAATCAGAACCAGTGGATAAGGATTCAACGTACATTGTGATCAGAATCAGAATCGCAAGAAACTTTCGGGACAAAGTTCGACTGCTAAAATTCGTCAGGTGGGCCATTCTTGATTGGCTCGCATGGACTTCTCGATCCCCCCGAAAGATAGTGCCAGCACTTGCGTGTTTTTGTTTTCTTCGGTATACAAAGAAAGGCAAAAAGGCTTTTTAATAGTCTCACGTGGACACCCGAAAAAAGAGAGATGCGACTGGTAGGCAGGGCTTGAGGCTATTGTTTTACTATTATTGATGCTGGTATGAAACCTAAATGACACTCGAGCTCCACTCAACCATCTGATGCATAACAAGTTACCACTCGATGGTATGGACTCTTCTGGATTTATGGTCGGATTCGGACTCGATGTACGATGCCATAACTGTTTCAATGGAAGGTCTACATTGTGTACTCCTGAGATGTCTCTAATGTTATCGGTCCTCGTATATGCGCCGTCAGAAGAAGTTTCATTCATGTTCTATGCTACATGAGAATTGGGAGTGAAAAGAAAAAAAAACTGCTACGCATCAAGTTAACTACACAAATAGAGGTAGGACAAATGCAACCTTCTCTCTCCCTGTCTATCATATGTTATATAAATGAATCAATTTAAAATAGTTGCCACCGTCGTTCGGAGGTCCAGCCAACGACACTTGTCCCCTCCTGTTTGGTCACCCAGCCCTTATGACGAGAGCCTCCTGAGATTCTCTTGGTGGCCTGTATATCTCAACAATCCGGAACCGTCAATCGGACAAAAATAATAGGTGTTGATAGCCGGACCCCGAACCACGGTGATCAGCGTGGTTCGTGGCGACTAAGTTAAGGGCTTTACATGTTATCTACTAGTCTGACCCCTGGTCGAGGCCTTGGAACCGTCGATACACCCGCTCGGAGGAGTCGTAGTCTTTCCAATTGAAGGTCCAAAGACATGGGAGAATCGCGCCCTTCCTGGACGGTTATGATGCCATCAAGTACCAAATCAGGACAACTGGCACTCATGGGTTAACTAAAAGATGAAAATAAAACCGCCCCATTTGTTGGTAAATATCCGGGTACGTGAAGGGAAGTGCCACGATTGACACCTTCTTACTTCCTCCGCCTTCTATTAGGGCATCTCTAGCACTTACTCAAATCATTACCCATATTTGAATGTCAGTAAAATCATCTAAAAAACAACTCCAGCCCTTTACTCAAACTTGTACCAAATTGAGTTTTACTCTAAATTTTTTAACAAATCGAGGGAGACTCATATCCCATACCAAATTCTAACGGTCATCTCTTAATGCAGTCCTATTTACAAACGTGTCATCCAATTTTGAGTTTTATTCAAATCTGCATAAAAAATCAGAATAAAAAGGCTGGAGTGTTTGTATCAGATTGGGTTTTACTCAAATTTGAGTAAAATTATAAAAGTAGTTTTTTTCATAAAAAGGATATTAAAAGTTAAATACGTTAATTGACGGAACATGAGAACTCAAACCTTTATATTTGTTATTTTTTCAGCGCACCGACATAAAAGGGTATTTGAAAATAATAAGTGCTTTAAAATCCGTGCTCTGAAAACCAACTTGTGCCATCACCCAATAGCCCCATATCAATGATATAAGGTCCCACTTTACTTGGTAACTCACTTCTCTGTTATTTTTTTTTTATAAGAACATCTGAATGGTTGATTGATGCTTGGGACAATCCATGTTTGAGCCTTGATAGTTGTGCATAATTGTGAGGTTGGAAGAGGGAGCATGATGTCTTTTATCCAACAATCTCTAAGGGGTGTTTGGAATGAGAAACAGTTGTTAACCCTCACCCAGAAGAGGGTATTCTTGTCAATTACTATATCTAATGTAATTCAATGGTTCAGTGTTCCGGTCAGCATAAAAACGTTCGGAGTGATAAATTCTCGTTCCCAACTCCTTCATTCCACCGGAACAAATATTATCCGTTATTTTTAAAATTTGAAACTGAAAATAAAAATAGAGGGTTCCGGAATGATGCCAAACACTCCCTAAGTTTCTGCCTTTTATCTCTTTTTTTTCCCAAAAGTGCAAGGGGGGCAGCCCCCTCCCTCCACTTCGGTCCTTACCTGGCTCCGCCACTGGTATGAAAGGACACACATGAGTTAAAAAAAAAGAATGAAAAACCATAGGAGCAAAGAGAAATGGGATAAGATAGGGTTATTGTGGAAAGGGAAATAAAGCAATTAGATTTTCTTCGAATGACTTAAAATAGTCGCTTCTGTGGTTGGGGTCCAGCCATCGACATTTATCCCCAGCTGCTTGATCACCCGATCCTTATGATGGGAGCCCCTAGGGTTCTCCCGGTGGCCTGTAGATGTCAACAATCCGAAACCGTCCAAATGAACAGATACCGAAGGCCAGATCCTGAACCACGGTGATACCATGGTTCGGAGGCGACTCAGTTAAGGGCTTTAGATTTTTTTTTTCCCGACAAATTAGGTGTAGGTCTTTAACTATGTTGCAATATTAGCCATAGGACATGATAATTTGATATATTAGCTAAGGTCCCTATAAGTAAACATTTAGAAAGAGTACACATTTGCATGCAGAAAGAAGGGACTTGAGCTGTATTTTGAAATTAACGTGTCCTGCGATTAAAAGTCATCTCTCAAGTTACATCCTATTGGTGCAAGTGCACCGTTACCTAGGGGTGGCAATGGGTCGGGTCGGGTCGGGTTCAGGTCGGGTTGAGACATAGGGATAAGGGCAAAACACCCAACTCGAACCCGACCCGTTTAATAAACGGGTCAAAAACTTAAACCCAAAACCGACTCGTCTAATAAACGGGTTGACCCGACCCGACCTGTTTAACCCGTTTACTAAACAGGTCGGGTCGTGTCGAGTCGGGTTGGCTCGGGTTGGGTCAACAGAACTCATGTAAACCTGTCGGGTTGGGTCAAGACGGGTCGGATTGGACCGGGTTGGGTCGGGTTGGTTCAGGTTGGGTCGGGTCGGATCGGGTTGGCTCGGATCGGGCTGACATGACCCATTTGGTAAACGGGTCAATCGGGTTATAAGTACAAACCTGAACCGACCCATTAAATAAACGGATCAATCGGGTCGACCCGTTTATGACCCGAACCCGTTTAGGCCAAACCCAAACCCGCTAACTTCGGGTCGGGTTGGGGTCGGGTCAAGAATTGCCACCCTTACCGTTACCAACCCCCCAGTCAGGGATAGGAACGAGACATGGCCATGCCTGCACAAAAGCGGGTGTTCGTGGCTCGTGGGATTCGAACCGAGAACCTGGCCACACCTGCACAACGAAACACCAACTGTGCTAAACAATTGGGTACAACAGCTATTGATATCGCGAGCGAGGAACGGGTCCGTCCATATCTAACCATCCACCGCTGTCTCTATCACCCGGCGGTATTCCCATAGAGATGCATGGGTATTTCGGTAATTATGTGCACCGCCCCTCTTAATAAAGTGTGCGCCCCAATCCGAGGAACGACACCGTAGTGAAATGGCGACGGTGCAGGCGGAGATCGAGAGCCACCGTGAGGGGGCGGAGGTGTACCACGGAGCGGATCTCTGCAAGAAGAAGTCGCTGGAGCTGCTGGAGGAGCTCCACCTGCCGCGGGGGTTGCTACCGCTGCATGCGGCGGAGGAGGTCGGGTACAACCCGGTGACGGGGTTCGTGTGGCTGCGGCAGCCCAAGGGGAGCGAGCACGTCTTCAAGAGGATCAAGAAGCCGGTGGTGTACGGGACGGAGGTGACGGCGTTCGTGGAGGACCGCCGGATGAGGCGGATGACGGGGGTGAAGAGCAAGGTGCTGATGATCTGGGTCTCCCTCTCGGACATGTACATCGACGACCCGGCCTCCGGTAGGATCACGTTCAAGAGCCCCACCGGAATCTCCCGCTCATACCCCGTCTCCGCCTTCGAGGCGGAGGAGGAGGAGGAGGAGGAGAAGAAGAAGGGCGAGGGGGAGTGACGAGTAACCCAGACGGTGGCAGGCCCGTGATTTCTGAGTTAGGGAATGGGCGTTTTGGACTTCCAGAAATGGGGTTGGGTGGTGCACGAACCATGTCAACGGCTCTGCTAAAGGGCGAAAAATAAAAGATATGTTTATATATCTCTAGCCTCTTGTTTATATATCTATAGCCAAAATTAAATTACTGTCGTTCTTTGCATGCCACTTGCGGTTGAGTGGAGTGTGATCCACCTGTCAAGCTGGGTGTAACGGATGATTATGATTGAAGCCAAAATCTAAATCATAGCTGTTCTTTCCCATGCTATTTAGGGTTGAGTGTGATTCACCGGTTGGGCTGGGTGTAAGACAATTGTGATTCAGTTTTGGCTTTAATCTATTTGATCCTATGATATTATAACCTCAAAGAATCCAAGGGCCTTAATGTATGATCCCGAATTCTTTGAGGTTATTGGATCAGATAGGTGAAAGCTAACGTTGAATCACAAATGTCTCAATCAGTTCGAAATGGTGAATCACATTTAGCATCGCATGCAAGTAATGAATGGTAACATGAGGATATAAACACTATAACCCCAGAGAATCCACCTGGACCTCACTCTAATCTATAAAGAGAGATGCTATTCAGCCAAAAGGATTTCCTGATTCCCCCCAGCCCGATTGACATGGCAGCATACAAGTGGTTGCTGAATCTCACTAGCGACATTTAAATTTTTAACACCACCACGTTGTCACGTTAATTGGGCTGAGCGGAATAGGAAAAACTTTCAGACTGAATAACATTTCTCATCTATAAAAGAGAAAATCATTTACACGACAGGTACATCATAATGACCATCCATTTGTAGGTGGCCAACGGGTCGAGTTGCTAGTCCTGGTTGATGAACCGTACGTCTCTTTAGGGTCCGACTCTTTAATCCCCCCCCCCTCTCTCTCTCTCTCTCTCTCTCTCTCTCTCTCTCTCTCTCTATATATATATATATATATATATATATATATATATATATATATATATATATATATATATATATATATATATATATATATATATATATATATATATATATATATATATATATATATAGGGCTGTTACAGTGAGCTATGAGCTGCCTGTTTAAAAAGTGAGTTGCGCTCACTTTAACCCCCCTAGAAGTTTAGAATTTGATGAAATTTGGTGAGGGTGTTGTCTAGGGTAAGATAATCATCCTCACCAATTTTCATCAAATTCTAAAACTTCAAGAGGGGTCAAATGGTCTAAAGCAAAATCTGCCGTCCGTAGTCACCATTCAATATGCAGATTTTGCTTCGACCATTTAACCCCCCTAGAAGTTTTGGAATTTGATAAAAATTGGTGAGGAAGATCATCTGACCCTAGACAACACCCCCACCAAATTTTATCAAATTCTAAAACTTATAGGGAGGTCAAAGTGAGCACATCTCACTTTATTCTCCGGCAGCTAATATCTCACTGTAACATTCCTATATATATATATATATATATATATATATATATATATATATATATATATATATATATATATATATATATATATATATATATATATATATATATATTATCTTCTCTCTTTCTACCACAAATCAAGGATACTTATCATGGCCGTCTGTCTAATTTTTTGCCACACAGTTCTCATCAGGCTGGGAATTGAGGGGAGTAGATATGCACGAAATAGAAGAGCCGAACCCATCTTTTATTCAAGAAAAAACTACTTTTTGCTTGATATATCTCAAGAACACTATCAAATCTTAGATATTTTTTTTGGAAGGGACTGCCATAGTGGCCGGTATATCGAAGGTTAGTGCGTTGGCACGAGAGACCAATGATCAAAACGAGAAAAAAAATTCAACTACCGGATTTACCCGGCAAGTAGCATTGCGCCATATACCCCGCAACCCCAATGAAAATGACTTCCTTACCCTTAATTTGGGGTATGTGTCTGAATGCCACTACCCGATTGTAATTCCGGTCATCATAATTATCGATTGTCAAACTTTTTTCTCGATCAAAACTCACCATAAGAGAGAGAAATGCCATGATCTTTTAATAACCAAACATTTAGGACAGCTCGCAACTAAAGCCTGCCGCTACAGAATAGGAAGAAATATGCCATGGCACTTATTGGAACCCTTGACCAAGGCCACATGTTGTATATGTTTTATCAATGGTGCTATCAGTTGGAGACTTGTTACATCTGAGATGGGTAGATCAGCCATTGCAAATCTTCTATCCCTTTTGGCAAAGAGAAATGACTTAATAAGGCGTCTCGTACATAAGTTGACAAGCCCAGATTGATTACAGTTGTCCGTGTTAGGTTTTGGCTTGTAAACCTAACCCAGCGGTAGACTATCTGGCGATTTTGCCTGGGGCATCCAACAGGTTTGCCTGGGCACCCCGGGTGCTGACAGAAAAGGCAAAACGCTTGGCAAATTTACCCAGGTGATCAGGAATTTGCTCAGTTGAATCAGGGACGGGAGCAGCAATCTGTGCAATGTACAGGTTTTGAGTCCTGGATGTGTTTGGAAACCCTCTCTGTGTACCTGGATGAAGACCGAGTCAAATCCTAGCCACATAAGGATTTCTATTGCTATACAATTCTCTATACGTGGCTTTAAGTTTTGGATGCTGCGGTTGATATTCTCTACGAGAGAGGATGTCATAGCTCAAATTCTTTACAATTCTCTTGTAAAAAAAAACATGGTTTAAGGTTTGGCTGCAAGAGAGAAGAGAAGGAAGGAAGATAGAGACAAAAGCTAGACAAAAAGAAGAAGAGGGTTCGGTGAAGTATAGACCTGAGGTGGATCAAAGCTAGACGCAAAGAAGAAGATGAAGAAGTGGGTTCTGATCAAGTCCAAAATCAAATTGGACTTGGGGTCGATCATCAGTCTAGATGATCGGGCACCCAGTGCGGGTCAAAGGTGGAGTCAAGGTTGTCAATGGATTATCACAAGGCTCTAAGAACAGTGACGATGGGCGATGATTAAGTACTTCATGTTTTCAGCTCGTAAAGGCCAATGTAGAGATTGATGGGTTTTAGCTTGTAAAAGCCTAACCCAAGGACAAAGTATATGATGATTTTGCTTGGGCACCTAGCAGGTTTTTTCGGAAGCTCTAGGTGCGAGCTAACAAGCAAAACTCATGGCAGATTGACCCAGGTGCCCCTGATATTGGTAGAAAAGACATAACATTTAACAAAATTGCCTTTGTGACCAGGAATTCGCTTGTGCAAATAAGGAGTGGGAGCAGTGGTCTGTGCAACGGGTTTTGAGTCCAGATGTGTTTGAAAACCCCATGTTTATTTCGGTGAACCTTGATGAAGGCCGAGTTAAATCCTAGCCACATAAGGACTCTTATTGCTATACAACTCTTCTATTATAAAGAGGGGGTGTGTGGCTCTAGGGTTTGGATGTTGAGATTGAGATAGTCTACAAGAGAGGACATGATAGAGAGAGCAGAAGAACCCTGTTTAGGGTTTGGTCATGAGAGAGAAGAGAAGGAAGGAAGAGAGAGAAAAAGAAGAAAGGAGAATGAAGAAAGAAGAGAAAGGAGGATGGGTTTTCCCCAGTTCATTTAATAGTTTCTCGGTGTGTTTATATCGACTTTTAATTCAGCGGGCATTTTCATCTATTGGTATCCTCCGGTATTTTTATAGATCTCTTGTAGTGTTGTTATCTACTCTATGTCTTTGTGATTATTCTGAGATGGTAAACATTGAGAGAAGGTTACAGGGTTGTGACAAACTGTGAACCATTGCTTGCATGGTTGTAATCTCTTAATGAGTGATAATCCAAATAATTGATTGCCAGTATTTCTATTGTTCGCATTATGGTATGGGTGCATCGTATTATCTGCATGTGTTAGGGCGTGATCTTCGTAGGGCTCTTATCCTCAATCCGTATCACGACACTTCTGAAAAAGGCTCAGCGCATCGGTTCTAGATTGTCAGATCTTTGTTTCCCCAAGATTCCGATGGCAGGCATCTCGACAGTTGAATGACACTTAGCCCAAACTGATAGGTGCAAATGAATAAGTCAGCCACCTTATGGTATACGACACCTTATGGAATCACTACTCTTTGGCAAATTAGTTTACCACAAGCATCACGAACTAACTACTAGAGGGGTTGGATTTTCTGGGAATAAATCCCCTTTCAGGAATCTCAAGAGGTCATATATTGATAAGCGAATTCCTAAAAGTGTACATTCCGGCATCGCCAATCACATCATTGTTATGGTGTCAGCGTGGATCGATGGCCAATCTTGTGTCATTACTAGTATAACCAGACTTGCTTATCCCCACTTCAACCTTGTTAATGTTGGATCCCAATGGTGTTCTTTAATAATTTTTTTTGAAATCAACGGATGTCCTGAAACCTTTTGGGCAATGGACCCACTTCAAGCTCGGACTAATCCCTCCAGGATGTTCTTTCTTTAATAACTTCTTCTTTTGACACCGGCGGGTGTCCCTAAACTTTTCGGACAATAGATCCACTTAGAGTTCGGACTAATCCCTCTCGGAATACGCACCCACTCGGAAGTTTCCTTGGGGGGGGGATGGGAGGGCATTGAATCATAGCCTCCTCACCAATGCATTAGTTACTTATCAACTCCCCCATCCCTTGGTGGGGATTTCTATAATAACTTTGAGAAGTATTAAAGGAGGTTCCTCAGGACTAACAAGCCCTCCAACCTCCTGCTAAAGATCGACAACATTAATCCTCTGAGCTGGCACTTTATAACCACATGCCATCGGGTCCTCTCGAGTCGATACTTTCTTCTTACAGGTCGTCTCGAATGTGTGGTGCCGTTCAAACTAGCGATAGGTCCCTGCAAATTTTTAATTTTAATGTTAAGGATGAAAAAAAGTTTACTGTTAGAGTTAAGTTTTGGACATGCTACAACTTTTGCAATTAGTCCTTTCTTATATTTTTTGGACTGAATAGTTACTCTTTTTGAAAATAATTGTTTTTTTTTTCTTCTAAAATTCAAATTCACCTTATATTTAATGGGGAATGAAACTTTTTTTTTGTCCTTTTAATGTAAAATATAACTTATTCTATAGACCTATCACCGACTCTCTCTCTCTCTCTCTCTCTCTCTCTCTCTCTCTCTCTCTCTCTCTCTCTCTCTCTCTCTCTCTCTCTGAAAGTCTAATTCACCTTATCCAATAGGGTTTTTTTTCAAAATATTATTAAAAATAAAATATTTAAAGAAACAGTGGTTGACCAAAACTATTTAACAACCTAGCGCTCTGACAGCCACGTAAGCGCGAGATTTTTTTTTTCCGTTTGAAGTAGAACCCGGTATCTGGATTACAGGGTTTAAAACCGGTATTCTGGATACCGAGTTTACTGAAGCCTTTTGTATAAAGTTTCCATACTTAGTCGTTTTCTACCAGGTTTAAACCCAGTATTTCAAATACTGGGTTCTACTTGAAACAAAAAAAAAAAAATCCTCGCGTTCACTTTAAGACGCTAACATGCCACTTGACTATCAGAGCGCAGGTTGGTAAATAGTTCTGATCAACGTTAAATATTTTATTTTTTAATAATATTTTGAAAAAAAAGCCTTATCCAATACTTCCCCTTTGTACTTCTCAATCCACCATTCAAAAGGGCTGCTCACAGTTGAAGGGCACCGGCGATACGTGGAACCACGGGAGCCGCACCCTAAAGCAAGCGATGTTCTGCTGAAAACCATAAACCCTTCGACTTCCACGAAATTACACCGATAAACCGCATCGACCTGTAATTCCATCGAAAAGCTGGGGTGCAAGTTCAAACTCATTCACCCCATTATCTACCAACGGCTCTCTCCCTCCTCTCGTCTCGGCACAGTCAGTTTCATCGTATAGCGTAGCTAACGAGAGCTGGAGTGGAGGGCCATGGCCGCCATGCTATCCATTGCCTTCCCCCTTTTCCTCCTCGCCACCTTCGCCCTCTCCCCGCTGCCGGCCGCCGATGGGCTCTCTGCCGTCGGGGTCGTCCCTCCGACGTGCCAGCGCATCGAATGCCCGGATTACGACGCCATCGACAAGGGAAAAGGATACGAGATCCGGCGGTACAATTCGACGGCGTGGACGTCGACCTCTCCGATCCAGGATATCTCCTTTGTTGGGGCCACCCGGACTGGTTTTCTACAGTGAGGATCCTACCCTTTTTGCCGCCTCCCCTCCCCCCTTCATCTTATCCCTTTGATTCCATGTCAGGAATTCTGATTGTTTTCTTTCGAATTAGATAGGGTTCCGATTGCATCCACCTCACTAAAGGAATATATGAATATATGATGTATTTCTCTAATCCGATTTCGAGTAAAGAAATTCAACCCACTGGGGAATTTTATCATACATGTGGTGTGCATGGAACCCGTTATGGCTCACACAAAGGCCAATCATGGAGGATTATTTACTTCACGGGCGAGGTCTCTGGTTCAAGTCCGGGGAGGGGACAATTAGCGCATAGTAATTCAACTAGCTTATTCGGTGAGTTAATATTCCTATAGTAAATCAACTATCTTGAGTGGTAATTTATGATCTTTTTATGAACACGCAAAGGTGGGTCAACCATTAGGATTTTCATTTTTAATGGAGGGTATAGCAAGGGATTAAATGGTTGACCATTATTATCCACATGGAGAGGACATAGTATTACATTTTTTATTAGGAGAGAGAACATAATGTGTAATAGCAAAGAAAGGTGTACTGAATAAATAAATTTGAATTTGAAAGGATGGATGATTGCGAGAAAGTGCAACGATTTGGTGTATTGAGATTATTGAATTCCTAGATACATAGGCTGATAGGCCCTTTTGAAGGGCCGACTTCAAAAGAGTAAGTGAATTTTCTATAGTATGTTTTGTTTTTTGGAAAATAAACTGTATTCAAAAATCCAAAGAGGGGGCAAGTTAAACTATTAGAGATACTTGTATGTATTAGGTTATACATCCTTCTATTGTATATGAGACTCATACCATCTTGTCTATATATTGGGCTCTTGCTCTAATGAGAAGACATTCCTGCTCCCCCAAGACCCTAGCCTCTCTCCCTCCCTCTCTCTCTCTCTGGATTATTGGTATCATGGTATTAGAGTGACACTGATCCCGTGGCCCCTCCTCTCCACTCGCTGGAGCTACATGTTGGCTGTCTTGTCCAATCGATCAGACCTCTTTGCGATCTTTTGCGATTGACGTTAGCCTCCTGCGGCATTGGATCTCATCGCAATCACGCTATGATCTTTCCTTTGCGATCAACGTGATCCTCCCGTGGCATCGGACCTCCTGGCGATCCTTTGCACGCGAGTCTCCCCATCCCATATCTGTTGCTCTAAGATCTGCGGTGCTAAAGCATTAGATCTACAAGCATCTCAACATTCGACACCCCCCCCTCCCCCCATCAAACCTGCAAGCATCAGATCTCCGACGTCTGACGCCCTCTTATTTCTGGCGTATCTCAGATCTACAAGCATCAGATCCGGTATCCGACGCCCCCTCATCTTCATCTCCGGTGCATCTCAGATCTGCGTCACCATCGATCTCTTGTTGCTTGCAGAGTCTCCTCGATCGACATGATCATCCCGCGGCATCACCGCCTCAACCAGCAGGTGGCTAATCTTCATCTGTGGCACATCTCAAACCTCTAGATCCATCGACTCCCTCTCACACCTCGTTTGATGTTGAGATACTGCGAGCTCCAATTAGCTGTCCTCCTTGACGAGGTGAGGTGAAGCTGGAGTTGGGCAATATGCTCCTGGAAGAGCTGAAGAGTGCCTGGAGCATCTGGTGCACCACTAGTAGAGGACGGAACAGAAGCAGCTACAACAGTGGTGCTGATTAGTCGACCACAACCCATGGATCCCTATTGCTTCTCTAGGTACAATTTTCAACAGGTGGCAATGACGTGACCCAGTTTGTGGCAGTGGGTGCACATAGATAGATCACGAGTAGTAGAGAAGGGGCAGACGAAGCTGCTGCCATAACTTCCATGAAGTTAAAGGTAGTGGGAGAGATCCTGGTGCCAATAGTGCGCAGTCGGGTTTCCTCAGCTACAAACTCAGTGATGACATCATCCATGTGTAGGAGTGGGTTCTGATGGATCACGGCACTAGCTAGTGGTCCATACTTTGGGAGAAGGGCCATCAGAAATTGATAGAGCTGGCGACACTTTTAGTTTTAGAAGGCCTGGTGCTTGGCACGATACGTAACAGCCTAACAGGTACATATCGGAATAGTGACTGAAGCTCCTACCAGTAGTCACGCATCTGCGTATGTAACTGTTGAATCATCCGGTCACTATGTAGCTCAGTTTGCACTTAAGAGAGAAGTGCGTACTCATGAGTCCCACTGGACTCCACGAACTGCTCCACGAGGGAACACCTGATCACTGTGGGCGTGTTAAGAGCAACGAGATCAGCTTCGTATCGACTAGTAGATGACCTCCAGCTCCAACGAGGCTACTAGTGCCTCGGCTTACTTAGCCGCTCTTGGTACATTCGCCATTTGGATCATGGACTCGAGGGCTTCGCACCATATAACTCCAGGCGCTTCCTGTTGGAATTGGATTCGCTTATCAGAGTCGCAGCGGAAGTAAAAGAAAGATCCGAAGATCATACGGTGTATGTTTCATTACAATTAATTCTACAAAACAATCTACATGCAAATCTATGATCTTAGCATATGTGTGGACACCCTAAAGGCATACCTACGATCTACGGAAGACATGCATGCATCTAGTTAGGTGTTTAGAATCATCATACCTTTTGGATCTATGATCCGGAGACGACGGAACGATGAAGAACCGCACTTGAGTCGCAAGGAAAACTGTCGGATAGCACCTTGTCCTTTGCGAATTGAAGAATCCTCGAAATCCCGTATCTGAGTGCAAGGATTACGAGCCGACGGAGGAATCCGTTGCGAAGACGATGACGAGCCGCGAGGTTTCCCCCTTCTCTTTCTCTCTTCTTCCTTCTCCTTCCTTCCTTTTTCTTCTTCCTTCTTCTTCCTCTCTTTTCCTTGGCCGAAACCACAAAGGAGGAGCAAAGGGGGGGTCGGATTGTTGGAGGAGAGGGAGAAGCACCATGGGGCCGGCCCTCCCTCTCCCTATTCTACTTATAGGGCCGGTCTCCCATAGCTTCAAGGAAGCTAGGGCCGGTCCTAGAGAGATTAGGATAGAGGGGGGGGGGGTTTAGGGATTTTCAATGTCTATCATGAAGCCTAGACGAAAAATGCCCTTCACGAAAAGTGGAAAACTGAAAGAGAGACTGAGTGAGGTACGCTACTCGGAATCGAGTTCCGTCAGCGCCTGTGAGCTCCTGGAATTATTCCGCTCATTCTAAAATCAATATTCAATGTGTTCTGAGCCATATTTCAGTATTTACTAAAATACCCCTATGGCCCGTAATACATGTGAATTAGGTTCTTAGGCTTCGAGCTTGCGCTCCATCGCGCTACTTCACATCCAACGTATCCAACTAGGTCGGGGAATAATTCCTATACACAACGACAGGGTGGAACATTCAGGGTTCGGGATCTCTAGCTCCAACCGGATCCCTGATTAACTGTTCCGGTGACACACCGAAAGTTTCGTTAATCAGCCCTAATCCGATTAACCTGCGTAGTCACCCAGAGTGCGACGCGAGTTGAACTCTAGTGATCATAAACTTATGTTACTCCCTCGTAAGTCGTAATCCTGTTCTCTACTATACTCCGATAATCCTCAGTCCCTCCTATTACTGGTGCCATGATACGACTCGGGCGGTGGGGAGCACCGTCAGATCCTGATCGATCATTTGACTAGGGTTTTATGACTTGTCATCTATAACACTACACACCTTCCGTGCTATGCCTAGCATCCGGAACATCGTCAGTCATACTGACAACCACCAGGTCTGGGTTAACTGTATGGACAGATTGACTCATCAAAAAGCACCCATCCAACACTGGACATCGGATAACCTGTAGGGATTACACGTCACTCAAGTGCCAGCCGGGTAACCCAACGTACCGTGGTATTGGACTATGGAAGGTCTGTACACGTTGGCACATCAAAGCACCACACAACTGGTTGGCCCAGTGTACATGGTCCCTCAGGGTTAAGGACAGATTATCTATAGTAGTAAGACGGTTTATGCACCAGTGTCTGAATCACTGAACTGTGCACCGTCTTGGTTCCTGTTCAACACGATCATCGTGCTTGGTCAAGTGAATGGGAATCCCACGTTCCCGTGGTGGAGACTTCACCACATCCTCTACCTGCCAACAGCTTGTTCTCGGTGAAGCGACCGGCATCACCTAAGCTGTAAACTAGTTCTAGGTCTACATAGAACTGGTCCACTGGGTCTCCCAAGCATGGATCCTCCATGCGCCTCAGTGGCCTACTGTGTTCCCTAGGGTCCTTTTATTATATGAGTATTATCATACACCAGAGTAATATTCTAATTAAAGCAATAACCAAAGTCATCTTTATTAATGTTCATACAGAAATTCCATGCTAAGGACACACGAGCTACAACACTTCCCTGCTCACAGCTGTCATCCTGCACTGCCCACCCGTTCGATTTACACTGCATATGACTCTCATCTAGCCATCTCGCAGACTCACAGTTTGGATCGATCACCACCACCTCAGTGCTTAGAGACCGTCTCTTCTTACCTTCTGTGCTACATGTTCCTTAGCTTCACATACAACTTATCTCTATTAGTAATATTTGTGACTCTGGGTGTGTTATGACGTTTTCTTTTTGTGTTGTATAAAACCCACGTACCGGATGGGCGATTAGAGCTGATCGTAGGATAGGCGGGTTGGATCACTTGGTATACCTTCGCCTTCCTATTGCTCTCCATCCTTTGTTGTACAGGGAGTCTCTACTGATGCTGACCTATGGTACAAGAGATTAGGTTTTATTCATGAGCCTCGACTTAAGAGATTACTCCAGATTGGAGCTCTAGGTTGAGGCCCGCTCTCTTCTTTATCCAACTGTGTCGGTTGTAAGCTTACCAAAGCTACAACCCTACCTTTTCCTTCTAGTTTCTCTCAGAGTCGTACTCCCTTTGACTTAGTACATTCAAATATTTGGAGTCTAGATCATCTGTCTTATATGTATGGATATCGATATTCTATCTCTTTTGTGGATGTCTTCAGTAAGTACAACTGGGTTTACCCCCTTCGACACCACTCAGAGGTTCCCCAGGACTACCAAACCTTTGCCTCAAAGGTCCACATGCAGTTCTGCTATCGCATCAAGACCTTTTGGTCTGATTGCGCCCTTGAGTACCTCTCCGCTCCTATGCAAACCCTTCTTCAGTCCTACGGAACCTTCTTTCAGCATTCATACCCTCACACTCACGAGCAGAATGGAGTAATCGGGAGGAAACACCGTCACATCCTTGAGACTTTGTGTAACATCCCACCCCATACAGATATATATTGTCCGCTTTGCCCGTGTACAGAATCCACGTAAAGGGTTAAATAGTTAGAGATGGATCATTGTATTTGAAAAGATCATATGGTGCTACATATGTTATTATGTCTATTATCAGGCTTAGGTTCAACGAATAGGGTAGTATGCTTCTCTAGTGTTCACTCATGGTGAACCGAGTCGAAACGATAGTGGAAGTTCGTAAATAATTGAGCTTTGGTTCCATTGCACCCAACTAGATGGATGAAACAACCACGTATAATTTTGAATCCAATATGAGCTAGAAAACCCTAGCTTAGGAATAGAATAGGGTGTCCAAGTTCAAATTCCCTGGCCATTAATGATTAGTAACCCGGTTTATTAAAAGAAAGGGTACAAGGAATCCCGGAACAGATCCAGGAGAAAACAAAGCCAGACTCTCACTCGGAGAGTACAAAGAAAACGTAAAATTCTCCTCTCGCACCCAGAACTCTTGCAGCGCAAACAATTCTTAACAAGCCGGGAAGACCCACCAAGGTCAGGCGCGACCCAAAGATGGCCCCGCTAAAGACTCAGGCTTCGCGGGAAGCTATTGCTTTCTCCTATCTTAAAGGTTCTTATAAGGCAGTTTACAGTTGTTTGTGAAATCCTACTCCTTTTTCTCGCACATTTCCCCCACTCTAATTCTATAGATATCAAAGTATTAGATCTTTAAATAAATGGAAGTTATAGCTGAGTACAGACAACTTTGTTGTGTTTGTCATTCCTGTTATTCCAATCTAGACTGAAATATGCATAGTTATGGTGATCCAAATTAGTGATAAATTATTTAATTTTTCCAATAATCTAATTTGAAACCAATAAAACAAACAATTATACTTGCTTCGATCAGAAGGTAATCATCGCTTTGAAAATCCTAGAAAATTACCCTATTGATCTCTGGCATTGTTCTCTTTCTTTCTCTCAGATTGTTCAAGTACATCCAGGGAAAGAATAAGTACCATGCGAAGATAGAGATGACGGGTCCTGTGATCACCCAGATCTCCCCCAGCGACGGTCCCTTCTGCACATCTTCGTTCGTCGTGAGCTTCTACGTGCCAAGGAAGAATCAGGCCGACCCACCTCCCGCCCAGGGCCTCCACGTACAGAGATGGAGCGTCAGATACGTCGCAGTCAGGCAGTTTGGAGGATTCGTGATGGATGCATCTATTGGACAGGAAGCAGCTGCCCTCTACTCCAGTCTCGCAGGTTCCGTCTGGGCTTCTGCCGTTGACAAGGGCCGTGGAGTTGATCCGACGTCAGTGTATACGGTCGCACAGTACAATTCCCCGTTCGAGTACACTGGTAGAGTGAATGAGATATGGATGATACTTGATCTGGAAGGAGCATCCCTTGTCTAGAATGAAGTAGAAAGAGGCCATGGTTATAGTTTTGGAGCAGTTGTGTCAAGCTACAGTAGCTCTATGGTATAGCACCCGGGTATGGGGATCGAGTACGGTTTCCTAAAATCCTAAGAAGAAGAGTATCTCGAACGTAGTACTTCTTATAAATAAAAGAGCGGAGTATTTTTAGATTTTTTTTTAATCTTCTTCCGCTTCCGCTTTTATTGTCGATCCGATCTTCGTGTTGTATATTTCAGATCCATAGAAATCGATATAGATTTCGTACACTTGGTACTTCCACCTTCGCACTAGATGAACACATTTGATTGTTCTGGTTGCTTTGCGATCATGGATTTCGTAGAACCAAAGATATTTCTTATTTTATGGCCACAACCGTCGTGGCATTCACATTTTTCGGAATTTAAAACCCACACTTTCCACGGGTCGACTCTCTCGCGGAAGAAAAAAAATCGTCAGATGAGAGTTTCCTTTGTCAAATATGTAAGTGCCAGCTAGTTGAGTTGGTAAAGTCTCAGGAGGCTGGTAACCAAGACCTGGGATCGATTCTTGCTTGCATCGAATTAATAACCAATAGGGGGCTGCTGTAACCCTCCCTCAGATGAGACTCTGAGAGGTTCTCAAAAATTAAAAAGAAAAAAAAGAATAGTTGGAGAAGCAAATAGTGGTCTCTCACACTCCTCACAACATCATTCTTTGAAACCGGAGCCGCTCACCCAAAAACCCTAATTAAAAGCGAGAGATGAAAGAACTCATATCCGCGAAAGCTCAGAGTATGAGACTTGCACATTCGCTCACTGAGCTGCGAGTTGCGGCGGATTCGGACTCATGGACACCACACTCTCCCGTACTGAAGTTGCAAGGCTTAACAAATAACTGAAAGGAGAATGATCAATCATGCTTTGTCTCACAATATGGAACCTCCACCATCTAGCAACATGAATTTTATGTGTTAATCAATCCCTTCTATTCTAATTCTACCAAGACCAAGACAAGGAAAAAAAAATATTTTTCTTTTTCATAATTAAAATAAAAAAAATGAGATCCTCTCTAGCTTTTGTATTAAAATGGGAGTGAAAATAATTTTAATTTAAAATTATAGACATAAAAAATAAGATAAAGACCCGAAGCCATAGTGCTTCACCTAGGGGTTTAAAATCGGGCCGCAACCCGGCCCGAAAGTCAAAGAGCCAAGCCTCATTCGGTCTGATCAATGACCCGGCCTGAAGACGCCATGGGCTGGGCTTAGGCTGCCTCCTTGAGATCACAGCCCAACCCAGCCCAGTCCGATATCAAGCCCGGCGACCCAGCTATATAGCCTGTTCAACACTTTTGTGTGTGTGTGTGTTAATTATATACTTATATAAGTATATCATAAACATAATGTAGAGCAATTGGTGAGGCTTTTTTTTCAAGACTTAAGGATATGTCCAATAGAATTAGAGATGGATGGCTAAAGTGCAGATGAGGTTATATGTGAGCTACGCATGCCTTCAAGATTTAAGGATAACAAGACAACAATACGACCGACAATGTTATATGGTTCAGTATGTTGGCTTACAAAGAAAGCTCAAGCTCATAAGATGAGCTTGACATAGATGATGATAGAAAAACAATATTAATTCAGAGATATTATAAAGACCTAATTTTTTCTGTAATAAAATAATACAAGTCTATTTCTTCTGTTCGTAATGAATATTGAATGTCGTATGAGATATCAGGCGACACTTATGGGTACGTAAGTGCTACCGGTTTAGAAAGTAACCTACGGGTATGTTGACCCCCTAGGAGTTTTGGAATTTGATGAAATTTAATGAGGGTGTTGTCTAGAGTAAAATGATCATCCTATCTTATTTTCATCAAATTCCAAAACTTCTAGGTGGTTCAAATGGTCAAAACAAAATCCGTCGTCCGCAATCACCGTTAAAATATACAGATTTTGCTTTGATCATTTGACCCCCCTAAAAGTTTTGGAATTTGATGAAAATTGGTGAGGATGATCATCTTACCCTAGACAACACCCTCACCAAATTTCATCAAATTCCAAAACTTCTAGGGGGGTCAAAGTATCCACAGCTCATTTTCTCCTATCACAGCTCACAACTCAACGTAACAGTCCTCTCTCTCTCTCTCTCTCTTGATATATATATATATATATATATATATATATATATATATCTTGATTTTTTTTTTGTCTTGTTGGACGAAAATAAACTCAAAAAAGCAAGCAATCATAAACATATAAAAGGTGAGGTGTATAGGTTTTGAAGCCATGACATCACTAGACACAAAGGTTCAATGCTTGTCCCACTAACCAACTAGTCAACTTAGCTAGTTAAGCTTGGTTTGTGCTTGCTCAAAAGAAAAGATCTTAATGGAAGGTTGGTGGCTTCTCAAGGCATCTCGTCTCAAAAACAAGAGGGGAACCAAACATATATACTACCGGAAGTTCTAAACTTGTTAACATTCAAAGTTTTCCTAATACGGTCCGATCTAGACTGAACCATCAATACAGGATAGGCCTAAGCCATGTCTGTAAATTCGTTCACTAAAATGCACCAAGATCTTGACCCAATAGAGGATATGGGGTCCCAGGCTTTATGCCGCAGATTGGTCAATTGTAGGCCATATGCTAAGGTTTTCCTACCCACAAAATGACCTTTTGGATTTGATGGTAAGACTATATTTGCCCCTCTTGACTCTCTTTTATCTTTGGAATAGAGGCACCGAGTGCCTCTCCTTTCTTCCCCTTTCCCTCTCCTGCGTTAGGGTTAGGGTTTCACCCCGCTTGGCCTCCTCGGCCGCCGCCGGTGGCTCCGGGGAGGCCAAGAGATCGTGGGAAATAGCTTTCGGGGGTTGGATCTATCCCTCTTTCCCTCCCTCTGTACATATGGGGTCCCCCTAGGCCTGGTTAGTGGAGTCGCGGTGTGCCTCCTCCTCGGAACAGAGCCTTAGCCGACGAATCAAGGGTTTCCTGGTTGATTTCGCGGCTAGTATAGGCGATCTGGACCCCGGCTGGAGTTCGCCGTGGACTTTTCCAGACCCTCCTCAGCATGGTGGTGGATCCTAATGGTGCGAGGCAGTGGCGGCTGGTTCGTGGTGAGCAAGGACACAAAGGGGCTATCTACCTTGCCGGAGCTGAAGAAGGCGAGATCTGGAGTTGGATCCAGACTTTTTTGGCTTTTTTTTTTTTGTGTTTGTTGTATGTTTCTTTTCTCTGTGTGAGTATATTTCTTTCCACCGCTTGAGGTCGGCGAGGTGGTGTTCGGTTGCAGGTATGGTATTCGCAGGGGTGCATCTTAGTGGTGTTCCCCCCACCTTTGGTGATGTGGTTGTGTTGTTTAGGCCTAGGGCCTATCTGTCCGCCGGTGAGTAGTGGTTCATGCTTGTGCCAGGCTATGGCACCTCTTGCAGGTCGGTGACCTCCCCCCTTTTGCAATACCAAAAAAAATAAGTCTATATTTCACAAAATTCTCTCTCTAATATGGCGCAGTTGAAGGAAATTTGTAGTGCGATTTAGTTCGCATCCCATGGGGCAAAGCTATTGGAATTAAATCCTATTATCAGAGTCGTAGCGGAAGTAAAAGTTAGATCCGAGGATCTCATGGTGTATATTTTATTATAATTAATTCCACAAAATAATCTACATGCAAATCTATGATCCTATCATATGTGCTGACACCCTTGAGGTATACTACGATCTACAAAAGATATGCATGTATCTAGTTGGGTGTTTAGGATTATCATACCTTGTGGATCTTAGATCCGAAGTGAACGGAATGATGGTTGATGATGAACCACATGTGAATCGAGAGGGAAGGTGTTGGATAGCACTTTGTCCTTTGCGAAGGGAGAAATCATCGAAGTCCTATCTCTGAGTGCAAGGACTATGAGTGACAAAGGATTGCACATAGCAAAACGATATCGAGTCACGAGATGTCCTTCTTCTCTTTCTCTCTTTTTCCATCTCATTCCTTCCTCTTTCTTCTTCCTTGGTTGAAACCACAAAGAGGGAGAAAGGGAGAGGGGGGTTTTTTTGGAGAGGGGAGAGCTGGGGCTGGCCTCCTCCCTATTCTTCTTATAGGGCTGGCCTCCTACTTGTTTACACAAGCTAGGGCTGGCCCCCTAAGGATAGGGATGAGGAGGGGGGGGGGGGCGATTTTTAGGTTTCTCCTTTATCTTCCGTGAAGCTTGGACGAAAACGCCTTAATGAAAATGGAAGCACTGTAAGAGAGATGGAGTGCGGTGCGCTACTCGGAATCAAGTTCTGTTAGTATCTATGAGGTCTTAAAATTATTTCGCTCATTTTAAGATCCATATTCAATATGTTCTGAGCCATATTTTAGTATTTACCAAAATACCCCTATGGCTCCTTAATACATATGAATTAGGTTCATATGTTTCGAGCTTGCGCTTTATCGCGCTACTTCGCATCCAACGTGTCTAACTAGGTCGGGGAACAATTCCTATATGCAACGACAGGGTGAAACCTTCAGAATTTAGGATCTCTAGCTCCAACCGGATCCCTGATTAATTATTCCGGTGACACACCGAAAGTTCTGCTAATCAGCCCTAATCTGATTAACCCACGTAGCCACTTAGAGTGCGACAAACTCTAGTGATCCTAAACTTATGTTACTCCCTCATAACCCTATTCCCTACTATACTCTGATAATCTTTAGTCTCTTCTATTACCGTCATGATTCGACTCGGGCGGTGGGGAGCACCGTCAAAACCCGATCGATCATCTGACTAGGATTTGATAAGTTGTCATCTATAACACCACACACCTTTCAGTGCTATGCCTAGCATCCGGAATGTCATCAGTCATACTAACAATCACAAGGTCTGGATTAATTGTGTCGACAGATTGACTCATCAAAACGTATGCCCATCCAACACTGGTCAGATAACCTGTAGGGATTGCATGCCACTGTAGCGCCAGCCGGGTAACCCGACGTACCGTGGTATTGGACTATAGAGGGTCCACACACATTGGGATATCAAAGCACCACACAACTGGTTGGCTCAGTGTGCATGGTCTCTCAAGGTTGAGGACAAATTAGTTATAGTAATAAGACGGTTCATGCACCAGTGTCTGAATCACTGATCTGTGCACCGTCTTAGTTCCTGTTCAACACGATCATCGTGCTTGGTCAGGTGAATGAGAATCCCACTTTCCCGTGGTGAAGACTTCACCACATCCTCAACCTACCAACAACTTATTCTCAGTGAAGCGACCGGCACCATGAAAGTTGTGAACTAGTTCTAGGTCTACACAGAACTGGTCTACTGGGTCTCCCAAGCACGGACCCACCATGCACCTTAGTGGCTTACTGTGTTCCCTAGGGTCTTTTATTATATATGAATTATCATACACCAAAGTAATATTCTAATTAAAGCAATAACCAAAGTCATTTTTATTAATGTTAATACAGAAAATCCATGTTTAGGGCACACGAGCTACAACAATGCACCGCCCCCCAACTGGAAGATTATGTAATTGAATTCTATGGGTATCCTAGTAAAGTCGTAGGCTTATCTCTCCATAGCTTTGTGGGGGCCTTATCTCTCATCTTTATGGCAAGTTTATCGGTGCTCCTATGTGGCATTATGGCAACATTACAGGCAAGGTAAGGCTCAAACCTATTTATCACTACAACAGATAGTCCCAAAATAGGCGGCTAAAAATGACCACTTATATGTTTAATCGACGGAATGGCTGTCGGATTAATAGTCCACAAATTGTTCCATCGAAAAAACTCATTTCCGGTCTGGCCGTCGAATTTGAAATTCAATTTGCGATAGCCTGGCCACCACAATTGATACCTAAATTCGACAGTGGTTGCGAGCGAGATTTTAGGTACCAAAAAAAAAAAGCACAGTGAACTCGATTTACCTTATTGCTGCTAGCTCAGTGCAAGGGGTCTGTATCGACCTGCGCAAAATATTGAATAAGCCGAAAGTTGGATTCAAACACAGGTAACAGCGAAGAAAACACCAAGTCTCAACCCGACCATAGAGCTAGCTGTCGCATATATGAGAAGTGGTGCATTATAATATACATATATATATATATATATATATATATATATATATATATATATATATATATATATATATATATATATATATATATATATATATATATATATATATATATATATATAGGGGCATGCTATAATGCGGCATGCGGTATGTGCGACACTGTACCACAGTCGTCTGATGCAAGTGCTGCATGCACCGCTGCGTGCATCAGACGACTGCGGTACAGTGCCGCACTTACCGCATGCTACATTATAGCATGCCCCTATATATATATATATATTATTGATAACTGGCCGGTATATGAGTCAGCTGTCTGCCATATTTGATGATACCAAGCCGTCGGAGTATCACAGTTTTTTGTGGCAGGGCCTCCATAGCAGTCGAAAAAGTCTCCTATTTGTGGCTGAACATGGCTGCCGGAAAAGTCTCGTATTTGCGGCTGGGCCTTCATGGCCGCCAAAAAATCCTCTTTGTTTGCGGTAGGACCTTCATGGCCGCCGGAAAAGCTTCTTGTTTTCGGCTGGACCTCCATGGCCGCCAGGAAAGCCTCATATTTGCGACTAGGTCTTCATGGCTGCCAGACAAGCCTACATATATGCGGCTGGCCCTCCATGGGCGACGAAAAATCTTTTTTTTTTTCACAGATCCGGTGAATTTGACACAATATAAATGGCTAGTTGTATAGGAATCGCTGATCACACCGCCAAATTTAGTCGAATATGTTGTAGTGTATGTCTTTCTTGTTTCTTTAAGCATTAACAGTCTACCTGGCAGCTAGCGCTATACCGATTGCGATATCCTAAAATGATAAAAAAAAAAGAAAATCAGTGTATAAACAAGTAAATGGTAAGTTTCTATTATTCGAGGACGCAAGAGCATGGGCTCAAAGTGGTCCGAGATCGAAACAGGGGAAGATAACATAACTGCTATTTTTATTAAATTTCATAATTCTGTGAGCATAACATCGATATCAGGATTCGTAGATGTAAACAAAGAAACGATGGCCTTGAGGGCTAGTTAATTTGCTTCAAGCTGGTATCCATACTGAGAGTCGAACAAGGAACCTCTCCAACAAGGGTGAGAGTACCTAGTAAGTCACTTCTATCTATCATGGACATAGTTTTCCATTGCACTGGAAACTGTAGCCTCCCCTCCTCCTCCTCCATGGGAGTTTTCCGTATCCATTGGTACCTGTTACCCAATGTGACCACTTCACCCCCATCAAATACTGCTGAAAAGAAGGTACACATCAGCAATCCAAAACCTCTCGTGAAGCGAGCCATCTCAGTCTGCATGCCTTGCATGGAGTATGCGCTACGGAACGCACATCATAACAATCGTTTAGAGTTTTAGGTCTCTCTCTCTCTCTCTCTCTCTCTCTCTCTCTCTCTCTCTCTCTCTCTCTCTCTCTCTCTCTCTCTCTCTCTCTCTCTCTCCATTAATCTGAGCAAGGTACGGTTCTTGAATCTTGATATACCAAGCAAAAGCAAAGGTCAAGAAAATATGAAGAACGAGCAGAAATTAATTCAAGACATTAATTCCCCCGGATCTTTATTCACTGTCTCATAGCTTACAGTCCTCTCATCACCCGTTAATGAACCAAAAAATCAATGGAGATCCGGGACCGGGCAAGAAGTACGGAGCTGCAGCCTCCCTTAAAGAACAAGAAGATCATCTCAAGAACGGCCGGGAAGGGCGGCCGGCGGCGCTAAGGGCTGGAGGCCAGGCCATCCCCGCAGAAGAAGTTGACGGAGTCGGGGGCGCCGTTGTGGCACTGAGAAGAGTCCGAGGGGGGGACGAAGAAGCTCCTCGGGAGCATGGCCGAGAAGGGCACGGATCCGAACCCTGCAGGGATGCTCCTCTCCTTCGTGCTTTTCTTGAGACCGGTCACAGGCGAGGCCCATGGCCCCGCGGTGCGGAGCTCTTGGCGGTATCGGTGCGGGGTGAGGGGGGTAGCGGCCGCGGCGTGCGAGAGGGAAGGGGATGTGGGCGAGGTGAGGAGGAGGAGGAGGAGGAGGAGGGAGGGCCAGAAGGGCGAGCAGTGGGTAAGACTGCCCATGGGAGATGGGGTGTTACATCTAGGTCGGCTGCATCAACAAAGGGAGGCGGGGCGGGGAGAGTGGCGAGGGAGGAGGGAGGAGAAAGGATACGTAGATCCTGAGGGGCTCGCATACTTCTTTCTCTGTTGGGATCCGGGTCTAGAGAGAGAGAGAGAAGAGAGAGAGAGAGCAGAGAGGGAATCCGGGTCCTTCCGGGACCGATGGGAGAATGAGATAGAGAGAGAGAGACTGCATTGACTCGGTCCTCCTTATTGGGTTGACGGAAACGCTTCCTTGCTCATCAAAGTAATCATGCTCACAAACTTGACCTGAGTTCAGATCTCCCCAGTCGGTCGGACCTGGTCGGGGACCCGGCTTGCATCACAGCCGCATGCAGTTGGCTGTAGTATCATTCAATTTCGAAAAAAATGTTATCGTGCGGCTGTGATATTCACCAGACCCACCGACTGACCGATTGATCGACTGGAGGAGATATGAACTCACTTGACTTGGTTGTTGTTTTGCCATATTAATTTCGAACTATAGCTCAAGTCCCTCCTGACAAATATATATTCTTCCTGAAGACAAATATACTTTTTCTGAAGACGAATGTTTTGGCTGCGGGATTTTTTTTTTTGCTCCGAATGCTAAATGAGGCATCTGGACTGTCCATGGAAGAATTGAGAGTCGTCCGATTATACTTTACACCCAACGACTACCTGTGGACTTCAGTCATACCCTTTTTACATACCATCCACATATTAGAGAACAGTCCAAATGCCCCACGTACGTAACATTCGGAGCAAAAACCCCACGTGACAAAAATGCTATGTAATTTTCATTACCAAAAAAAAATAAAAATGTTAGTGATTCCATAAGGTGTCCACTGCAGCAGAGTGATTGGACTGATGCATCAAGTCCAGGGCTAAGTGCCATTCATCTGTCAGGTTGCCTGTCATCAGATGGCTCTGATGAATCAAATCGACTAACTTTTTTTTTTTGCAATTAAATCAGACTGACCAACTTGTGTACATATATGACTCCTTCGATCATTTCTCCTAGATGCCAATAAGTTTTTTATTAAGGGTGTTGTTATTTACACCCCTAAAAAGGCCAAGTCCCCTCAATTTAAAATTGAAATAATATCCATGTCTCTTGAGTCATGTTTTTTTTCCCCCAATTTGTAAAGTGTCCTCTCGCAATGGTAATTTGTGTAAAGCTTTAGAGGCAACTTGGGAAATCTCTATGAAGAGTAAAAAAAAGGTGCGGATAGCAATCAGTCATTTTTAATAGTTTCATTTTAGGATAGATCCTGACAACCTTTTCCTCTTAGTCCAGATCCATGTTTCACCATTTAAATTGCAACGACTCAATTAATTACTAAAATGGTAAGGATAAGTTACTGAATTTACTAAATTATCATTGCATATAAAATCGGCCCCCGATCCTTATGAAATGTCCATTTTCAAAATCGATAGTGGGATCACTATAGTTGCTATAGTGATTTTACTGTAGCAGGTACAATAAAATCACTGTAGTAGTTATTATTGATTTCACTATGGTTGCTAAAAACAACTTTACTACAGTGAAATCACTGTAGCAATGATATAAAATTTTATACAAATGATTCTCAATTCCCTACTTTGAAATTACTATAGCACTGAATATCATTTCATACAATTGAATGATTTCACTGTAGTATTATAGTGATTTCACTATAGCTGCTATATTTATTTAAAATGATACTCAATTATATATAAATGATACTCAATTCTCTACAATGAAATCGTTATCGCACTGAGTATCATTTTCATATATTTAAATGGTACTCACCTATAAAGCACTCAAAATCCCTATAGTGCTTTTAACTGGTACTCAAATTTATAAAATAATACTCAATTAAATTGAGTATTTTTGCATATAATTGAGTATTATTTCTATAGTGATTTCCCTGTAAGGAAGTCGTTTTAATAGCCATATCGAAATAGCAGCTATAGTGGTTTCACATGGTACTCAAATATATAAAATAATACTGAATTAAATTAAGTATTATTTGCATATAATTGAGTATCATTGTTATAGTGATTTTACTGTAGGGAAACATTTTTAGCAGTCACGGTGAAAATCACTATAGTTACTACAGTAAAATCACTGTAGCAACCCGTGCCACTTATTTTGTCAAAAAAAAAGTGTTCCTATATCATATACTATTAATTAATGTAGGAGGATTTTATGAATATTTTTGGTATTTAAAGAAAACACATTATCCAAAGCAGTTTGCAAATGATCTATTCCGTGCAAATCGTGGAAGAGGATCACCCTTAAAAATTACTTTGATTCCGTGAACTTAGGCTTAGGCGAAATTATTAGCTATCTTACACCATTGTGATGTTTGGTTGGAGAACACCATCTATACCGATTGCCATTTCAAAGGCGTTTGGTCATTCCACCATTGTCCATAAATGGAAATGACATACATACCCCTGAAATGGACCAATTAGGAGGAGGGTGATGTTCACGTTCACCCTCCTTCAAGGACGATGAACAAAACCGTTCTCGACCTTGGACCCCTTAGCCAGTTCTTCTCAATTCAACATCGATTACCTTCAAAATGCAAAGAGAAAACATCTTTTACTTTCCATTCATGGCACATAAGTGCTCGTCCGCCATTAACAAGGTTTAGCCATGATTTGGTGCTTCCTCTTAATTTCTCCTCAACATTTTAATTGATTTGCACAATGATAGTTTACTTGGTCCTGAGCTTTTGCCATGATTTGTTTCATGAGCGGCTCTGCAATTAAAATCATGTTTCTTTTGCATCAATTGCATGAATATGTTATATTTAAGCCAATTTCATATGTAAATAGGCTATCTTTTAGCTCTGTTTAATAGGTTAAATATTTAATCTATATAATAGGGGAGGGTTTTATGGGGGGTACAAATAACGGCTATGATGATGGCCCTCTAAATCACTCTCAATCATATGATCACACCCCTCTAACTAACCCGTCTCTCTACACCTCAGCCCGCCCCATCCCCTCCTCTGATCCTGATCTCGCACCCCCCTCCGCACTCCTCCCCTTTGATCCCTGATCATTGCGGCCCAAACCCACTAATTCCGCCCCCCTTCGAGTCCCTCTCTTCTGATCCCCTCTGATTACCGTCCGAGCCCCTCTCCTCTTCCCTCTTCCGTGGACCTCTCTCTCTTTCTCTCTCTCTCTCATCCACTCCCTCCTCTTTTCCAAAATCCCTTCTAGCCAGCAAATCCCGCTCGGAATCGAATCCCACAAATCTCCAATTCCCTTAAAAAAAAACCCTCTAAAATCCCGCTCCACTCTCAAACAAGTCTTCGTCACTCCTTTTCCCCTCAATCCCGCTCCTCTTCCTCGCACCTCTCCTCATCCCCTCAATCTCGCTCAAAATCTGCCAAATACCTCCCAAATTCCATATTTCCCGCTTCATGGCTAATCCCATTGACCCTCTGCGCCTCGTATCTCTTCCCTCCATTTATCGCGTGCCACCTCAGCCCTCGCTCTCCTCCACACCCCTCTTCTTCTCTCCTCTTCCCCTCAAAAATCCCATAGTTCTCGCTTTATGAATCTGAAATCCCCCCTACTAAAATCCCCCCATGAATCAGTTGGCTCTGAAATTCTCCTTCTAGGTTAGAGAGAGAGAGAGAGAGAGAGAGAGAGAGAGAGAGAGAGAGAGCACAGAGAGAATGGTGTCCATCAACGTTGATGAGGAATTACACATCTCTCAACAGGTATGTCTCTCAACATGTTCTTTCATGGCATCAAAATTTTTATTTTTCACTCAATTTTTTTAGCTATTTTTTGTCCCCTTCATGAGTTGTTTGTATTAGCATCAGCTTTCACTCAAAGCTTTTTTTCACTCAAAGGTTTCAGATTTTCCTCTACTTTTCTTCTTTTTCTTCCCTCTAATCACATTTGTGCCCTTTGGGTATTGGGTTTTTTATGTTGTCACATCTTTGATTCAAGCCTCTCAACAGATTCTTTTATTGCGTCAAAATTTTTATTGGTATCAAAGATTTTAAGATCAGATCTTTAATGTCAGGTTCTTTCATTGTATCAAAATTTTTATTGCTACCGTCTAAATTTGTTAATACTCCCGGGCACAGGTTTCACTATATTTCTGTGATGTATTTAATTCGGCTGCCATCCAACTTAGTAGGTTGCTCCCTTACCCTATCTTAGGGAGAATAATGTCACTCATATGAGCATGCCCCAAACAAATGTGGACGTCTACGTCGAATGTAGGCTCCCCCGTCAAACATGGGTGCCTGCGCGGAATGTTGTTATCCTCGAAATATTATCACCTTCCTGAAAAATATTATCATCACTTTTAAATTATTATTTTCACCCATAAAATATTACCTCCTCCCTTAAAATTTTGTCACGCCCTCAAAATCTTTTACGTCCTGGACATGCACGGGCATTACTAGTTAAAAATAGGCCAGGATGATAAAAGGATTTGAACTCACAGCCATGTAAACCTAGCCCGAACACATGACCATTGGCTAACTTAGTTTTGGTGAATGAAAAGTATATAAGCTGTCTTCTTCCTTTACAAAGATGAAAACACATGACCATCCCTGGCCACCCCTTGCCGGACCTCCGGCCACCACCGCTAGACCACCCATCCTGGGTATGTCTGATAAACAGATTTATTAGGCCAAGCCCAATCAGTAATTGGGCTTACCCTTTTATGTGTTGGGTCAAACTCAACTATATACCATAGGTCAAGCCAGTTGCACTTAGTGGACCGAGCCCAACACACAATAGGTCCAACCCAAAAGAATTGGCCCAATTAGTTAAATGGGTCCAGTCTAATAGATTTGGGACTATAAAGCAAATCCAATTATCCAAGAATTGTGAATAAAACATGTTTGTTAAGGATACCCAAATGTTTTACTAAGGGCAACCCGAAGACCCTATTGGGTTCTGTCATTTGGCCATTGGGCTCAGCCCGATCCTTTTAATTAAACCGAATATACGCTTATTGGGTTTTTGTTAAATAACCAATCTTTTAAGGCAACCTAGTTATTTTTACTTAGGCAAGCCAAATATTAATTTAAAACATTGAAATTGTTGGGAAAAACTCTGTTTATTATTCACCAAAGCCCCTATATATAGGCATAATATGCCATAGGGATAGAGACAGGGTAAATCTCTAATTCCCTTGAATCCGGGGGTCTTTATCCGGTGGGCATCCATATCCGATGCAACCACCGTTTCATAACACTCCCCCTTGGATGCCCACTTTTTAAAACATTGCCTCGTTAAAACCTTACTAAGGAAAACCCAATGGGACAAAACCTTTAGTGAAGGAAAAAGAGTACAACGCGTTCTTCAGGAACGTAGTTCTTCAGGAACATAGTTCTTCAGGAACAGATTCGTCTGGAATCTCAGATTCTTTTGGAATCTTAGTGGGTGCGACTTACACTGCCTCATTAAAACCTTTCGATGGGAAAACCCTGTGGGAAAAAACCTCATCGCAGGAAAAAGAGTACAATGCGCAAAAGACATTCTTCAGGATGTCTCCATCTGCATCTGCAGGATGCTCCCCCTCATCTTTATCCTACATTCTATTACAAGCATTGCTTACATCAATCTTCAAAAGAAAAATACTCCCTCCCCCTAATACATTTAAGATGCTACTTTCCACCCTGTTAATACATCAATTTAAAATAAAATTCACATGCTCTGTTGGTGAAGTCTCCTCATGCCAATCTGATGCACCAACTTCTGGATTGTAGACTTTGGAAGCGCCTTGGTGAAGAGATCTGTCAGGTTCTCAGTTGACTTCTCCTGCTTTATAATAGTCTCTTCATTCTCTTGAAGTTCATGGGTGCAGAAGAATTTCGGGGAGAGTCGCCTTTGATGAAGCCACTTTGAATTTGATCTAGGCATGCTGCATTACTTTTAAGAAACACATAACATATTTGTGATCTCCCTTTATGGGGATCAGATAAATAATTTGATTCTGCATATCCAATTGGGTTAGTCCTTTTACATGAATAGTATAAACCAATGTCAAATGTCCCCTTTAGCTATCTAAATATGTATGCTTTATACCATTCCAATATCTATGTATAGATGCAGCAATATATCTAACAAGTAGATTAACAGAAAATAGAATATCAGATCTAGTACATTGAGATAAATAAATAATTGCACCTATTGCACTTTAAATAGGGTACTTCAGGACCCAGGGTACTTTAGGACCCAGGGTACTTCAGGACCCAAGACGTCTTCATTTCCTTTTCTAGGCCTGTATAGGTCTTTGTTAACATCTAAAGACCTTACATGTGGATAACACTTATCTGTATTAAATCTCTTCAGGAGATTTTCAGTATATTTTGTTTGATGGACTAAGATCCCATCCTTATTGCGTTCGATCTGCAGGCCGAGGCAAAATTTGACTCATCCAGGTCTTTCATTTCAAACTCCTTTTAAGATAGCCAGCAGTCTTCTCAATCTCTTCGGGAGATCCTATTAGATTTATATCATCTACATTTACTGCTGCTTTTGCAAATCCATTCTGGGATTTCTTAATAAATACGCATGGGCATATAATATCATTTTTATAGCCTTTCCTAGACAGATATTTACTGAACCGATTGTACCACAATCTTCTGGATTGTTTCAGACCGTACAATGCTCGTTTTAATCTAATTGAATGCGTATTTCTAGATTTGGAGTTTGGTAAATCAAATCCTTCAGGGATTTTTATATATATTTTACTGTCTAGGTTACCATATAGGTAAATCAAATCCTTCAGGGATTTTACATGGTTCAGTATTATTATCATCACCCTTCATTATCTCATTTGTCGTAGTATATAAAAATATATCATCAACGACTATTTCTTTTCTATTCCATATTTCCCCTGAGTATGTGTAGAACACAGATATCTCATCATTGTTGGGTACCGGTACCTCTTTCCCAGTCTCTTCTAGGATCTGGGGCATAACCTCTTCCGGAGCGATATGCTTTAATTTGGGGAAATTGGATTTTTGATTCATGACATCTTCCGGACCGTCATGAATCCTCTCTTCAGGAGAGTTTATAATAAGAACAGCTTCTTCAGGAGCTGTATGGTGTGATATGCTATTTAATCTCCTCTTCCAGGAAGCTAAATCTTTGGAACCTATAGGTCTGCCACGCTTCTGGCGTGTGTCAGACTCATTTACTGCCATTCTCCTAACGTCATGGTTACATTGGGGAGTCCTGGGGTCTAGATGAGACAGAATGGAAGAATTCCATGATAATTCACGTCGTTCCTTCTTGGACAGGACGTTTATTATCTTTCTTATCTCCCCCTAACGACGGGAAGACTGTCTCATCAATGTGACAATCCGCAAATCTTGCGGTAAAAATATCACATGTTAAGGGTTCTAAATATTTGATAATGTGCTAAGGAATGACCACAAAAGTTTTCTACGATCGTTTTCATCATTATTGTCCTAGGATATCCTAGATGATCATGCCAGATATTAAAAATTATAGAATTATGGAGCTCCTGGCTCACTATTTGTCTTGGATTAGTACTGAGCTGTTAGCTCATGTTTTCATGTGACTCAACAATCCCAATGTGGGTGACGTATATCCCTAAGGATAGATTGGAGAATTTCTCTAGAGTAAACTTCTGGTTTCCAACACTAGAGGTTATACATAAGAATTCATTGTTCTCCTCGCTCAGGGTTTCTATGTGATACCCATTTATTCTTATATCTTTGAAACTGAGTAAGTTTCTTTTAGAGTTACTAGAGTATATGGCAGATTGTATAAAGATATGGGTTCCATTAAGTAACACAGGTGTGCTCTACCGGAGCCTTCTATTATCCGAGCGAGGTCAGCTATAGTCTATATACATGTCTCCCTTAGATTCTATAAAAAATGAGAAATATTTAATAAGAGAGATCTAAAAGATATCAAGAAACCGAAATATCAACTATAATAAAGCAAATAACTGTTCTTATAAAAATAAATGATATGACAGTCTAACAAGCAAATGAAATATTAACTACTAGAAATCAAACAGTTATTCTAATAAACGATAGCAGTTTATCACTCAAAATATCCTGTCCCCCCTAGTTGTCGTTGAAGAAATCAGAAGTTGTGAGCTTGGTTTTTCCTTGCATCTCATTGAGTTCATCTTCAAGGAGGTCATCATTATCGAGGTCAAACACTGCATTACCCTCAGCTTTCTGTGATGCTTGAAAGTTTGCCACCTCTTCTTTAGATGTACGACAGTTGCGAGACCAATGGCCTTCACGCCCACACTTGAAACAAGTGTCTGTAGGCCACTTATTAGAAGGAGAGTCTTCCGTCACTTGTTCTGCGTGCCAGGGCTTGTTACTCTATTTCTTGAAATTTGTATTTTGCTGCGGATTGAGTCCACCTCTGCTGGGGTGGCCACGCCTGCCTCTACCTCGGTAGCCTCCTCTGCTGGGGTTGCCACCTCTGTCGCCCCTGCCACTTCTGCCAGAGTGGTTATGGCGACCACCTCTTCCAAACCTTCCTCTGCCTCTACCTCTGTGGTATCCTTCATTGGCATGCACTTCAGGGAACGCTAATGCTCCAGTTGGTCTGGAGTTGTGATTCTTCATAAGAACTTTATTGTTCTCCTCTGCAACTAAGAGTACCAAAATCAGATCTGATATTTTCTGGAAGTTTCACTCCCGATATTGTTGTTGCAGTAGGACGTTCGTTGCATGGAAGGTGGATAGAGTCTTATCGATCATCTGTCCTTGGGTAACTGGCTCTCCACATAGCTCAAGTCGAGACACGATGTTAAACATTGCAGAATTATATTCTGCGACTGATTTAAAATCTTGGTAGCGCAGGTTTATCCATTCATTCCTCGTTGCTGGAAGGATGACAGCCCTTTGATGATCATATCTATCCCGTAGGGATTCCCACAGAACTAAGGGGTCTTCAACGGTTAAATATTCGTTCTTCAGGTCTACATGTAGGTGACGACACAGAAAGATTGTCGCTTTAGCCTTGTCTTCAGGACTAAGGCTTTCCGTGCCTGTAGGCTGTATAATCGCCTTACCTAACTTGATTGATTGTAGATGGAGCTTAGCATCTAGCCTCCATGCTAAGTAATTATTGCCGTTAACATCAAGTGCGGCGAACTCCAACTTTGTAAGGTTTGACATCTGGGGACGGGATATGAGCCTAGTTAATTGATAGATTAAAGACTATCGGATTCTATAAACATCGAAATCCTAACTGTTATGGAACTACTAGTTAAGATGTATCCATAGCCACATTGTACTGTCTCGGCTGACAAGGGCCGAGCTCACACACAGGCTATGGATGAGGTTAACGATTATATTTTTAACTAGTCAACATATGTCCATAAACAAATAATATTCGGTATTGGCACTGACAATAGTGAAAATCATTTTATCTAACAATGATAAAATTAATACACACTACGAGATATAAGATATCTATCTTAACCATAGTCATATATTCATGTATGCACGCATGTTCATATATTCATTAATTACTATGATTATCATATTCATCACATGTGCATATAGAGATATATTATAGAAAACAATTTGACATATCATGTACAAAGCCTATTAATACTGGGTATTAATAGGGTCCTTTTAGAAACCACTTGCCAAGGTAGAGCGGGTTCTATAGAATCGTCATGCGCCTTGCCAAGCTTTTCTAAAAGGTTCTAATTGCCTAAAGTACATCTAATGAAGAAATAACATCTTATGCACATGGAATATGTAAGAAAACAAAAGATATAAGTACATCGTAAAGTCTGTTACAATTAAGGACAATTTTGTCCTTATTTGTAAAACAGATATTGCATATTGGTCCCTTAGGGGCTAAACAGTTAAATACATAAATAATATGTATGAAATAACAAATTCTGACCATACCGATGCGTCCGGAATGGTTCGGATACCCAAGATCTATATATGGATCGAATGGTTTGGATATAGATCGGACTTACAAAACAGAATTGAAATTAACGGTGTATATCAAATCAGTCAATCATATGTATGTGAGTGCATATAAGAATGGACGGGTCGGGTCTGTCTATGCAGTCGGGTCGGGTCTGCTGTATAACAGTCGGGTCAGATTTGTATATACAGTCGGGTCTGCATTAAGTATATCGGGTCGGGTCGATCGGGTTTAATAAAACCCAGGATGAACACTGTTCATCTTCTCCAAACGAGAAAAGAGAAAAGAAAAAAAAAAAAAAACGCAGAAACCCTAAAAGCTTGTCGTGCCGCTCGCGCGTCGTCCGCCGCCGCTCGCACAGCCCACACCCGGCCTCGCGCAGCTTTCCGCCTCCGTTCGCGCAGCCCGTAGCCGCTGCTCGCGTACCCGATGGGTTCGCCAGAAAACCCACCGTCGGACGCCGCTCGGACCCCAACGGGTTTGCCCGGAGGCCGCCGTCGGACGCCGCCTGGAGCCTGTCGCCACTGTCGTGCGCGGCCAATATTGCCGTGCGGGGTTGGTCTGAGGTGGGCTGTGGGTTTCGAGATGAGTCGGCGGGATCGTCGGCTGGGTTGCCGGACGACCTGGGCACGGTCGGAGGGGTCTCCGACTGACTGTGATGTGGTACGGCGGACAAGAGAGGTCTCGAAGCATACCTTGTTCACGTGATCGAAGCCGGAGTAGGGGAGGACGAGAGCCGGAGTTCTCACGAGACGGGATCTCTCTCTCTACGATGGGGCGATGGGGATGGCCGGGATCCGATCTCTCTTCTTCTCTCCCTCTCTCTCTCCGATCTCTTCCCTCTCTCGTCGTGCCGGGCACGGGCTCGGGGGTAGCTCGTGCTGATAACGTGTTGGGAAAAACTCTGTTTATTATTCACCAAAGCCCCTAATATAGGCATAATATGCCATAGGGATAGAGACGGGGTAAATCTCTAAATCCCTTGAATCCGGGGGTCTTTATCCGGTGGGCATCCATATCCGATGCAACCACCGTTTCATAACAGAAATGCCTTTTTGGTCATACCTTCGTCAAACAAACTTGGAATTCCAGTGTCTTGAAAACTGGACCGGATCGGACGGTTCAACCGGTTTGGATCGAAACCAGAACATGTTTCGGTTCGGTTTTTAAATAAATCGGTTTATTTGTTAACCCAAGAATCAAACCTTGTCATTGAAGAATTTAATAAATATCTATTTTAAAAAAAATATTTTTATGCTATTCAAACGGTTGAACCGCCGGTTTGCACCGATTTGGACCAAACCGGATGCCTTTTTAGTTCGCCTTTCGGTCCCGTTTTGAAAACACTGCGGAATTTGCTTCCGTATGCGCCTATGGATTTGTTGCGTCAAGCATGATTCCGGTGACACTAAGTTGTATAGGAAAATTAACTTATGAGGCCAAGTACTTTTTATAATTATCTTTAGGTCCCTAAACACTAGTTAAGCAATAACTTGGCCAAACAAACTTGAAATCGAGTTCTGTTTTTGGCTATGTACTTGTGACCCCCTCACATACAATCCTAGAGTGAAATCAAAAGAAAAATGAGTAAATAATTTATAGTCACATAAGTTTGACTTTTATTTTACTTATGATAATTGTAGGTGTATAAAAATAGATTGACACATGTCAGCATCCTATATGAATAGTTGAGCATCCTAAAATGGACAAAAAACTAGTGAAAGAAGAAAGATACCTTAGGTAGAAGATAGCTATGCAGGTGCGGTAGGATCTATTTACCTCAGAATGCAAATAAACAAGAGAGATGATAAAATGTCAGTAATGACGCACATAACAATGTATATAACTATGCATAGACATCAGATTGCACATGAGAATTCTTGTTTATCACTCTACCCGAACTAGATGAAACTTCTCAGAGAAGATTCACCAAAGTCGGGTATAGTTTCTTCAACAAGATTCACAAGGATGCTTCGATAGTTGAGTATTGACAGTCTGACACGCAAGTGGGAGAAAACGATTATGGAATGATGATGTGGACAACAAAAATATAACAAAATAACAACTGTATCATCGATCTTGTTCGGCCAGCAACGATTATGTAAGAATGAGCTGGGAGAAGACGATGACATGAGCAGATGGCAGTATGATAGCCTAGCTATATATTGCATCATCTTTGGCCATATCTCAAGATTGGCTAATTGCTTTGACCATTGGAACTTATAAATAGGTGGCCATGGCGTAATTTTAGAGGATCAAAACATGTTGTAAAGTTTGTAAGCAAAAGTGATTGAGAGGAGAGAAAAGGGTGATTTAGAGAGAGGAAGAGTGAGCGAGAATAGATGTTGCTGTCTCAGATTTGTTGATATGAGATTTTGTATTCTTGATTCGTCAGTAGATTCCCCACGTACATCGCTTCATGGTTTTTCCCTCTTACATCTGAGAAGGGTTTCCATGTAAATCCGTGTGTTGAGTTTGTGCTCTCGCTTTTGATCAGGATTAATTTTAGTAGATCAAAGCTTCTATCATCGATTAGTACTTACATTACAATCCTAATCTCTTTTGATACCTTTTATTGGTTAGATCCTCTGATTCATGGTAGATTAACTTAAAATACATGTTTGAATTTATGTCTATGATGGGCCTTTATATGCCTTATGTTTGCTTGATGCGTCCAATGTGTTCTTTTCTCGTGTTGTTAGTTTAGTTGATGTATGATATGATGCAAGTTTACCAAAAAAATATATGATGCATATTTTCTTAGCATTGTGGGATTAAAGAATGACCAAGTTGGATCAATGCCATGAAGGGAACACCCAAAATTTGGTTTCTCTCCAAATTTAAAATTTTCAAAATTTGATAAAACAATTTAAATTCCAACATAAATGTGGTGGTGATTCTATGAACACCGAGTATCAATCATTATAGGATGCTCCTTCTGAAGGTTTAGGGGTTTTTCCCCCCATAATTAGGGACCTATATTGATTGAGGTTAAACTAATAATTATGTTTCTCCCCTTTCTTTTGAGAACAATTTTGTTCACCATCCATAAAGTAGGGTGATCATCACCGTTCTCCTGATTGGGCCCATTTCAAGGGTAAGTATGTCATTTCGGTTTATGCATCATCAATAAATTATCAAAATCAATTGAAATGGGCCATTCTTGAGGACGATCAATCGGTCATGTTCGCCCTCCTTTATGGACGGAGAACAAAGTCTTTCTCCCTTCTTTCCCTCTCCTTTTTTTGACTCTAATTCTCCTTGAGCTTGGCAATTTTGCCACAATTTAAGTTGCATGCTAGGGGTGGGCACTTAGGCACCATCTACATACATAATGATTCGTCGAAAAAAAAAATATGTAGGGTTTTAAACAAGTGAAAGCGATAATCGGTCAAGCTAAAGGGGGTCTATGTGTAATTTACTCTATATTATTTTGTGTAGATTTTTTTTTTTGAGAATAAAAATTCTTCTTTAAATTTACACAACATAGACACTCCCCCCCTCCCTAAAACTTATATGAATATATTCCTTCTCTCGATCCACGGGCCTTGAGCGGCTCTAGTCTTGTGGGCATGCTCGATCTCTCTCTTGAGGTTATTGACAATCTTTTCGAACTTGCTGTAATCATGCACGACTCCCTGGAGTGCTGAACCCTCCCTGTCCAAGTCCGGCCATTGGAAGCAGCTTCGGATGCTCTGGAACTCCTTGTAGCACTCTTTCGCTCTGCTCTTGTTGCCGATGATGGTGTATGTAACCGCCTTATAAAGGGGACCCCGGGCGTCGGAGATCTCCTTGTCTTGCAGGCAGTTGCACTCTAATGCCTCTTGGTAAGATCCCTTGAAAGCAATGAGGGAGAATTTTAGCAGACATCTCGCAAGGGGGGATCGATCACCGTGGAGACTCAATCTCCAATCTACAAGGATCACCATGAATTTGGAGTCTCACCTTGTAGATTAGCATTTCGACCAGCAACATTTGGAGCTCGTGGGCTTCGTGTGGCTGCGCTCCTTTGATGGCCTTCTCCCATGCCTTGTGCAGCATCTCCGCCGCCTCATCCTCCTTTCCGCTCATCTCCAACTTCGCTGCAACTTTCTGCCATTAAGACACAACTATAGTTCCTTCGGGCTAGATCATAAGGCTAGGACACACACAATAGATGGTTGATAAAGCTAGCTTCTAACATTTGATGACCCAAGAAGCTTTAGAATTTGCCGACTTTTGATGAGGATGATTTTTGGTGAGGTTGAAAAGTGAGAGATGTTTATCTCAAGAGAAATGCTATTCAGTCCGAAGGTTTTTCGATTCCGCTCAGTACGACTGACGTGGCAGCGTACAACTGGCTGTGTTCAAGATTTAAATGTCACTAGTGAAATTCAGCCACCAGCTATTGGCTGCCACGTCAGTCGTACTGAACGGAGTCGGAAAAACCTTCGGGTTGAAAAGCATTTCTCTTATCTCGAGGGTTACATATATGGTCCCTTCACCTTATATTTTAGCATAGATATTCTTTAGAAAGATTTCATATATTATCCGAGCGAAGTTGAAGTAAACTTTCAAATGTAGACTCAAGGGGGGGGGGGGCACACTTCATGGGTCTGGTTTGTCAATGTGTTTGTCGTTGAAGATTGTTTTTTTTTTAATTAGAAATCCCTCTTGTTGATGAAGATTGTTCAAATAGGTGTAATTTATATAGAGAGATCTGATTTTCCCTCAGGCCATCCTGATGTGGCACCTGATCACAGCCGTCCCTTTGCTTGCAGGTTGGGCTGTGCTGAATGAGATTCACATGTCAAGGCTGGATACACTGGACGTCTGTGATGAGAGAGAGAGAGAGAGAGAGAGAGAGAGAGAGAGAGAGAGAGAGAGAGATACTTGCAGCTTGTTAAAGCTGAGGGGCTCCTGGGCCAGCAGGTCGCGCAGGTGCCTTGCGGCGTCGTCGAGCGCGGTCTCGTCGAGTCGAGCCTCCTGGGAGTCCAGTATCCGCTGCAGGGCCACCTTCCCCCCATGGAGGGCGGCCATGGACACGGACCTGTGCAGGACGGGCCGCGCCCTCTTGGGTGCCGGAGCCCTATTGCGGTTCTTGTAGGCAAGCGCCAGGCACAAGCAGGCGAGGAGGAGCGGCGCCGCCGGACCGCCGCCCAGGTTCTGCACGCACGCTCTGCTCGCGTGCCTCGCCTTGTCGGCTATCCAGCTCAACGCACCCGACATGGTGTCGTTCTGGCCCGGGGCTTCCTCGCCCATGAGGTGCTCGATGAGTTGTCAAGGGGAGAGAACGACGAGAGGGAAGTCTTAAAGGAGGGGGGAGATGATGTCTTTCTTGGTAGAAGAGGAAATGGTGCTTTGGATGATCCCATGGGAAAGCAACGGATCAATTCTTGGAGTTGATAGAAACCTTTCAGGGGCCCATTTCAATTCCTTCCATGCATTTTGCTTTCATTCCATGGATTTGTTAGTTGATGTTGGCTTCACTATATCTTGATTAGGGTTTATGTTATGTTGGAGGATAGTGCATGTCCGTGCCTATCGGCATTGTAGTGGGCTGTCTTCGACGGCAACACATCTGTCGGCACTGCACCTGAATGTCTTCGGCAACAAAACACTTTCGACGACAACACTGGCATTCATAGGGACAACCATTTCTTCGCCCGTGCCGATTGGAATGAAGCGAGGGCCTTCGCCCTCCCCCTATAATCGATCAATCACATGTGTTTCTATTCGAACGGATTCCTCGAGATTGAGCCGATGGTTTGGCATGGTCGAAATTTCAGCAGGCGGGTTTATAGCCGTTGATGCGAACAACGATCACGGGATGAACGGTCAGGTTTAGTGTAGTTTAAATGGGTCGGGATTTTAGAGATTTACTGCAGTTTAAATGGGTTGGGATTTGAAACCAAGGGGAGGGAGTTGGTTGACGGGAAATAGAGATTGTGCGTTGATTTTTGAACGAATAGTTAGATCTATTCAGTTCATTTTTGTCCAGTCAGCTTGTCCTAGTCAGCTTCCGTTTTGTCTAGTCAGCACAAAACCAACGTGCCATGTTATATAGATTAGTCCCACCTCAGTAAAGTAGAGTGCAGAAACGATCCTTATATGTATGATGGGACCTCATCTCAATATCTGGGTTTTGGGATAAAGAAAATCTCACATGTTACTTTTCACTCATCTTGGAAAAGTCAACTAGGTTGTGTTTTTTTCAGGAGAGTAGGAACTCCCAAGAAATGGGACCATTCCCCTTAACCAACCTATGCCTCATCTAAGGAGAATTGCTTTCACCATCTTCCCACATTTGTGTGCATGCTTTCAACATGAGGATAGGGGACGCTCATGGGGATTTACAAGTCTTAGGGTTTGGTTGAGAAATGAAATCTCACAAAAAGCAGGCTTTCATTTTCCGAGGAACAAGCAAAATGGGCTATTTTCCAGGAAAATAACACAACTCTAGTGGCAACTTGAATTGCCCATGCCTAAGAGCATCTCCCACTGGCTTCCGCTCCTTCGCTGGAAGCCAGTGGCAATCAAGATAACCAACACCGGCTCCAAGGGACTCCCAACTGGCTCCTAAATTTAACATTTCACTGGTCCACTCGTCACATCTGACGAGCGGCTTTGCCTCCCAAACCCCTGTGCCCCACACGGACATTGAAATTGACGAGGGGCTTTTCACCTCTTGAACATCTAGGCCCCACACGACAACAGCTCTTCTACGGTTGTACCGTTTGAAAACCAAGCATAGGCATTTGAAAATCGGAAGACCGGCTAGCAACATTTTTGACCATTGCATTAAAAAAGTCATAAATAATAATAACAAATTCTAAAAAATCTGAAAAGTTTGAAAAAAAGGCTAGTTTCCTCTATAAAAACTATACACATTGTCAATCTATATAACAAGGGACGGGGGTTTTGTGCTGACTAGGACAATATGGAACCCAAGGCTGACTAGACAAAAAAAAATACTGGCTAGACTCTCTCTTCCTACAATCTCTCTCTTTCCCCGTCTCTCTCTCTCTCTCTCTCCCCGTCTCTCTCTCTCCCCGGTTCTCTCTCTCTCCCTATCCGGTTTTCTCTCTCTCTCTTCCCCCCATCTCAATAGAGAGAGAAAGAGAGATATTGAAAGAGAAAGAGGGAATCGGAGGGGTCTCGGGTAAGGGCTGATGTGATCGCCACCTTTTTAGGGGATCAGAGGAGAGAGAGGATTTTGGGACGGTTGTGATCGGATTAAGAGAATAGAGAGAGACGTTAGGTGTTGAGAGATGTAGAGAGATTTAGAGAGAGAAAGAGGGATATGGAAAGAGAGAGAGAATCAAGGAAGAGAAAGAGATGTAGAGAGATTTAAAGGGAGAAAGAGAGATACGGAAATATAGAGAGGATCAAGGAAGAGAGAGAGAGAGAGAATAATCGTGCATGGTTCGGTCATGAGAGAGAGAGAAGCTCGTGATTGGAGGGGGATTTTGCATGTGCAGGGACGATTGTGATTAGCTTGGGTAAGGAAAGAAAGAGAGAGGGTGATGGCCGGCTGCATGCATACATGCATGCATAGATGATAGAGGGATGACATTAGGTTTGATTAAATGAGGTGTTATGAGAGTTTAATGGAGGGATTAAAGAGGGGTTAAATGAGTTTTTAATGAAGAGAAAATGGGATTTAAGAGAGGGCTGCCATCAAGGTTTCGGATAATGGTTGGGTTTTTGCAATGGATGGCTACCATGTTTGCCCAACGGATGGCTGTGATGTGTTCGGGGAATTCTGCATGTGCAGGGACGACTGTGATTGGTTTGGGTAAGGAGAGAAAGAGAGAGGGTGATGGTCGGTTGCATGCATGCATGCATAGCATGTTTGATTAAATGAGGTGTTAAGAGAGTTTAATGGAGAGATTAAAAGAGGGCTACAATCAGGTTTTGTGTAATGGGATCATGCATGGTTTTGTATGGGTTTTTGTAACGGATGACTGTGATGTGTGCCCAACGGATGACTGTAACGGGTTTGGGTCATAAACAGGTCGATACGACTAACCCGTTTAGTAAATGGGTCGGGTCTGGGTTTTGTCTCCGACCCTTGACCCATTCAAGACCCGTTTAAAAATTAATGGATCGGGTCGGGTCTACCCAGCATCTAATCACAGTGTATAATGGGTTCAACGGATGACTGTGATTAGGACAACCATGATGGCGAGTTGCAACGAAATATAAAATTACAAAAAATAAAGAATAAATATTTAAACGGGTCTTACCGGGTCTACCCGTTTATAAACGGGTCGGGTACGGGGTTAGAATCTAGGCACGATTAGTTAAACGGGTCGGGTTGAGTCTGGGTTTAGGGATTTTGGCACGATTAGTTAAACGGGTCAGGTCTAGGTACAATTCTATCTTGGCCGACCATTAAATGATGGATTTAATGGTCAGCCATTGAACCATTCCGTGAAACAAGTTTTTTGAACATACCCCATACTTAATTTGGGTAACTAATTAAACCATTCTATCTTGGCTGACCAGTAAAGTTTTTTCAAAGTTCAAATTGTAATTTTAAATATTTTTTTATAGTTCAAATGAAGTTTTTCAAATGCAATTTTTGATAAATGAGGAGGTTCTCGCTTTGACTGGTGGTTTTGTTGGGGTTGTCGGTCCATTGGGGTGGGGTCGTAGGAGTTAGGTGTTATCGTCGAAGGCGGCGGCTTTGGTGGTAGCGAATGGCCCAACAGTGGTCACTATTGGTAGTGTCGGGGTCGACGGTCCATCGGAGCGGGGCCGTCGTAGGTCGGTGTTGCTGCCGAAAGTGTTTTGTTGCCAAAGGCGGTCAGGTGTATTGCCGCCGAATACGACGGTGTGGGTTGGGGGTGGTGATGCCCGGGGGGTGTCTTACTGCTGATTGCGGCCCACTGCAATATCGACAGGTGTGTTGCCGCCGAAGGCAGTCCGACTTTGCTTTGCCGCCGAAGGCGGCCTGCTACAGTGCTGACAGGCACGGGCATGCAATAGTTTATTAAACAAGTCAGGTCGGGTGGCTTGTTATAGATGGGTCAGGTTGGTTTAAGATCTGGACCTATTTATTAAACGGGTTGGATTTGGATTGGATGCTATGTCTCAGCCGTACTTGATTACAACCCGACCTAGCCCATTGCACCCCTAATGCAAGCAGATTAAGGGGCCATTTGGAGGAGAGTTTACATCTGATACTTCAACTAGAAATGATTTTAAGATTCCTATAATTGCTCTGTAGCTTTTATCACTGGGCACGTGAGTTGCACGTGCAACAGTTGTTGAAATAACAAGGGATGTCGGTTTTGTGCTGACTAGACAAAACGGAACAAAAAACTGACTAGGACAAGCTGATTGGACAAAAATAAACCGAATAGATTTAACCATTTGTTCAAAAATCAATGCACGATCTCTCCTTGGTTTCAAATCCCAACTCATTTAAACTACACCAAATCCCTAAAATCCAGGCCCATTGAAACTGCACTAATCTTGACCGTTTATTCCGTGATCGTTGTTTGCATCAAAATGGCTATAAACTTGCCTGCTAAAATTTCGGCTGCCCCAAACCATCGAGTTAATCTCGAGGAATCCGTTTGAGCAGAGACAACTGTGATTGATCGATTATAGGGGGAGGGGGAGTTGGTCGCGTCGAAGGCGTCCGCTTCGTGCCAATCGGCACGGGCGAGGAAATGGGTGTCCCTATGAATGTTGGTGTTGTCGTCGAAAGTGTTTTGTTGCCGAAGGCGTTCAGGTGTGTTGTCGCTGAAAGCGGCCCGCTGCAATGCCGACAGGTGTGTTGCCGCCGAAGGCGGCCCGCTGCAGTGCCGACAGGCACGGGCATGCACTAGTGTGAAACACAACAATTTTACTTGGTTTTTTCCAATTTTTTTTGGGTGACTTATCTTTAAGTCCTTTTACCAGATGTTCTACTAGCCAAAGGAAAGGCAATGTTTCAATATTGCACCAAGTCCCTCCTGAACATTGCATGCTACAAGTCCCCCATCCTTAGTTATCCCTCACTTGCTACAAAAAGAGTATCCATTCGTATACAGAAAGAGTATCTATTCGCTGGTTGACACTGTGCATGTAGCGGTTGCTGCATTCACTGTAGCTGCTATAGTGAAATCACTATAGCAAGAGTATCAATTCGATTTAGTAAGAGTATCAATTTAGCGAATTGTCTATTACTACAGTGATTTCATTGTAGTTGCTGCAGTGATTTCATTGTAGCAAGAGTATCAATTAGCTGAATGGATACTCTTTCTGAAGACGAATGGATACTCTTGCTATAGTGAAATCATTGTAGCTATAGTAACATGCACATTGTCACCCGGTGAATAGATACTCTTGTTGATGACGAATGAATACTCTTTCCGGAGATTAATGTATACTCTTATATGAATTAAAATGGCTACCTTCGTACGAATGAATTACAATGGCTATATTCTTACGAATGAATTAGAATGGCTATTTTCATTCGTACAAATGAACTAAAATGGTTACATTCGTACGAATGAATTAGAATGGCTTGTACGAATGAATTAGAATGGCTATATTCGTTCGTACGAATGAATTACAATGGCTATATTCGTATGAATGAATTAGAATGGTTCGTATGAATGAATTATAATAGCTACCTTCATATAAATGAATTAGAATGGCTACATTCATACGAATGAATTAGAATGGATATATTTATTCGTACGAATGAATTAGATTGACTATATTTGTATGAATGAATTAGAACGGCTCGTACGAATGAATTAGAATGCCTACCTTCGTACGATTGAATTAGAATGGTCACATTCGTATGAATGAATTAGAATGACTACATTCGTACAATTGAATTTGAATGGCTCATATGAATGAATTAGAATGGCTCATACGAATGAATTAGAATGACTACCTTCTTATGAATGGATTCGAATAGTTACATTCATACGAATGAATTAGAATACCTACATTCGTTCATACGAATGAATTAGAATGGCTATATTCGTACGAATGAAATAGAATGGCTAACTTCGTACGAATGAATTAGAATGGCTACATTAGTTCGAATGAATTAGAATGGCTATATTCATTCGTATGAATGAATTAAAATAGCTTGTACGAATGAATTAGAATGGCTACCTTCGTACGAATGAATTAGAATGGCTACATTCGTCCGAATGAACTAGAATGACTCAATTCGTTCGTCCGAATGAATTAATTAGAATGGCTACATTCGTACGGATGAATTAGAATGGCTCGTATGAATGAATTAGAATGCTATTTTCATACGAATGAATTAGAAAGGTTATATTCGTACAAATAAATTAGAATGGCTCATATTTATGAATTAGAATGGCTACCCTTCGTATGAATGAATTAGAATAGCCATATTTATATGAATGAATTAGAATGACTATAGTCATTCGTACGAATAAATTAGAATGGCTCATACGAATGAATTAGAATGGCTACCATCGTACGAATGAATTAGAATGGTTACATTTGTACGAATGAATTAGAATGGCTATATTTGTTCATACAAATGAACTAAAATGGCTATATTTGTACGAATGAATTACAATACTATTTATGAATGAATTAGAATGGCTACCTTTATACGAATGGATCATAATATCTACACTCATACGAATGAATTAGAATCGCTATATTCGTTCGTACGAATGAATTAGAATGGCTATATTCGTACGAATAAAATAAAATGGCTCATACGAATGAATTTGAATGATTACCTTCATACGAATGAATTAGAAGGTAACATTCGTACGAATGAATTAGAATGTCTCATACGAATGAATTAGAATGGCTACCCTTCGTATGAATGAATTACAATAGCTACATTCATACGATTATATTAGATTGGCTACATTCGTTCGTACGAATGAATTAGAATGGCTTAATTCTAACGAATGAATTATAATAGCTCGTACGAATAAATTAGAATGGCTACCTTCGTACCAATAAATTAGAATTGCTATATTCGTACGAATGAATTAGAATAAAAATATTTGTTCGTACAAATGAACTAAAATGGCTATATTTGTATGAATAAATTACAATGGCTATTACGAATGAATTAGAATGGCTACCATCGTACGAATAAATTAGAATGGCTACATTCATATGAATGAATTAGAATAGCTATATTCGTTCGTACGAATGAATTAGAATGACAACATTCGTACGAATGAATTAGAATAGCAACCTTCATACGAATAAATTAGAATGGCTACATTCATACGAACGAATGTAGCCATTCTAATTCATTCGTACGAATGTAGCCATTCTAATTCATTCGTACGAAGATAGCCATTCTAATTCATTCGTACAAGCCATTCTAATTCATTCATATGAATGTAGCCATTCGAATTCATTAGTACAATGGTAGTGATTCTATTTCATTCATACGAGCCATTCTAATTCATTAGTACGAATGTAGCCATTCTAATTCATTCGTATGAACGAATGTAGCCATTCTAATTCATTCTTACGGATGTGGCCAATCTTATTCATTCGTACAAAGGTATCTATTCTAATTTATTCGTAAGAGCCATTCTAATTCATTCATATGAAGGTATCTATTCTAATTCATTCGAAAGAGCCATTTTAATTTATTCATACGAATATAGCCATTCTAATTCATTCGTATAAACAAATATAGCCATTCTAATTCATTTATACGAATGTTGCCATTCTAATTCATTCGTACAAAGGTAGTCAATCTAATTCATTCGTACGGGTTATTCTAATTCATTCGAATGAATATAGCCTTTCTACTTCATTCGTATGATCCATTCTAATTCATTCGCACGAATGTATCCATTCTAATTCATTCATACAATCCATTCTAATTTATTCGCACAATCTATTCTAATTCATTCATACGATCCATTCTAATTCATTCGTATGATCCATTCTAATTCATTCACATGAATGTATCCATTCTAGTTGATTCGTACGATCCATTCTAATTCATTCACTCGATCCATTCTAATTCATTCGTATGATCCATTCTAATTCATTCGTACGATCTATTCTAACTCATTCGTACGATACATTCTAATTCATTCGTATGAATGTATCCATTCTAATTCATTCGTATGATACATTCTAATTCATTCGCATGATCAATTCTAACTCATTCGTACGATCCATTCTAATTCATTCATACGATCCATTCTAATTCATTCACATGATCCATTCTAATTCATTCACACGAATGTATCCATTCTAGTTCATTCGTACGATCCATTCTAATTCATTCGTATAATCTATTCTAATTCATTCATACGGTCCATTCTAATTCATTCGTACGATCCATTCTAATTCATTCACATAAATGTATCCATTCTAATTCATTCGCACGATCCATTCTAATTCAATCGTACGATCCATTCTAATTCATTCGTCTGATACATTCTAATTCATTCGCACGAATGTATCCATTCTAATTCATTCATACAATCCATTCTAATTCATTCGCACAATCTATTCTAATTCATTCATACGATCCATTCTAATTCATTCGTATGATCCATTCTAATTCATTCGCATAAATGTATCCATTCTAATTCATTCGTACGATCCATTCTAATTTATTCGCTCGATTCATTCTAATTTATTCGTACGATTCATTCTAATTCATTCGTACGATCCATTCTTACTCATTCGTACGATCCATTCTAATTCATTCGCATGAATGTATCCATTCTAATTCATTCGTATGATCTATTCAAATTCATTCGCATGATCCATTCTAATTCATTCGAACAATTCATTCTAATTCATTCGTATGATCCATTATAATTCATTCGCACGAATGTAGCCATTCTAATTCATTCGTACGATCCATTCTAATTCATTCGCACGTTCCATTCTAATTCATTCGTATGATCCATTCTAATTCATTCATACGATCCATTCTAATTGATTCGTACGATCCATTCTAATTAATAGGCACGAATGTATCCATTCTAATTCATTCGTACGATCCATTCTAATTCATTCGCATGATCCATTCTAATTCATTCGCACGAACCATTCTAATTCATTCGTACGATCCATTCTAATTCATTTGTACAAATACATTCTAATTCATTCATACGATCCATTCTAATTCATTTGTACGATTCATTCTAATTCATTCGCACAAATGTATCCATTCTAATTCATTCGTATGATCCATTCTAATTCATTCGCACGATCCATTCTAATTCATTCATACAATCCATCCTAATTCATTTGTACGATCCATCCTAATTCATTCGTATGATCTGTGGGTGTAAATTTTGGCGAGAAGTCTGCAAACAGCGGGATCCACCGGCCCTGCTTGGTGGGCCCACGAAGACTACCGCGGGACCCACCGGCCCTGTCTGGTGGGCCCACGAAGACTACCGCGGGACCCACCGGCCCTGCCTGGTAGACCCACGAAGACTACCGCGGGCCCCCCCGGCCCTGCCTAGTGGGCCCACGAAGACTACCGCGGGACCCACCGGCCCTGCCTATGGAATCCCCAGGAGACAGCAGTGGGACCCACCAGCCCTATCTGGAGAAACTTCTAGAAACAACCAGAAACCGCCATTTACCCCGGAATTCCCCTTCGAGAATTCTATAAATAGCAGACCCTTTGAATGTAAATAGGCCGATTTCCAGTTCTGAGATCTGATTTTCAGAAACCAGAGCTCTGGATTTCAGTTTCCATTCCTTCAACCCTCCTCAATCTTCTTCTTATCTTCAAAGAGATCAGAGTGACTTCGGTGATACTCGGCCTGTCGAGATCACTTCAAGAAAAGAGTTAGTGAATTCGGGTTGCTCCCTATAGCACGGAGACGTAGGCTTCGACTGAACTCCGAGATCACCTCTCGTGTCAACTCTCTGATTGCATCTCTCTGTTTACATATTGAGAACAACAACTCTAATCAACAGATCGAACAATGATCATCGACTCGAACTTCAATTGACTGGTGTGGCGAAGTCTTCAGGTCGGCACGAAGATTTTCTCTCACAGTTTGGCACCGTCTGTGGGATCGAACGAGAAGCCAAGTTTGCCCTACAACAAGTCAGATCGGTTGAGCAGACAACCGATCAGACTTCCTAGCCCCTTCGGTTGAGCAGACAACCGTTAGGACGTCGGCACTCTCGTTGCACCCTTCGCTCTCTAAATGGCGAGGACGAAGCATCAGGGTCAACCAGAAGGAAGTAACACTCAACGAGCTCGTCCTGAGACTCGTTCAATGAGTCAAAGGCTCAACTTCGGACAGCCCCTTACTGTCCCTAAAATGAGGGTTCGTTCAGGAAGCAAGAGATCAGTCGATCGATCGATCGCCCAACCTGCACAGCAGTCAATTGGGCAAACTGCCCCCACTCCTGCTGAAGACCCGCCATCTACTTATCAAATTTCTGCAGTCGACTTTCAACTGCTTCAACTGGCCAAACAGAACGCCGCCCTCACTGCTGAAAGAGATGCTCTCAAAAAGGCAGCCTCTGAGGCAGGTATTGCTCTTCCTATCCCTTCAACCAACGAGAGGCTCGATCTACCACGACAATCGATCCACTCCGAGCAACGGAGGTCAATGGGCACTGCTGCCCTCAAGAGGATTCATCGCGACCCAACTCCCTCTGCTACCCCGTGGAAATAGAGTGTGTGGGATCGCATCGACGATGAGTCCTCCCAATCCTCTTCCGGTCGTAACTGCGCCAAGAGGACACCTTCAAAGCCCGACATACCAAGGAGACACCAGATGAAAGGGGCTTCCTCAAAAAGTAGAGTTTCTCTGTCTATTCCACTTCAACGTGGAATCAGATTGGACCTTCGTCACCGACTACAACCGGCAAACACTCAAATTCCCAAACAAGATCTTGCGATCTTGCCTCTTGACCTACACCTAGGTCGGGGGCATGGTCGTAGAGATGGATACGCCTCCGCTGGGCCACTCCATCGAAGTCTGTTCGAATCTACATTTCCAAGGGGATGGAGAACGCCCACTCTTCCCAAATTCAACTGCATCAAGGGAGATCCAATTCTCCATATACTCGCCTTCAAGCAAGCCTTGACGCCGCATGAAGAAGAGAACAATGTGCTCTGCCGCACCTTCGCCGGGAGCCTCGACGAGCCATCTCTCGATTGGTATCATAATCTCCGAGCTGGGTCCATCACCCAGTTCAGCATCTTAGCCAATCTCTTCGTGCAGTATTATCAATTAAACTTGAAGCCTGAGAAGAAGCTCGACTCCCTCTACCGGTTGAGGATGGGGGCCGACGAGAGTCTCCGTAGCTTCACAAGGAGATTCCGCAACGAGCACGCCGCCCTCTCCGAAAGGCATCTGGATGATGAAGCTATCATGTTGGCTTTCCAGAATGCACTCTGTTTCGACCTGCACATCTACAACGACTTCATTCGCAATCCTCCTCCTTCCCTGGGTTCAATGTTTGATCGAATCCAAAGGAAAATTGAGGTTGAGGATAATCAAGTAGCTCGAAAGGGGCGAGAGACGAAGCGAAGGCCTGCTGAGAAAGAAGCTCCTAAATATACTGTCAAAGCTCACAACACAGAGGCAACAGATCCCCTTGCAAACAAGCGGTCAAGGAATGATGGATGCCGATCTCCTCCAAAGAAGACCACTTTCACCGAGTGGAATCTACCGATCGAGCAAATCCTCGACTGCATTCAACACGAGGAATTCCTTCGAAGGCCCAATCCTCTGCAGCCTGACACCAAGGCCACTGCAGACAAAACGGTTTACTATGACTTTCACCGAAGTCATGGTCATTCCACCGATTGGTGCTATCGACTGAGATATCACCTCGATGATCTTCTACGCGAAGGCCACCTACAAGAGTTCGTCAAGAACGAACAAGATCAACGCCGAACCTCTGTAAACGGGAAAGAGGCTTGCTGGGTTCATCAAATCTCTTCCAGCCGACCACCTCTCACCGTGAATGCCAACATCTTTGGCATTCACAGGACATTGCATAATCAAGCACTGACGGGGAAGGAAGTCGATCGGCAAATCCGTCGTATCTTCCATGTTCGCTCTGCAGCAAACGAGGAGGACACCTGGATCAAGAAACCTATCAAGGGTTGAGCTTGGCCTTCTATCGTTTTCAATGACACCGATCTTCAAGGAGTTCATACTCCCCATCGAGACCCTCTAGTCTTGAAGCTCAACATCGACGGAAGCACTGTCAATCGCATCCTCATCGACACCGGAAGCTCCATCGATATAATTTTATCAGACTGCTTCAAACGTCTGGGACATAAATATTCGAGCCTCGATGTCGTCCCGACGGTTATCACGGGCTTCAACGGCGAACAAAGTATAACAGTGGGCAAATCAAGATTCACCCTCGACCTCAGCCAAGAGACTCGAGTCTCGGTGAGATTTGCTATCGTTGAAGGAACGTCCAGCTACAACGCTATTCTCGGGCGATCATTTCTCCACCAGATTAATGCCATCTCCTCTTCTTATCATCAACTCCTCAAGTTTGCAACGGGAGAAGGCATTGTCTACATACGAGACGATCAACAAGTCGGGCGATCTTGTGAAGCTGCTACGGTGAAAATAGATCGCAAGATCAACATTGCTCCTCCAAAGCGACCCAGAGATGAAGCTGGTCCTTCTACAACATAGCAATCAAAGGAGATCCCGCTGACCGAGCCCCCACCAATCGAGTGGGTGACTTCACCTTCAATCGAAGAAATCATTCCAGTCAATATCGGCAGAGGAGATTTCCCTCAATAAATATTCATCGGTATCGGTCTCAGCGACGCAGAAGCGCGAGACATGGTATCCTTCCTTCAGTCCAACATCGACGTATTCGCTTGGTGTTTTGAAGACATGCCTGGGATCAATCCAGATGACGTATGCCATCGACTAGCAATCAAAGAAGAAATGAAGTCTGTCAAGCAAAAGCCACGCACAATTCGACCAGAACTACAAGTTGCAGTTCAAGAGGAGATCAGTAAGCTACTCGCAGCAGGCTTCATTCGTGAAGTAGAGTACCCTACTTGAATCTCCAATATAGTTGCTGTCCCTAAGAAGAATGGGAAGGTCAGAGTGTGCATCGACTTCACCCACCTCAACAAAGCTTGTCCCAAAGATCCATTCCCCATGCCAAGGATAGATAGGCTCATCGATGCCACCGCTGGCCACGAGCTCCTATTTTTCATGGATGGATACTCTGGGTACAATCAAATTCTGCTTCATTCGGACGATCAAGAGAAGACATGATTCGTGACTAACCGGGGACTTTACTGCTACAACGTAATGCCCTTCGGCCTCAAAAACACCGGTTCTACTTATCAACAGTTAGTCACCAAGATGTTCGAAGATCAAATTGGGCGCAACGTCGAAGTCTACGTCGATGATCTCCTCACCAAAAGCTCCATTCGAGGGGGTCATCTATCCGATCTGGCGAAAACCTTCCAAATCCTCCAAAAATATCGCATGAAGCTCAATCCAGCCAAATGCGCTTTCGGAGTTCAATCGGGCAAATTCCTGGGCCACTTTGTAACCAGGAGGGGCATCGAAGCCAATCCTGATCAAATTCGAGCAATCCTCGATATGCCATCACCTACCAATCGAAAGGAAGTGCAACGCCTCACTGGAAGGTTAGCAGCCCTCAATCGATTCATTTCAAAGTCTTCTGACAAGTGCAAGCCGCTCTTCGACAAACTACGAAAGGCGGATACGTCTGGCTGGAGTCCAACTTGCGAACAAGCCTTTCAAGATGTCAAGAGATATCTCATGCAAGCTCCCATCTTGACGGCTCCACTTCTAAAAGAGAATCTATGGCTTTATCTCGCCGTTACCGATCAAGCAATCAGCGCGGTTCTGGTCAGCAGAAGAGAAAGCGTCGAACATCCAGTCTACTACATCAGCCATATGCTTCTTCCGGCTGAGACCCGTTATTCAAAGACAGAGAAGGTCATACTAGCCTTGCTCACTGCTTTATGTCGTCTTCAACCCTACTTTGTTTCCCGCCAGATCATAGTCATCTCAGAACACCCACTCAAAGATATCATTGACAAAGCTGGTCGAGCGGGTCGAATGACTAAATGGGTGATCGAAATGAGTGCTCTAGGGATCCAATTCGAATCTCGCACCTCAATCAATGGGCAAGCAATTGCTGATTTTCTAGCTGACTTTCCAGTTGAAGATCCCATAACTTGGGAAGAAGACGTTGATATGCGACTTGAAGACGAAGACCAACCTTCATTCAATACTGCTGCAAAAATCAATCCAAGCCTTGAGGCTCCTGCCATAACAACAACTCCATGGAAGCTTTATACTGATGGAGCTTCAAGTGCGATCCGTTCGGGAACTGGGATAGTCTTGGTATCCCCCGAACTTGATCATCTTCAGAAGGCCACTCTCCTCGGATTCAATACCACCAACAACGAAGCCGAATACGAAGCACTCATTTCCAGGCTCGAAATGGCTGAATCCTTGGAGGTGGATCGAATCATCGTCTACAGCGACTCCCAGCTAATCATAAGGCAAATCAACGGGGAGTACATAGCACGAGAAGAAAGAATGCATAATTACTTGGCCCTAGTTCGACGTCTTCAACAACGTTTTACTAGCACCGAATTCATTCAAATCCCAAGGGCAGAAAATCGAGAAGTAGACGCTCTAGCCAATGCTGCTTTGGTTCTTGGAGATTCGCTCGGAGGAAGACAAATACAAATCGATTATCAAGAAGCGCCCAAGACCACCCCCGAACAACAGATCGTCGCCACTACAGAAAGATCTGGGGGTGGAGAACAATTGGCCTCGAACCTTACCACCACAAATGAGCTCGAGGATTGGAGACAGCCAATCTTTGACTTCTTCAAACATGGCAAGGTGCCCGAAGATCCAATTCAAGCCCGAAGACTTCAAAGAAAGCTTCCATGTTATAGTCTTCAAAGAGAAGATCTATATTTCAAATCGCACAATGAAATATTACTCAAGTGTATAGGACCCTTACAAGCAAGGGAGATTTTAATCAATATCCATTCTGGATCATGTGGCAACCATTCTGGTGGACGATTTCTTGAAGCCAAGATAAAGTTGCAAGGCTATTACTGGCCAACAATGTCAAGGGATGCTTACCAAGTGGTTCAAAGGTGCGAGCCTTGCCAAAGACATGCTCGGGCTATCCATCTCCCAGCAGATGAGCTCCATCAATTGACAAGCCCATGGCCTTTCCATCAATGGGGGTTGGACTTCCTGTTGGAATCTAATCCTTGTCAGAGGCTCGCAGCGGAAGTGATTTGGCGGTCTAAAGACCGTTCATGGTGCACGTTACACGATTTAATTTTTCATAGAAACTAATCTACATATGTGTGCATATGTATGCACGAGAATCGAAAACCCCTAACGGCAATCTAGCGCAATGATTAACTAGCATGCATGCAAATCATAATGCTCGCTAGATCTACATGTTAGATTACACATACCTTTCGTACGGATCTTTTAACCACGGAGAATTGTCTTCTTTGTCGATGGAGACGGAAGATCGTTCACGAAGATGCCGACGGTACGAATGGAGGTGTTGCCTTCTTGTTCACCTGATCTCACACGATGCACGGAACGTCGCTCTCGGATCTCTGAGTGCCTCCGATGAATGACCCTTCTCCTTCTTCAGAACTCCACGCGAGGAAGACGAAGTAGCAAGCGGGAAACGCGAGATGAATCGGGAGAGAACTAGAGAGATGATAGAGAGGGGGGTTCGGTTTCTGTAGCACATGGGGCCGGCGCCCCATAGGTCTTTTATAGGGCCGGCCACCCCCCCTTGGATAAGGATCCAAGGGGATAATAACCCCCTCTCATTATCTCTCCATTATCTCCTTTTTATCTCTCCGCGTATTTATCCGTTTTCCCACTTTTTAGAGCTCGATCTTAACCGATTTATCCCCCCATCCCTATCCATATGGCCGGCCCTATAGATGAGGGATTCTTATCCCTACATCATAGGGCCGGCCCTAGTGAGGTGTCCCACCACTAGGGTCGGCCAACAGTGAGGTCCGGCAGAGTGAGGTTTTTACCAAAACGCCCCGACGCCTCATTTTGACCATTTCTAGCGTGCGATACCTAGCGGCCATTACTTAAGTGATATCTACTAGTTACTTACTATTAACTGAGGCCACCAGAGGGTGCCTCTAGCAAAGTCAACTAGTCAACTCGCAACATACCTCGGTGCATCGCACCTATGTAGCGAAGTTCACTTATGGCTAGGGATCACTACATACGACTCTGTACTAGTCTCGGGCTCAACCCTTAGTACTCGTATGTAGTTACGCATCTACAGTGCTCTAGTGCCAAGCACACACGGAGCGTATACTTCTTTCTTCCTCATGCTTATGGTGTTCCGAGGAGACGGTTCAAGAACCGTACATAATGTTGATAAGGTGGAACCATCAGGGACCGGGGTTCATGGCTTCCAACTCAAGCTCGATCGACACACTACCCGAGTGTACCATCGATCCTCTGAGCTCGAGTTAACCTGCGTAGCCACCCAGAGTGCGACGCAGGCTGCACTCCAATTCACCCAGACTTACTATGTTCTCCATCATACCCCTGCTCTCCGCTTAGTTGTGGTAAACCCGCTGTCCCTCCACTTGATGCCATGATTCACTTCGAGCGGTGAAGACTACCGTCAGACTCGAATGATCATATGACTTGGTTCCTTCCAGGTTGACCTATACATCGTACCTCTGATTACCCCGTCGAGTAACCGAACCCGGTCAACAGTCAAACTGATGACCACCAGGCCTGGGTTTGGTACAGTGTAAGTCACACTAAGGAACGCACCTCCCATCAGGGGTGTGGATGGCCTGCAGGAGTGACATGCTAATGCAACGCCAGCCGGGTAACCCAGTACACCGTGGTTTTGGATCACTGCATATGGACCCTTACACATTAGTGCGCCAAAGCACCACGCAACTGGTTAGTCCATCAGTCATGGTTCCTCAGGGTTTAGGACCGTTTTACCCTAAGCAGAAACACGGCTTAGTGTACCAGTGTCTGCTCACTGATCTGTACACCGTGTTAGTTCCGTTCAGCCACAGACACTGTGCCTGGTGATGACCATGGTGAAGACATCCCATGAACTGTCATCGCCAACAGCTTAACATGATAAGGCGACCAACCTGATCATAGCTGCGAACTTATTTAGGTTATATGGGACCAATCCACTCAGTCTTCAACTCAGTGGACTACCATATAACCATGGCTCTCTGTTCTCAAAAGAACACGTAACTATGTTACGCACCTATATGCATCTCATATAATAATAACTATCAATCTTTATTAGACCAAAACATAAAGTTTTACAAGCTTAGGACACATCAATCCTAACAATCTCCCACTTGGTCTAGCGAAGCAAAACGGTTTTGACTCCCATCGCATCCACATGTCGCTCGAATGCCTTGGTAGGTATTGCCTTTGTGAAAGGATCAGCAACATTATCTGTAGATGCAACCTGTGTCACCGCTACTCGCCCTTGCTTTTGAAACTGCCGAATCAAGTGGAACTTGCGCTCGATGTGCTTCCCCTTTTGGTGATGTCTTGGCTCCTTAGCTTGTGCTACCGCCCCACTATTGTCGCAGTAAAGCACAATAGGTAACTGGGCCTCTGGTACGCACCCTAAATCCGTAAGGAATTTCTTGAGCCATACCGCCTCTTTGGCTGCCTCGCACGCTGCAACGTACTCAGCCTCTGTGGTAGAGTCTGCGATGCATTTCTGCTTCACACTCTGCCAACTAACCGCTGCTCCTCCTAACATAAACACAAAACCTGATGTCGATTTTCTGGATTCCAAATCTGACATAAAGTCAGAATCTGTGTATCCAATCGGCGTCAGTTCTTGTGCAGTGTAAACCAACTCATAGTCCCTTGTTCTACGAAGGTACTTGAGTATACACTTCACAGCTGTCCAGTGATCTGGACCCGGATTCGACTGAAACCGACCCATCATTCCTACTGCGAAACAGATATCAGGCATTGTACAATGCATAGCATACATTAGACTACCTAATGCCGAAGCATAAGGTATCTTCTGCATTTCTGCTCTCTCCTCAGGTGTCTTAGGACATTGATCCTTAGACAGTTTTACGCCATGTCTAAATGGCACAAAACCCTTCTTGGAGTTTTGCATGTCAAATCTAGCCATAACCTTATCTATATACGCAGCCTGTGATAGCGAGAGAATCCTATTCTGGCGATCACGTGTTACCTTGATCCCCAAAACATAACTCGCTTCACCTAGGTCTTTCATATCGAACTGTGTTGACAACCAGACCTTTACCGTTGACAATGTTCCTACATCATTTCCAATGAGCAGAATATCGTCTACGTAAAGTATCAAATATACTACTGTGGTCTTATCAGTCCTCTTGTATACACATGGTTCATCCTCGTTTTGAGTAAATCCATACGACTGGATTGCCTGATCAAAACGGATGTTCCAACTTCTAGATGCTTGCTTTAGTCCATAAATGGACTTCTGCAACTTGCAAATTAGATGTTCCTGACCCTCTGACTCAAAGCCTGGTGGCTGAATCATATAAATGTCTTCTTCCAAATTTCCGTTAAGGAATGCTGTCTTGACATCCATTTGCCAGATCTCCCAGTTGTAATGGGCTGCAATGGATAGGAGGATCCGAATAGACTTTATCATAGCTACCGGCGAGAAGGTTTCGTCAAAGTCGATCCCTTCTCTCTGGGTGTAACCCTTGGCAACTAATCTAGCTTTATAAGTCTCTATTGTACCATCGGATCCTCTCTTCTTCTTATACACCCACTTACACCCAATAGGTTTAATATTGGATGATGGTGTAACAAGAGTCCAGACTGCGTTATGGGACATTGATTCAATTTCTGCCTCCATAGCCTTTTGCCAGTCAGAGCTGTCAGAAGCTCCCACTGCCTCATCGTAGCTCAGTGGGTCATCCTCCTGACCCTCTGGATCAACCAATAAGGTTTCTCCATAGTATCTGTCAGGAGCTCTGATGTTTCTCCCACTGCGACGAGGTAGTGGTGGTGTTATAGGATTAATAGGTTCTACAGTATCTAGTATATTATTGTCTGTAATATCAGCTCCCACTATGCTTTTGGATGCGCTCTCTGATCTAGTACCCAGCAGCTCATCCAGAACTACCTTACTAGCAGGTTTGTGGTCCATAACATAATCATGTTCTAGGAAAATGGCATTCGTTGAAACGATTACCTTCTTTTCCTCAGGATCATAAAATAGTCCACCTTTAGTCTCTTTGGGATACCCTACAAACAGACATGCTTTGGACTTTGGCTCCATCTTTTCCCTCTTGTCTATCCGCACATATGCAGGACATCCCCATATTCTGAAATGCTGTAGTGTTGGCTTTTGCCTTGACCACAGTTCTCTAGGGGTCTGAGGCACTGATTTAGATGGAACGTGGTTCAGAACATATGCTGCTGTCTGAAGAGCATATCCCCAAAAGGTCATTGGTAAACAGGCATAACTCATCATGCTTCGAACCATGTCCAACAAGGTTCGATTCCTTCTCTCAGAGACTCCGTTCTGTTGTGGGGTACCTGGAGCAGTTAACTGGGATGTTATCCCATGCTCCACCAAATACCCAAGGAACTCGTCAGATAGGTATTCACCTCCTCGATCAGATCGAAGGGTTTTAATACATTTACCTGTCTGCTTTTCTACTTCAGCCCTGAACTCTTTGAACATATCAAAGGATTCCGACTTCCGATGCATAAGGTAAACGTAACCATATCTTGAGTAATCATCAATGAAAGTGATGAAGTACTCATGGCCTCCTATCGCCTTGACGCTCATGGGTCCACACACATCTGAATGGATTAACTCCAATACCTCAGTAGCTCTCACTCCTTGGCCTTTGAAGGCCCTCTTGGTCATCTTGCCTTCCAGGCAGGATTCACAGGTGGGAAGGATCTCCGTAGGATCTGTTTCCAGAAGCCCGGCCTTTACCAACCTATAGATCCTATCTAAGGCAATATGCCCAAGTCGTAAGTGCCACAATTGGGTTAAATTCTCCGAAGGTTTCTTACGCTTAGATGAATTAACATTAAATGCTGAAGTTATTATGTTATCTTTCTCAAATTTAGGACTGACAATATAGAGATGATTCTGAACCATTCCTCTTATTATAAAAGTTCCATTCAGTTTAAAAGACACACCAGAAGTATCAAAATAAACTGAATAACCTTCATTAACTAAAGAAGAAACAGAAATTAAGTTACGTCTCAAGGACGGTACATAAAAGACATCTCTAAGAGTCAAAGTCTTATTATTCGAAAAACTAAGAGTAACATCTCCAATAGCTTCAGCAGCAGCCACGGCCTCAGTTCCCATGCTCAAGGTCACCTCTCCATCAAGCAACCTTCTGCTTTCCCGAAACCCCTGAAGAGAGTTACAGGCATGGTTAGTGGATCCTGAATCCACAATCCAACAAGCAAAAGAACTATTACTTGAAAGAAATGATTCAACAACTAAGAGTTGTAGATTACCTTCTCCAGCATTCCGAGGTTGCTTGCAGTCCTTCTTCCAATGACCCTTCTGGCCACACCGGAAACACTTCGTGCCCGGTTTCTTTGATTCTCCAGACCCAGAGGCCCTAGCAGAGTCCTGCACAGGCTCAGACTTAGGTTTCCTTTTATGTTTCTTGCCTTGAGGTTTACCAGGCTTCTTGAAGGATCTGCGTTGCACGTGAAGTGCTTCGCCCTTCTGCTTGAAGCCATCCTCAGCTGCCTGGAGAGCTCCCAGAAGCTCTGCATTTGTCATAGCCAACTTGTTTAAATTAAAGTTGGTGACAAAGCCTTCAAAGGCTCCAGACAGTGATGAGAGGAAGATGTCTGTCATCACCTCGCCTTCTAGCACAATGTCCATGGTAGCTAGTTCGTTCTGGAACCCAAACATTTTCATCATGTGTTCCCGAACCAGCGTCCCATTGGACATCTTAGTACCGACGAGTTTCTTGATGGTAAGGTATTGCGTAACGCGATTGTGACCTTCAAACATCTCCTTCAGATACAACATCATATCAGAAGCGTCGGGCATCTCCTCGACTTGCTTCTGCAGAGTTGTTTGCAAGGATGCTATAATATAGCATTTACATATCTCATTAGATTCCTTCCAGTCAGTGAATGCCTTTAACTGTGCCTCTGTGGCATTGGGTCCTGGCAAATCTGGCTCAGGGTCATTAAGGGATGACATGTGTTTACCTATCCTTAAGACTAGGTACAGGTTGCGCTTCCAGTCCTCATAGTTGGGACCGGTAAGTTTGTGGTCATTTAGGATAGCGGACAGGGGGTCTAACTTGGTCATCTGAAAATAAAAGATTGAATGTATGAGATGCATGAAAACTTATTTTATGGATTTTTAAAACAAGCTAATTATATCCATACGACAACGCTACCCTCAAGCGAAGCCATCTCTATGGATTAATTAACCATGTATGTAAGATCTCGGAGTAGGCTACACCTGTCCGAGGGGGCAGTGTGCAGGTCTTCCGCTTACACGGGTCTTTCCCTTGACCCTATCCAAATCTGCCAACTACGGGCTTTGATGGACCATGGTTATCTTTTGGCCAGTACCACGTGATCACCGTTGTCTTCGCAACGAATACCTCACGCGTACTTAGGATGCTTACCCACGAGCTTAGGCAATTACGGCACGGGAATTCTAACGGCCCCCACGAGGGTGAGTAAAGCCTGAACACTTGGCACCGTAACCGCCATATCCCAAAGGAGATCACTAAGTAGCTTGGCATAGAAAAACACAGCTCTCACCCGAGGGGGTTGTTGAGTTATGCCCTTCCACCCGAGTACGAAGTGATTAGCCGTGGAGGCCAGAGGATCTCTTTAAGTCCTCTATTACATCCCTTATAAATATATGAGGGTTATTTTGCGAGTATGAATTTATGCAAATGCAAAGGTAGCGACCTCCTAAATACTAGACCCTGGTCACACCATGCTCCCACTAGCGTTCAAGCCCTTCGCCTAGCATTAATCATTCTCGGAATATCATAGTCCCTGCCTCAAGTGGATTTCTCCATTCAAGGGTCACATTACATATTCCGAGAATATCGATGCTCTGCAAAACTGGTTATCACGCTAATGCTCTGGAGCTAATCCTAGAGTCAGACTCACTGGAAAGGACTCCCACTAGTCATGGCGCCTCGCTTATAGATTTGACAATTGATGTTGAATGGATCTCCATCTCATCTTTGATTTCGATGCTGGCCAAATAGGCACACCCGACTAATCGGGTGCTCTCCTAATGGTGGCATAACCATATGTGATGGGATCCCACTAACATCAAAAGTCAACTAAATAATAGGCGTCATCTAGCGGGATCCTAACCTCAAACAGTCGCTAGGACCGGAGGGGAAAGACATCCCTCTGAAGACAGATAATCACATTATCTCATCGGGGTTCGATATGAAGCATAAAGAACTAATTAAAGAAAGCAACCATTAAAACTGAATTAAGTTCAGGGTCCGACCCCTGAACCTAATTAGCACAGCGCAGGCCTCTAGCTTTCTTCGCAAGGTTCCTCGGTCCGGCTCCTTCGTCGCGCTCGCGAACACTTTGCCGGATCGTCTTCATCCTCTAGGGTTCAGCTTCCGCTCCCGATGGTGGATTTCTTTGGCACATCTTTCTTCTCGATCTGTAACCGAAAATTCTAGTACGCTACGAGCAAGTGCTCGGTCGTACACAATTTCCTATAAAGAAAAGAAAACACACCTAGAAAAAAAGCCATGGGAAACCGAGGATGGTCAACCCCCATCACTCGCCCAATCTAAGGCTCAATTACATATCCACACAAAGAAAGCAAATCCAGACAATTGCTAACTCGGGGTCTGACCCCCGGTAGCAAGCACAAAGCATAGATCTAGATTTTTTATAGCGGCACCCTGCAAGAATGATTAATAGAACAAGCACAATCTATACATATGCATGATCTAAGTGTATGAACCCCGATGATCTCACGCATTCATCATGCGCACGCATGTTCGTTTCATGAAAAAACGTGAAACGTACACCACTAATGCGGCTCTGATACCAATTGTTGGAATCTAATCCTTGTCATAGGCTCGCAGCGGAAGTGATTTGGCGGTCTAAAGACCGTTCATGGTGCACGTTACACGATTTAATTTTTCATAGAAACTAATCTACATATGTGTGCATATGTATGCACGAGAATCGAAAACCCCTAACGGCAATCTAGCGCAATGATTAACTAGCATGCATGCAAATCATAATGCTCGCTAGATCTACATGTTAGATTACACATACCTTTCGTACGGATCTTTTAACCGCGGAGAATTGTCTTCTTTGTCGATGGAGACGGAAGATCGTTCACGAAGATGCCGACGGTACGAATGGAGGTGTTGCCTTCTTGTTCACCCGATCTCACACGATGCATGGAACGTCGCTCTCGGATCTCTGAGTGCCTCCGATGAACGACCCTTCTCATTCTTCAGAACTCCACGCGAGGAAGACGAAGTAGCAAGCGGGAAACGCGAGATGAATCGGGAGAGAACTAGAGAGATGATAGAGAGGGGGGTTCGGTTTCTGTAGCACATGGGGCCGGCGCCCCATAGGTCTTTTATAGGGCCGTCCACCCCCCCTTGGATAAGGATCCAAGGGGATAATAACCCTCTCTCATTATCTCTCCATTATCTCCTTTTTATCTCTCCGCGTATTTATCCGTTTTTCCACTTTTTAGGGCTCGATCTTAACCGATTTATCGCCCCATCCCTATCCATATGGCCGGCCCTATAGATGAGGGATTCTTATCCCTACATCATAGGGCCGGCCCTAGTGAGGTGTCCCACCACTAGGGTCGGCCAACAGTGAGGTCCGGCAGAGTGAGGTTTTTACCAAAACGCCCCGACGCCTCATTTTGACCATTTCTAGCGTGCGATACCTAGCGGCCATTACTTAAGTGATATCTACTAGTTACTTACTATTAACTGAGGCCACCAGAGGGTGCCTCTAGCAAAGTCAACTAGTCAACTCGCAACATACCCCGGTGCATCGCACCTATGTAGCGAAGTTCACTTATGGCTAGGGATCACTACATACGACTCTGTACTAGTCTCGGGCTCAACCCTTAGTACTCGTATGTAGTTACGCATCTACCGTGCTCTAGTGCCAAGCACACACGGAGCGTATACTTCTTTCTTCCTCATGCTTATGGTGTTCCGAGGAGACGGTTCAAGAACCGTACATAATGTTGATAAGGTGGAACCATCAGGGACCGGGGTTCATGGCTTCCAACTCAAGCTCGATCGACACACTACCCGAGTGTACCATCGATCCTCTGAGCTCGAGTTAACCTGCGTAGCCACCCAAAGTGCGACGCAGGCTGCACTCCAATTCACCCAGACTTACTATGTTCTCCATCATACCCCTGCTCTCCGTTTAGTTGTGGTAAACCCGCTGTCCCTCCACTTGATGCCATGATTCACTTCGAGCGGTGAAGACTACCGTCAGACTCGAATGATCATATGACTTGGTTCCTTCCAGGTTGACCTATACATCGTACCTCTGATTACCCCGTCGAGTAACCGAACCCGGTCAACAGTCAAACTGATGACTACCAGGCCTGGGTTTGGTACAGTGTAAGTCACACCAAGGAACGCACCTCCCATCAGGGGTGTGGATGGCCTGCAGGAGTGACATGCTAATGCAACGCCAGCCGGGTAACCCAGTACACCGTGGTTTTGGATCACTGCATATGGACCCTCACACATTGGTGCGCCAAAGCACCACGCAACTGGTTAGTCCATCAGTCATGGTTCCTAAGGGTTTAGGACCGTTTTACCCTAAGCAGAAACACGGCTTAGTGTACCAGTGTCTGCTCACTGATCTGTACACCGTGTTAGTTCCGTTCAGCCACAGACACTGTGCCTGGTGATGACCATGGTGAAGACATCCCATGAACTGTCATCGCCAACAGCTTAACATGATGAGGCGACCAACCTGATCATAGCTGCGAACTTATTTAGGTTATATGGGACCAATCCACTCAGTCTTCAACTCAGTGGACTACCATATAACCATGGCTCTCTGTTCTCAAAAGAACACGTAACTATGTTACGCACCTATATGCATCTCATATAATAATAACTATCAATCTTTATTAGACCAAAACATAAAGTTTTACAAGCTTAGGACACATCAATCCTAACACTTCCTAGGTCCCTTCCCACCAACTCCAAGTAAGAAGAAGTATCTGCTGCTGGCCACAGATTACTTCACCAAGTGGGTTGATGCAGTGCCACTCTTTCGAGAAACTGACGATGAAGTCATCAAGTTCATTAGACATAATATCTTCTCGAGGTTTGGCACACCACAAGTCCTAGTTGCTGACAATGGAGCACAATTCGACTCCGATAAATTCCGGGAGTTCTGCCTAAACAATGGAATCAAGCTTTTCTATTCAACTCGAAGATATCCTCAATGCAATGGTCAAGCTGAAGCCTCAAACAGAGCTATTTTGGGTATACTCAAGAAGAAACTCAATGACAAGAAAGGATTGTGGGAACAAGTCCTACCAGAAGTTCTATGGGGCTATCGAACAACTCCAAGAAGATCAACTGGGTTCTCACCCTTCCGTCTGACATACGGGTCAGAAGCAGTACTCCCAACAGAGAACATATCGAGTACTCTTAAGACCAGAGCAGTCGAAGAAGGCATTAATGAAGAGCTTCGAGTCAATGATCTATATTTCTCTGAAGAACTACAGGACCGAGCATCCCTTCGTATCGCCAAGTATCAACAGAAGATCAAACAAGCCTACGATCGAAAGGTCTACAAGTGACAGTTTCCAATTGGCAGCCTGGTCCTCAGAGCAGTTTTCTACAACACCAGAGAACACAACAGTGGAAAACTAGCTCCCAACTGGGAAGGTCCTTACATCGTCGAATCATTAGGAGGCAAAGGGTCTTACCGACTGATTTTGCCAGAAGGAGACAGACTACCACGATCTTGGAATGCTAGACATCTCAAAATGTACTATCCATGATGTAAATTCTATGATGAATAAAGATCCCTTTCGAATGTTCAAATGTTCAAATGATCACTTCTCAATTCAAATTCTGGAGCAGTTTTAAGTTATCTACGTTCAAGTTCTAAATTATCTGCATTCAAATTACCAGGTCGTTTAACAAGTTTTGGGTGCTTGAGTTGCGACTCAACCCCTTACAGGCAGATGTTAAACGGTTTCGGGTTGTGACACAAAACAACTTTCAAGTCATTAGGTCAATTTAACATGTTTGGGAGCTTGTGTTGCGACACTACCCCTTACTTACAAATGTTATTGATCTTCGATTTCAAAATCGTCTAACAGGTTTGGGTGCTTGAGTTGCGACTCAACACCTCACATACAAATATTAACGATTTCAAGTTGTGCTATAACACAACCTTCAAATTTCAAGTTACTTAACAAGTTTGGGTGATCGAGTTGCGACTCGGCCCCTTACGTTCAAGTGTTTATACACATTCAAACATTCCAACACCATCCAGAATACAACATTCAAAGATAATCAATACAAGAGACAGACAGTTTCTAACACCAAAAAGATATCTTTATTTCTCAAAATTGCCAAGTACAGGAGTGAGCTTTTATATATGAAGAGTTTACAAGTACAACAACAAAGAAGAAGATGGAGTAAATCAAGGTTTGGCCACACTTGGAGCACGCGACCTCTCCCCTTCGGATCCACCCCGAGCCTTGCTCGCTACAGAAGCCTTCGAAGATTGGACGTTGCTGGCATGAACCCTGAGAGCCTCCACCACCTTCTCAGCCATTGCCCTGAAGCTTTCACATTCTGCGCGTGTGTGCTCCAACTCCTTCTTGAAGGACTCTTCTTTGGCAGCAAGAGCAGTCTCCTTAGTAGCAAGGGCAGCTTTCTTGACAGCCAGTTGGCTCTTCAGCTCCTGTAGCTCCACCGACCGATCATGAGCCAGAGTCTCGATCCTGAAGAATCGGTTCTTCAATTCTTCAAGCTCGTGACCCCGAGCTACGTAACCATCGTGCCAGCCATTGCTTTCGAGCTTCTCCTTGCGAAGAGCATCGATCTTGGCCTTCAGGGCCTTCTTCTTGGAAGTCAAAACTTCCCTCAGCTTCGCCTTCTCCTCGTTCGCAGCTTCTAATTCAGCCGTCAAACGAGAAACCTCAGACGAGGCTCCCCGCTCTCCGGCCTTCTTGAAGAGCTTGCTAGCGAACTTCAGGACCGCCGAGTTCTACAAATGAACAAGAAAAGTTAGAAACATTTTTGAAGATACAATTCAAGAATCAAGTCAAGCTGATGCACTTACCACTACTTCAAGCCTGTCGTAGGCTTCTTCCAGAGTAGCATCCGGAAGGTTGCAGAGCTTTCGGATCACACTCGTTGGGTGGTTGATATCAACCTCACCCAAGTTTCTCAACTTCTGAGCCGTGCCAGCAGGAGTATCTGCAATCAATACAGAAGTTCAAAGAGTTAGATTATTTCCCAACATCAGAGACAATGCAATCAAGAAGAGAAGTGAGCAAGGGAGTACCTGTGGCATCAACTCGAGGGGCTTTACCCTTTCCCCGTTCGGAGCTCTTACCCCTGGGGGTCAACCTCTCCTTGAGGGGGGTTGTCACTGGCGGAGGTTGGGGAGTCCCAGCCTCAACACGGCTCCCTTCCTCCATGTGTACGGGGGAAGGGACACCTCAAAGAGGAGTGATCTCCCCTTCCTCTTGTTGCCCACCAGGCTGTTCGAGCCTGGCCATTATTGCTGCCGTTTCCTTAGCTAGACGAGCGGCAGGAGTAGGTTGTTCAATCTAAACCCCACCACTCGTCGAAGTGCCTTCGAGCTGAGGGACACTTGGAGGTATTTGGTCGAGGGACGTGGGTTTGCTTGCAACCTCATCACTCCCCGAGAATCTGATTCGAATTCTAGTCAGACGCTTCAACTCCTCAAAATGATATATGGGCTGTGTCTTCTGACCATCGCCCATGATATCCATCACATCCTCCATACGACGGGCCTTTGCCTCGTCGATGGGGATGGGTTGTGAATCTTCATCACCCCCTTCTGTTCCACCATCAATGGGGGTGGGAGGAATTTCTTCCTCACCACCCCCTTCATCATTGTCACCATCATCGTCTCCATCGCCATCGCCGTCCTCCCCGTTATCGTCATTTCCATCTTCATCTTCATCTCCACCTTCTTCTTCTTCTTCATCATCTTCCTTCTCCTTTTCTTCTTCTTCTTCTTCTTTATCTTCTTCCTCCTTCTCCTCGATGAAGACTTTCCTCTTCTTCACCTGACCCCTACGGGTCACCACCAACTTCTCCTCAGTGGGGCGGTGCCTTGCTCCATAGGCCTTCTTCTCGGCCTGGATTCTGCTAACAATCTTGCCCGATTGAGGATCCTCCTCATAATCGGAGTACAAGACTTCGTTGTCCTCATACCGGCCCCGCAGTCGGTGGAGGAGGTTGGCATTGCCGTGACAAATGGGGCAGTTCGAAAACTGCTTCCACGAACGTGTGCCGCACGTCAGCTCAAGGAAAAGATTGTCTAAGGCCCCAACCCGATCGGACGTCCAAGCCAAAGCTCCTCCCGTGTAGTACATTTTGACCTCTTTGTACACCTGGCTCCGGGGAGTCTTAGGCACCGAGAGGGGGGTCCAAGCATCAAAAATCGAAAGTGGCCAATTGGTATAAAGCTTGTCAGAAGCGACGGTGTCGACGATCGGGCGTAGGGCAGAAACGCCTGTCAAGTTGAAGAACGGGCTGTCTTTCCTCGACGCCCACTTGTAGTGATAGAAGAAGTATCCCAGTTCGATCCTTGCTTCCTTACCCTCGGGGATGCTGGAGTAGCAAGCCTTCAGCTCGTCTTGGAAGTCAGATTCTATGCGACAGAAAGCGTAGATGATCCTCCAAGCATTCCCAGAGATCTGCCCGGGGCAAAGCCCTGAGGTATTCAGCAGCCTGGCGGCGAACGGTAGTAGTGGGAGGTGCAGTCCACAATTCAGTTAGCCTATGGTGACCACAGTCCCCATTACTTGCTCCTTGCTGGCGAAGTTTGTGAAGATCGTCCGCTTGTCGATGCCGAAGGCGGACTGAACTCCAGGAAGAGCTGGACGAACCTTCCCCTCTGTGAAGCAAGCCAGCAGTGTCTGCCACTTTGCCCGCTTCACGTCTGTGAACTTCCTACCTCGTAGGCAGGCTCCTCCGTCAGCGACATAAGGGGCGCCAGAACAAAGCTCGCCTTGGGGATATGCTCTGGCCTTGATGGTACAGAGGCAAACCCCACTCCCTAATGCCTCTTGCCAAGGATGCCAAGTTCAGCCTTGCCCTTGCCCCTGCCTTTCTGCTGCACGGGCGACACTTCAGCCCTCTCCTTCCCCTTCCTCTTTGAGGGCACAATGTTGATCTTCTTCGAGTTACCGGAAGAAGCCATTTTAACCGATCGAGAGATTGCAAAGAACAGAAATTCGGGAGCAAAAGGTTCTGGAGTTTGAAAAATTCTGGAAGCGCGAGGCAAAAATGAAACCCGGAGAGGCATATATACCCAGAGGAAACTAGCGCGCAAATCGAGAGAACACGTGTCATCACCAGATCAAATCTCGTGTTTTTGAAAGAACACATGGTGTCAATCTGTAGCAAGCGCAAAACCAGGCGAACCGTCGGGACCAGACGAAGCGTCAAACCGCCGGAACAAGCAAACCAACGGTCCGACCGGACCGCCGGTTCAGAAGACTCACCGATCCAGATGGACCAATTCAAGCAGAGGAATCTACTTCAAAATTGCTGCTTGAAGACTTTACCCTTTCGACAGGTAGACGATCGTGTAATTTACCAAAGGATCGTACAGAAAACAGGCTCTTCTGCCGTATCAAACTCGACCGGTTGAATTTAACCGATCGGTCAAACTTGACCGATCGGTCAAATTCAACCGATCGATCAAATTTCTACTGAATCGGGTAAAAAACTTGGCCTTTTGCCCGGTCCCGTCAACTTCGACCGATTAAATTTAACCGATCGGTCAAACTTGACCGATCGGTCAAATTCAATCGATCGGTCGATTTTCTACTTGATCGGGCATAAAACTTGGCCTTTTGCCTGATCCCGTCAACCTCGACCGGTTGAATTTAACCGATCGGTCAAACATGACCGATCGATCAAATTCAACCGATAGATCGATTTTCTACTGAATCGGGTAAAAAACTTGGCCTTTTGCCCAGTCTCATCAACCTCGATCGGTTGAATTTAACCGATCGGTCAAACTTGACCGATCGGTCAAATTCAACCGATCGGTTTATTTTCTACTGGATCGGGCAAAAAACTTGGCCTTTTTGCCCGATCCCGTCAACCTCGACCGGTTAAATTTAACCAATCGGTCAAATATGACCGATCGGTCAAATTCAACCGATCGGTCATATTCAATCGATCGATCGATTTTCTACTGAATCGGGCAAAAAACTTGGCCTTTTACCCGGTCCTGTCAACCTCGACCGGTTGAATTTAACCGATCGGTCAAACATGACCGATCGGTCAAATTCAACCGATCGGTCGATTTTTTACTGGATCGGGCAAAAAACTTGGCCTTTTGCCCAATTCCATCAACCTCGATCGGTTGAATTTAACCGATCGGTCAAACATGACCGATCGGTCAAATTCAACCGATCGATCGATTTTCTACTGAATCGGGCAAAAAACTTGGCCTTTTACCCGATCCCGTCAACCTCGACCGGTTGAAATTAACCGATCGGTCAAAATTGATCGATCGGACAAGTTCAGTCAATCGGTCGAATTCCTACGTGATCGATCAAAAAACTGTGTTTTTTGACCGATCACCTCCAACTCGACCTGTTGAATTCGACCGATCGATCAACTTTGACCGATCGGTCAAAATTGACCGATCGGTCAAAATTGACCGATCGGTCAAAATTGACCGATTAGCCTTTTTTGACGCTAACATTCGACAAGCTCCTTTGCACTTGTGACAGGGGATCCTTAGCTTTGCACCAAGAATCCAAGCCAGCCAAAGTGGCCTCTTAGCTAACTTGGAGGGGGTAACTGTGGGTGCAAATTTTGGCGAGAAGTCTGCAAACAGTGGGACCCACCGGCCCTGCCTGGTGGGCCCACGAAGACTACCGTAGGACCCACCGGCCCTGCCTGGTGGGCCCACGAAGACTACCGCGGGACCCCCCGGCCCTGCCTGGTGGGCCCATGAAGACTACCGCGGGACCCACCGGTCCTGCCTGTGGAATCCCCAGGAGACAGCAGTGGGACTCACCAGCCCTGTCTGGAGAAACTTCCAGAAACAACCAGAAATCGCCATTTACCCCGGAATTCTCCTTTGAGAATTCTATAAATAGCAGACCCTTCGAATGTAAATAGGCCGATTTCCAGTTCTGAGATTTGATTTTCAGAAACCAGAGCTCTGGATTTCAGTTTCCATTCCTTCAACCCTCCTCAATCTTCTTCTTATCTTCGAAGAGATCGGAGTGACTTCGGTGATACTCGGCCTGTCGAGATCACTTCAAGAAAAGAGTTAGTGAATTCGGGTTGCTCTCTATAGCACGGAGACGTACGCTTTGGCTGAACTCCGAGATCACCTCTCGTGTCAACTCTCTGATTGCATCTCTCTGTTTACATATTGATAACATCAACACTAATCAACAGATCGAACAACGATCATCGACTCGAACTTCAATTGACTGGTGTGGCGAAGTCTTCGGGTCGGCACGAAGATTTTCCCCCACATGATCCAGTCTAATTCATTCGTACGATCCATTCTAATTCATTCGCATGAATATATCCATTCTAATTCATTCGTCCGATCCATCCTAATTCATTCGCACGATCCATTCTAATTCATTCGTACGATTCATTCTAATTCATTCGTACGATCCATTCTAATTCATACGCACCAATGTATCCATTCTAATTCATTCGTACGATCTATTCTAATTCATTCGCACAAACATTCTAGTACATTCGTACGATCCATTCTAATTCAGTCGTACGATCCATTCTAATTCAGTCGTACAATCCATTCTAATTCATTCGTATGATCTGTTCTAATTCATTCGCACGAATGTATCCATTCTAATTCATTCGTATGATCCATTCTTATTAATTCACACGATCCATTCTAATTCATTCATATGATCCTTTCTAATTCATTCGTACGATACAATCTAATTCATTCGTATGATCCATTCTAATTTATTCGTACGATCCATTCTAATTTATTCGCACAAATATATCCATTCTAATTCATTCGTACGATTCATTCTAATTCATTCTCACGATCCATTCTAATTCATTCGAACGATCCGTTCTAATTCATTCGTACGATCCATTCTAATTCATTCGCATGAATGGATCCATTCTAATTCATTTGAACGATCTATTCTAATTCTTTCGCACGATCCATTCTAATTCATTTGTACGATCCATTATAATTCATTCGTACGATCCATTCTAATTCATTCGTACGATCCATTCTAATTCATTCGTATGATCCATTCTAAGTCATTCGCAAGAATGTATCCATTCTAATTCAATCGTATAATCCATTCTAATTCATTTGCACGATTCATTCTAATTCATTCGCACGATCCATTCTAATTCATTCGTACAATCCATTCTTACTCATTCGTACGATCCATTCTAATTCATTCGGACGAATGTATCCATTCTAATTCATTCATACAATCCATTTTAATTCATTCGCACGATCCATTCTAATTCATTCGTACGATCCATTCTAATTCATTCGTACAATCCATTCAAATTCATTGGCATGAATGTATGCGTTCGAATTCATTCGTATGATCAATTCTAATTCACTCGCATGAATGTATTCATTCTAATTCATTCGTATGATCCATTCTAATTCATTCGTACGATCCATTCTAATTCATTCGAACGATCCATTCTAATTCAGTCGTACAATCCATTCTAATTCATTCATACGATCCATTCTAATTCATTCGCACGAATGTATCCATTCTAATTCATTTGTACTTTCCATTCTAATTCATTTGCACGATCCATTTTAATTCATTTGTACGATCCATTTTAATTCATTCGTACGATCCATTCTAATTCATTCGTACGATCCATTCTAATTCATTCGCACGAATGTATCCATTCTAATTCATTCGTACGATCCATTCTAATTCATTTGTACGATCCATTCTAATTCATTTGTACGATCCATTCTAATTCATTCGCATGAATGTATCCATTCTAATTCATTCGTAAAATCCATTCTAATACATTCGCACGATCCATTCTAATTCATTCGTACGATCAATTCTAATTCAATCGTACGATCCATTCTAATTCATTCGTACGATCCATTCTAATTCATTCGCATGAATGTATCCATTCTAATTCATTCGCACGATCCATTCTAATTCATTTGTACGATCCATTCTAATTCATTCGCACGAACGTATCCATTCTAATTCATTCGTACGATCCATTCTAATTCATTCGTACGATCCACTCTAATTTATTTGTACGATCCTTTCTAATTCATTCGTACGATCCATTCTAATTCATTCACCTGAATGTGTCCATTCTAATCCATTCGTACGATCCATTCTAATTACTTCGCACGATCCATCCTAATTCATTCGTACTTTCCAATCTTACTTATTCGTACGATCCATTCTAATTCATTCGCACGAATGTATCCATTCTAATTCATTGGACCGATCCATTCTAATTATTTTGCACGATCCATTCTAATTCATTCGTACGACCCATTCTAATTCTTTCGTACGGTCCATTCTAATTCATTTGTACGAACCATTCAAATTCATTTGTACGAATGTATCCATTCTAATTCATTCGTACGATCCATTCTAATTCATTCTCACAATCCATTTTAATTTATTCGTACGATCCATTCTAATTCATTTGTACGATCCATTCTAATTCATTCGCACGAATGTATCCATTCTAATTCATTCGTACGATCTATTCTAATTCATTCGCACGAACCATTCTAATTCATTCGTACGATCCATTCTAATTCGCTCGTACGGTACATTCTAATTCATTCGTACGATCCATTCTAATTCATTCGTACGATCCGTTCTAATTCATTCGCACGAATGTATCCATTCTAATTCATTCGTACGAACCATTCTAATTCATTCGCACGATCGATTCTAATTCATTCGTACTATCCATCCTAATTCATTCGTACGATCCATCCTAATTCATTCGTACGATCCATTCTAATTCATTCGCACGAATGTATCCATTCTAATTCATTCGTACGATCCATTCTAATTCATTTGCACGATCCATTCTAATTCATTCGTACGATACATTCTAATTCATTCATACGATCCATTCTAATTCACTCGTACGATCCATTCTAATTCATTGGCATGAAAGTATCCATTCTAATTCATTCGTACGATCCATTCTAATTCATTCGCACGATCCATTCTAATTCATTCGTATGATCCATTCTAATTCATTGAACCAATCTAGTTCATTCGTACGATCCATTCTAATTCATTCATACGATCCATTCTAATTCATTGGTACGAATGTATCAATTCTAATTCATTCGTATGATCCATTCTAATTCATTCACACGATCCATTCTAATTCATTTGCACGATCCATTCTAATTCATTCGTACGATCCATTCTAATTCATTCGTACGATCCATTCTAATTCATTCGCTCGAATATATCCATTCTAATTCATTCTGGTAATCCATTCTAATTCATTCGCACGATCCATTCTAATTCATTTGTATAATCCATTCTAATTCATTCATACGATCCATTCTAATTCATTCATACGATCTATTCTAATTCATTCGCACGAATGTATCCATTCTAATTCATTCGTACGATCCATTCTAATTCATTCGCACGATCCATTCTAATTCATTCGTACGATCCATTCTAATTCATTCGTACGATCTATTCTAATTCATTTGCACGAATGTATCCATTCTAATTCATTCATAAGATCCATTCTAATTCATTCGCACGATCCATTCTAATTCATTCGTATGATCCATTCTAATTCATTCGTACGATCCATTCTAACTCATTCGTACGATCCATTCAAAGTCATTCGCTTGAATATATCCATTCTAATTCATTCGTATGGTCCATTCTAATTTATTCGCACGATCCATTCTAATTCATTCGTACGATCCATTCTAATTCATTCATACGATCCATTCTAGTTCATTCATATGAATGTATCCTTTCTAGTTCATTCGTACTATCCATTCTAATTCATTCGCACAATCGATTCGAATTCATTCGTACGATCCATTCTAATTCATTTGTACCATCCATTCTAATTCATTCTCACGAATGTATCCATTCTAATTCATTCGTGCGATCCATTCTAATTCATTCACACGATCTATTCTAATTCATTCGTACGATCCATTCTAATTCCTTCGTAAGATATATTCTAATTCATTCACACGAATGTATCCATTCTAATTCATTCGTACAATCCATTCTAATTCATTCGCACAATCCATTCTAATTCATTCATATGATCCATTCTAATTCATTCCTACGATCAATTCAAATTCATTCGTACGAATGTATCCATTCTAATTCATGCGTACGATTCATTCTAATTGATTCGCACGATCCATTCAAATTCATTTGTACGATCCATTCTAATTCGTTCGTACGATCCATTCTAATTGATTCGTACGATCCATTCTAATTCATACGCACGAATGTATCCATTTTAATTCATTCATACGATCCATTCTGATTCGCACGAACCATTCTAATTCATTTGTACGATCCATTCTGATACATTCATACAATACATTCTAATTCATTCGTACGATCCATTCTAATTTATTTGTACAATCCATTCTAATTCATTCGCACAAATATATCTATTTATTTCATTCGTATGATCCGTTTAATTCTTTCGCACGATCCATTCTAATTCATTCGTACGATCCATTTTAATTCATTCGTACGATCCACCCTAAGTCATTCATATTATCCATTCTAATTCATTCATACGATCCACTCTAATTCATTCGCATGAATGTATCCATTCTAATTCATTCGTACGATCCATTCTTATTCATTCACATGATCCATTCTAATTCATTCGTACGATCCATTCTAATTCATTTATACGATCAATTCTACTTCATTCGTATGATCCATTCTAACTCATTCATATGATCCATTCTAATTCATTCGCACGAATGTATCCATTCCAATTCATTCGTACGATCCATTCTTATTCATTCACACGATCCATTCTAATTTATTCGTACGATCCATTCTAATTCATTCGCATGATCCATTCTAATTTATTCATACGATCCATTATAATTCATTCGTACGATCTATTCTAATTCACTCGTACGATCCATTCTAATTCATTGGCACGAATGTATCCATTCTAATTCATTCGTACGATCCATTCTAATTCATTTGCACGATTTATTCAAATTCATTCGTATGATCAATTCTAATTCATACGTACGAACCAATCTAAGTCATTTGTACGATCCATTCTAATTCATTGATACGATCCACACTAATACATCCGCACGAATGTATCAATTCTAATTCATTCGCACGATCATTTCTAATTCATTCGTATGATCCATTCTAATCCATTCGTACGATCCATTCTAATTCATTCATACGATCCATTCAAATTCATTCGCACAAATGTATCCATTCTAATTCCTTCTGGCGATCTATTCTAATTCATTCGCACGATCCATTCTAATTCATTGATACGATCCATTCTAATTCATTCGTACGATCCATTCTAATTCATTCGCACGATCCATTCTAATTCATTCGCACGAATGCATCCATTCTAATTAACTCGTACGATCCATTCTAATTCATTTGCACGATCCATTCTAATTCATTCGTACGATCCATTCTAATTCATTCGTACGATCCATTCTAATTCATTCGCACAAATGTATCCATTCTAATTCATTCGTAAGATCCATTCTAATTCAATCGCACGATCCATTCTAATTTATTCGTATGATCCATTCTAATTCATTCGTACGATCCATTCTAACTCATTCGTACGATCCATTCAAATTCATTCGCATGAATGTATCCATTCTAATTCATTCGTACGATCCATTCAAATTCATTCGCATGATCCATTCTGATTCATTCGTACGGTCCATTCTAATTCATTCATACGATCCATTCTAATTCATTCACACGAATGTATCCATTCTAGTTCATTCGTACGATCAATTCTAATTCATTCGCACAATCGATTCTAATTCAATTGTACGAATGTATCCATTCTAATTCTTTTGTGCGATCCATTCTAATTCATTTGCATGATCCATTCTAATTCATTCGTACGATACATTCTAATTCATTCGCACGAATGTATCCATTCTAATTCATTCATATAATCCATTCTAATACATTCGCACAATCCATTCTAATTCATTCATACGATCAATTCTAATTCATTCATACAATCCATTCTAATTCATTCGCACAATCCATTCTTATTCATTCATACAATCCATTCTAATTCATTCGCACAATCCATTCTAATTCATTTGTACGATCCATTCTAATTCAGTCGTACGATCCATTCTAATTCAGTCGTACAATCCATTCTAATTCATTCGTATGATCCATTCTAATTCATGCTCACGAATGTATCCATTCTAATTCATTCGTACGATCCATTCTAATTCATTCGCACGATCCATTCTAATTCATTCGTACGATCCATTGTAATTCATTCGTATGATCCAATCTAATTCATTCGTATGATCCATTCTAATTCATTCGTACGATCCATTCTAATTTGTTAACACAAATGTATCCATTCTAATTCATTTGTACGATCCATTCTAATTCATTCGCACGATCCATTCTAAATAATTCGTACGATCCATTCTAATTTATTCATACGATCCGTTCTAAATCATTCGTACGATCCATTCTAATTCATTCGTACGATCCATTCTATTTCATTCGCAGGAATGTATCCATTCTAATTCATTTGTACGATCCATTCTAATTCCTTCGCACGATCCATTCTAATTCATTCGTACGATCCATTTTAATTCATTCGTACGATTAATTCTAATTCATTCACACGAATGTATCCATTCTAATTCATTCTTACGATCCATTCTAATTCATTAGCACGATCCTTTCTAATTCAGTCGTACGATCTATTCTAATTCATTCGTATGATCCATTCAAATTCATTAGCACGAAAGTATCCTTTCTAATTCATTCTTACGATCCATTGTAATTCATTCGCACGATCTATTCTAATTCATTTGTACGATCCATTCTAATTCATTCGTATGATCCATTCTAATTCATTCGCACGAATGTATCCATTCTAATTCATTCGTACGATCAATTCTAATCCATTCACACGATCCAATCTAATGCAATCGTACGATCCATTCTAATTCATTTGTACGATCCATTCTAACTCATTCGTACGATCCATTCTAATTCATTTGCACGAATGTATCCATTTTAATTCATTTGTACGATCCAATATAATTCATTCACGCGATCTATTCTAATTCATTCGTACGATCCATTCTAATTCATTCATACGATCTATTCTAATTCATTCGCACGAATGTATCCATTCTAATTCATTCGTACGATCCATTCTAGTTCATTCGCATAATCCATTCTAATTCATTCGTACGATCCATTCTAATTTATTCGTATGATCCATTCTAATTCATTCGCACGAATGTATCCATTCTAATTCATTCGTACGATCCATTCTAATTCATTCGTATGATCCATTTTAATCCATTCGTACGATCCATTCTAATTCATTCATACGATCCATACTAATTCATTCGTGCGATCCATTCAAATCCATTCGCACGAATGTATCCATTCTAATTCATTCGTATGAACTCTTCTAATTCATTCGCACGATCCATTCTAATTCATTCTTACGATCTATTCTAATTCATTAATATGATCCATTCTAATTCGTTCGCACAAATGTATCCATTCTAACTCATTCGTACGATTCATTCTACTTCATTCACACGATCCATTCTAATTCAATCGTACGATCCATTCTACTTCATTCGTATGATCCATTTTAACTCATTCGTACGATCCATTCTAATTCAGTCGCACTAATGTATTCATTCTAATTCATTCATACGATCCATTCTAATTCATTCGCATGATCCATTCTAATTCATTCGTACGATCCATTCTAATTTATTCATACGATCCGTTCTAATTCATTCGCACGAATGTATCCATGCAAATTCATTCGTACAATCCATTCTAATTCATTCGTACGATCCACTCTAATTGATTCGTACGATCCATTCTAATTGATTCGTACGATACATTCTAATTCATTCACACAAATGTATCCATTCTAATTCAAGTTTATGATCCATTCTAATTCATTCGTACGATCCATTCTAATTCATTCGTACGATCCGTTCTAATTCAATCGCTCGAATATATCCATTCTAATTCGTTCGTACGATCCATTCTAATTCATTTGCACGATCCATCCTAATTCATTTGTACGATCCATTCTTACTCATTCGTATGATCCATTTTAATTCATTCGCAAGAATTTATCAATTCTAATTCATTCGTACAATCCATTCTAATTCGTTCACACGATCCATTCTAATTCATTTGTACAATCCAATATAATTCAATCATACGATCCATTCTAATTCATTCGCATGAATGTATCCATTCTAATTCATTCGTACGATCCATTCTAATTTATTCGCATGACTCATTCTAATTCATTCGTACGATCCATTCTAATTCATTCGTACAATCTATCCAAAGTTATTCGTATGATCCATTCTAATTCATTCGTATGATCCATTATAAGTCATTTGCATGAATGTATCCATTCTAATTTATTCGTACGATCAATTCTAATTCATTCACACGATCTGTTCTAATTCATTCGTACGATCCATTCTAATTCATTCGTACGATCCATTCTAATTCATTTGTAGGATCCAGTCTAATACATTCACACGAATGTATCCCTTCTAATTCATTCGTACGATCCGTTCTAATTCATTCTTACGATCCATTCTAATTCATTCATACGATCCATTCTAATTTATTTGTACGATCCATTCTAATTCATTCGTACGATTCATTTTAATTCACTCGTACGATCTATTCTAATTCATTGGCATGAATGTATCCATTCTAATTCATTCGTACGATCCATTCTAATTCATTCGCATGATCCATTCTAATTCATTTGTATGATCCATTCTAATTCATTCGTAGGAACCAATCTAATTCATTCGTACGATCCATTCTAATTCATTCATACGATCCATTCTATTTCATTCGCACGAATGTAACAATTCTAATTCATTCGTACGATCCATTCTAATTCATTTGCACGATCCATTCTACTGCATTCATACGATCCATTCTAATTCATTCGTACGATCTATTCTGAATTATTCGTACGATCCATTCTAATTCATTCGTACGATCCATTCTAATTCATTCGCACGAATGTATCCATTCTAATTTATTCTGGCGATCCATTTTAATTAATTCGCACGATCCATTCTAATTCATTCGTATGATCCATTCTAATTAATTCGTACGATCCATTCTAATTCATTCATATGATCCATTCTAATTCATTTGCATGAATATATCCATTCTAATTCATTTGTACGATCCATTCTAATTCATTCGCACGATCCATTCTAATTCATTCGTACGATCCATTCTAATTCATTTGTACGATCCATTCTAATTCATTCGCACGAATGTATCCATTCTAATTCATTTATAAGATCCATTCTAATTCATTCGCATGATCCATTCTAATTAATTCGTATGATCCATTCTAATTCATTTGTAAGATCCATTCAATCCCATTCGTACGATCCATTCTAATTCATTCGCTTGAATATATCCATTCTAATTCATTCGTACGATCCATTCTAAGTCATTCGTACGATCCATTCTAATTCATTCATACGATCCATTCTAATTCATTCACACGAATGTATCCATTCTAGTTTATTCATATGATCCATTCTAATTCATTCGCACAATCGATTCTATTTCATTCGTATGATCAATTCTAATTCATTCGTACGATCCATTCTAATTCATTCACATGAATGTATCCATTCTAATTCATTCGTGAGATCCATTCTAATTCATTCGCACGATCCATTCTAATTCATTCGTACGATCAATTCTAGTGCATTCGTACGATACATTCTAATTCATTGGCACGAATGTATCCATTCTAATTCATTCGTACAATCCATTCTAATTCATTCATACAATCCATTTTAATTCATTCATATGATCCTTTCTAATTCATTCATACGATCCATTCTCATTCATTCGCATGAATGTATCAATTCTAATTCATTCGTACGATCCATTCTAATTCATTCGCATGATCCATTCTAATTCATTCGCACGAACCATTCTAATTCATTCATACGATCCATTCTAATTCATTCGTACACATACATTCTAATTCATTCGTACGATCCATTCTAATTCATTCATACGATCCATTCTAATTCATTCGCACGAATGTATCAATTCTAATTCATTCGTACGGTCCATTCTAGTTCATTCGTACGATCCATTCTAATTCATTCGTACGATCTATTCTGAATCATTCATACGATCCATTCTAATTCATTCGTACGATCCATTCTAATTCATTCGCACGAATGCATCCATTCCATTTCATTCAGGTGATCTATTCTAATTCATTCGCACGATCCATTCTAATTCATTCGTATGATCCATTCTAATTCATTTGTACGATCTATTCTAATTCATTCATATGATCCATTCTAATTCATTTGCATGAATGTATCCATTCAAATTCATTCGTACGATCCATTCTAATTCTTTCGCACGATCCATTCTAATTCATTCGTATGATTCATTCTAATTCATTCGAACGATCCATTCTAATTTATTCGCACGATCCATTCTAATTAATTCGTATGATCCATTCTAATTCATTCGTACGATCCATTCTAACTCATTCGTACGATCTATTCTAATTCATTCGCTTGAATGTATCCATTCTAATTCATTCGTGTGATCCATTCTAATTCATTCGCACGATCCATTCTAATTTATTCATACGATCCATTCTAATTTATTCATACGATCCATTCTAATTGATTCACACGAATGTATCCATTCTAGTTCATTCATACGATCCATTCTAATTCATTCGCACAATTGATTCTAATTCATTCGTACGATCAATTCTAATTCATTTGTATGATCCATTCTAATTCATTCACACGAATGTATCCATTCTAATTCATTCGTGAGATCCATTCTAATTCATTCACACGATCCATTCTAATTCATTCGTACGATCCATTCTAATACATTCGTACAATACATTCTTATTCATTCGTACGATCCATTCTATTTCATTTGTGCAATCCATTGTAATTCAAACGTACAAATGTATCTATTCTAATTCATTCGTAGGATCCATTCTACTTCTTTTGAACGATCCATTCTAATTCATTCGTACGATCCATTCTAATTCATTCGTACGATCCATTCTAATTCATTCGTACGATCCATCCTACATCTTTCGTATAATCCATACTAATTCATTCGTACGATCCATTCAAATTCATTTGTACAAATGTATCCATTCTAATTCAGTCATACGATCCATTCTTATTCATTCACACGATCCATTCTAATTCATTCGTACGATCCATTCTAATTCATTCGTAGGATCCATTCTAATTCATTCGCACGAATGCATCCATTCTAATTTATTAGTACGATCCATTCTAATTCATTCGCACGATCCATTCTAATTCATTCATACGATCCATTATAATTCATTCGTAAGATCCACTCTAATTCATTCATATGATCTATTCTATTTCACTCATACGATCCATTCTAATTCATTGGCACGAATGTATCCATTCTAATTCATTCGTACAATCCATTCTAATTCATTCGCTCGATCCATTCTAATTCATTCGTATGAACCAATCTAATTCATTCTTAAGATTCATTCTAATTCATTCATACGATCCATTCTAATTCATTCGCACGAATGTATCAATTCTAATTCATTCCTACGATCCATTCTAATTCATTCGCACGATCCATTCTAATTCATTCGTACGATCCATTCTAATTCATTCGTACGATAGATTCTAATTCATTCGTAGGATCCATTCTAATTCATTCGCACGAATGTATCCATTGTAATTCATTTTGGCGATCCATTCTAATTCATTCACACGATCCATTCTAATTCATTCATACGATCCATTCAAAATCATTCGCACGAATGCATCCACACGATCCATTCTAATTCATTCATACGATCCATTCTAATTTATCCACACGATCCATTCTAATTCATTCACACGATCCATTCTAATTCATTCATACGATCCATTCTAATTCATCCACACGATCCATTCTAAATCATTCACACGATCCATTCTAATTCATTCATACGATCCATTCAAAATTCATTCACACGATCCATTCTAATTCATTCACAATATCCATTCTAATTCATTTGTATGATCCATTCTAATTCATTCGTACAATCCATTCTAATTCATTCGCACGAATGTATCCATTCTAATTCATTCGTAAGATCCATTCTAATTCAATCGCACGATCCATTCTAATTTATTCGTATGATCCATTCTAATTCATTCGTACGATCCATTCTAACTCATTCGTAGGATCCATTCAAATTCATTTGCATGAGTGTATCCTTTCTAATTCATTCGTACGATCCATTCTAATTCATTCACACGATCCATTCTAATTCATTCGTACGGTCCATTCTAATTCATTCATATGATCCATTCTAATTCATTCATATGATCCATTCTAATTCAATCGTACGATCCATTCTAATTCATTCACACGAATGTATGCATTCTAATTCATTTGTGCGATCCATTCTAATTCATTTGCACGATCCATTCTAATTTATTCGTACGATTCATTCTAATTCATTCGTACGATACATTCTAATTCATTCGCACGAATGTATCCATTCTAATTCATTTGTATAATCCATTCTAATTCATTCGCACAATCCACTCTAATTCATTCGCACAATCAACTCTAATTCATTCTCACGATCCATTCAAATTCATTCGTACGATCCATTCTAATTCAGTTGTACGATCCATTCAAATTCAATTGTATAATCCATTCTAATTTATTCGTATGATCCATTCTAATTCATTCGCACGAATGTATCCATTCTAATTCATTCGTACGATCCATTCTAATTCATTCACATGATCCATTCTAATTCATTCGTATGATCCATTGTAATACATTCGTACGATCCAATCTAATTCATTCGTACGATCCATTCTAATTCATTCGTACGATCCATTCTAATTTGTTCAGAAAAATATATCCATTCTAATTCATTCGTACAATCCATTCTAATTCATTCGCACGATCCATTCTAAATCATTCGTACGATCCATTCTAATTCATTCATACGATCCATTCTAAATTATTCAGATGATCCATTCTAATTCATTCGTACGATCCATTCTAATTCATTCGCACGAATGTATCCATTCTAATTAATTTGTACGATCCATTCTAATTCCTTTGCACGATCCATTCTAATTCATTCGTACGATCCATTCTAATTCATTCACACGAATGTATCCATTCTAATTCATTCGTACGATCCATTCTAATTCATTCGCACGATCCTTTCTAATTCATTCGTACGATCTGTTCTAATTCATTCGTACGATCCATTCAAATTTATTCGCACGAATGTATCCATTCGAATTCATTCGTACGATCCATTCTAATTCATTCACACGATCCATTCTAATTCGTTCGTACGATCCATTCTAATTCATTCGTACGGTCCATTTTAATTCATTTGCACGAATGTATCCATTCTAATTCATTCATACGATCAATTCTAATCCATTTACACGATCAATTCTAATTCAAACGTACGATCCATTCTAATTCATTCGTACGATCCAGTCTAACTCATTCGTACGATCCATTCTAATTCACTCGCACAAATATATCCATTCTAATTCAATTTTATGATTCATTATAATTCATTCGCATGATCCATTCTAATTCATTCATACGATCCATTCTAATTCATTCATATGATCCAGTCTAATTCATTCATATAATCCATTCTAATTCATTCGCAAGAATGTATCCATTCTAATTCATTCGTACGATCCATTCTTATTAATTCGCACAATCTATTCTAATTCATTCGAACGATCTATTCTAATTCATTCGTACGGTCCATTCTAATTCATTCGTACGATCAATTCTAATTCATTCGTAAGATCCATTCTAATTCATTCGCACGAATGTATCGATTCTAATTAATTCGTACGATCCATTCTAATTCATTCGCACGATCCATTCTAATTCATTCGTACGATCCATTCTAATTCATTCGTACGATCCATTCTAATTCATTCGCACGCATGCATCCATTCTAATTCATTTGTACGATCCATTCTAATTTATTCGCACGATCCATTCATATTCATTCATATGATCCATTCTAATTCATTTGCACGATCCATTCAAATCCATTCGGACGAATGTATCCATTCTAATTCATTCGTACGATCCATTCTAAATCATTCGCACGATCCATTCTAATTCATTCGTAAGATCCATTCTAATTCATTCGTACGATCCATTCTACTTCGTTCGCACGAATGTTTCCATTCTAATTCATTCGTACGATCCATTCTAATTCATTCATACGATCAATTCCAATTCATTCGTACGAATGTATCCATTCTAATTCGTTCGTACGATCCATTCTAATTCATTCGTATGATCCATTTTAATTCATTCATACGATCTATTCTAACTCATTCGTACGATCCATTCTAATTCATTCGCACAAATGTATCAATTCTAATTCATTTGTACAATCCATTCTAATTCATTCGCACGATCCATTCTAATTCATTCATACGATCCATTCTAATACATTCGTGCGATCCATTCTAATTCATTTATACGTTCCATTCTAATTCATTCGTACGATCCATTCTAATTCATTCGCACGAATGTATCCATTCTATTTTATCCGTACGATCCATTCTAATTTATTCACACGATCCACTCAAATTCATTCATACGATCCATTCTAATTCATTTGTTCGATCCAATCTAATTCATTCGTACGATTCATTCTAATTCATTCGCACGAATGTATCCATTCTAATTAATTTGTATGATCCATTCTAATTCATTTGCATGATCCATTCTAATTCATTCGTACGATCCATTCTAATTCATTCGTACGATCCATTCTAATTCATTCGCACGAATGTATCCATTCTAATTCATTCGTACGATCTATTCTAATTCATTCGCTCGATCCATTATAATTCATTTGTACGATCCATTCTAATTCATTCGTATAATCCATTCTAATTCATTCATACGAATGTATCCATTCTAATTCATTCGTACGATCCATTCTAATTCATTTGCACGATCCATTCTAATTCATTCGTATGATCCATTCATATTCATTCGCACGAATGTGTCCATTCTAATTCATTCGTACGATCCATTCTAATTCATTCGCACAAATGTATCCATTCTAATTCATTCGTACGATCCATTCTAATTCATTCGCACGATCCATTCTAATTCATTGAAACGATTCATTCTAATTCATTCGTACGATCCATTCTAATTCATTCACACAAATGTATCCATTCAAATTCATTCGTACGATCCATTCTAATACATTCATACAATACATTCTAATTCATTCGTACGATCCATTCTAATTCATTTGTATAATCCATTCTAATTCATTCGCACAAATCTATCTATTCTAATTCATTCGTATGATCCATTTTAATTCTTTCGCACGATCCATTCTAATTCATTCGTACGATCAATTCTAATTCATTCGTACGATCCATCCTAAATCTTTCGTATGATCCATTCTAATTCGTTCGTACGATCCATTATAATTCATTCGCATGAATGTATCCATTCTAATTCATTCGTACGATCCATTCTTATTCAATCACACGATCCATTCTAATTCATTTGTATATTCCATTCTAATTCATTCGCACAAATGTATCTATTCTAATTCATTTGTATGATCCATTTTAATTCTTTCGCACGATCCATTCTAATTCATTCGTACGATCAATTCTAATTCATTCGTACGATCCATCCTAAATCTTTCGTATGATCCATTCTAATTTGTTCGTACAATCCATTATAATTAATTCGCACGAATGTATGCATTCTAATTCATTCGTACGATCCATTCTTATTCAATCACACGATCCATTCTAATTCATTCGTATGATTCATTCTAATTCATTCATATGATCCATTCTAATTCATTCGTAGGATCCATTCTAATTCATTCGCACGAATGTATCTATTATAATTTATTCGTACGATCCATTCTAATTCATTCGCACGATCCATTTTAATTCATTCATACGATCCATTATAATTCATTTGTACGATCCACTCTAATTCATTCGTACGATCCATTCTAATTCACTCGTATGATCCATTCTAATTCATTGGCACGAATATATCCATTCTAATTCATTCGTACGATCCATTCTTATTCATTCACACGATCCATTCTAATTCATTAAAATGATCCATTCAAATTTATTCGTACGAACCAATCTAATTCATTCGTACGATCCATTCTAATTCATTTATACGATCCATTCTAATTCATTCGCACGAATGTATCAATTCTAATTCATTCGTACGATCCATTCTAATCCATTCGTACCATCCATTCTAATTCATTCGTACGATCCATTCTAATTCATTCGCACGAATGTATCCAGTTTAATTCATTCTGGCGATCCATTCTAATTCATTCGCACGATACATTCTAATTCATTCGTATGATCCAATCTAATTTATTCGTACGATCCATTCTAATTCATTCATACGATCCATTCTAATTCATTCGCACGAATGGATCCATTCTAATTAATTCGTACGATCCATTCTAATTCATTCGCACGATATATTCTAATTCATTCATACGATCTATTCTAATTCATTCGTACGATCCATTCTAATTCATTTGCACGAATGTATCCATTCTAATTCATTCATAAGATCCATTCTCTTTCAATCGCACGATCCATTCTAATTTATTCGTATGAATGTATCCATTCTAATTCATTCGTACGATCCATTCTAATTCATTCGCACGATCTATTCTAATTCATTCGTACGATCCATTCTAATTCATTCGCATGAATATATCCATTCTAATTCATTTGTACGATTCATTCTAATTCCTTCGCACGATCCATTCTAATTCATTCGTACGATCCATTCTAATTCATTCGCACGATCCATTCTAATTCATTCGTACGACCCATTCTAATTCATTCGCATGAATGTATCCATTCTAATTCATTTGTACGATCCATTCTAATTCCTTCGCACGATCCATTCTAATTCATGCTTATGATCCATTCTAATTCATTCATATGATCCATTCTAATTCATTCACATGAATGTATCCATTATAATTCATTCGTACGATCCATTCTAATTCATTCGCACGATCCTTTCTAATTCATTCGTACGATCTGTTCTAATTCATTCGTACGATCCTTTCAAATTCATTCGCACGAATGTATCCATTCAAATACATTCGTACGATCCATTCAAATTCATTATCATGATCTATTCTAATTCATTCGTACGATCCATTCTAATTCATTTGTACGATCCATTCTAATTCATTCGCACGAATGTATCCATTCTCATTCATTCGTACGATCAATTCTAATCCATTCACATGATCCATTCTAATTCAATCGTATGATCCATTCTAACTCATTCGTACGATCCATTCTAACTCATTCGTACGATCCATTCTAATTAATTCGCACGAATGTATCCATTTTAATTCATTTGTACGATCGATTATAATTCAATCACACAATCTATTCTAATTCATTCGTACGATACATTCTAATTCATTCATACGATCCATTCTAATTCATTCATACGATCCTTTCTAATTCATTCGCAAGAATGTATCCATTCTAATTCATTCGTACGATCCATTTTAATTAATTCGCACAATCTATTCTAATTCATTCGTACGATCTATTCTAATTCATTTGTACGATCTCTTTTAATTCATTTGTACGATCCATTCTAATTCATTCATAAGATCCATTCTAATTCATTCGCACGAATGTATCGATTCTAATTCATTCGTATGATCTATTCTAATTCATTCGCATGATCCATTCTAATCCATTCGTACGATCCATTCTAATTCATTCGTACGATCCATTTTAATTCATTTGTACAATCCATTCTAATTCATTCGCACGAATGCATCCATTCTAATTCATTCGTACGATCCATTCTTATTTATTCGCACGATCTATTCAAATTTATTCGTACGATCCATTCTAATTCATTCATACGATCTATTCAAATCCATTCGCATGAATGTATCCATTCTAATTCATTCGTACGAACCATTCTAAATCATTCGCACGATCCATTCTAATTCTTTTGTAAGATCCATTCTAATTCATTCGTATGATCTATTCTTCATCATTCGCACGAATGTTTCCATTCTAATTCATTCGTACGATCCATTCTAATTTATTCATACGATCGATTCTAATTCATTCGCACGAATGTATCCATTCTATTCTTTCGTACAATCCATTCTAATTTATTTTCATGATCCATTCTAATTCATTCGTATGATCCATTCTAATTCATTCGTACGATCCATTCTAATTCATTCGTACGATCTATTCTAATTCATTCGCACAAATGTATCCATTTTAATTCATTTGTACGATCCATTCTAATTCATTCACACGGTCCATTCTAATTCATTCGTATGATCCATTTTAATACATTCGTGCGATCCAATCTAATTCATTTGTACGTTCCATTCTAATTCATTCATACGATCCATTTTAATTCATTCGCACGAATGTATCCATTCTAATTATTCGTACGATCCATTCTAATTCATTCACATGATCCATTCAAATTCATTCGTATGATCCATTCTAATTCATTCGTACGATCCAATCTAATTCATTCGTACGATCCATTCTAATTCATTCGCACGATCCATTCTAATTCATTCGTACGATCCATTCTAATTCATTCGTACGATCCGTTCTAATTCATTCGCACGAATGAATCCATTCTAATTCATTCGTACGATCCATTCTAATTCATTCGTACGAATGTATCCATTCTAATTCTTTCGTACGATCCATTTTAATTCATTTGCACGATCCATTCTAATTCATTCGTACGATCCATTCTAATTCATTCGCACGAATGTGTCTATTCTAATTCATTCGTACGATCCATTCTAATTCATTCGCACAAATGTATCCGAACTAATTCATTCGTACGATCCATTCTAATTCATTCGCACGATCCATTCTAGTTTATTATAATGATTCATTTTAATTCATTCGTACGATCCATTCTAATTCATTCGCACGAATGTATCCATTCTAATTCATTCGTACGATCCATTCTAATTCATACGTACGATCTATTCTAATTCATTCGCACGAATCTATCCATTCTAATTCATTCATACGATCCAATCTAATTCATTCGCACGATCCATTCTAATTCATTCGTACGATCTATTCAAATTCATTCATACGATCCATTCAGATTCATTCGTACGATCTATTCTAATTCATTCGCACAATCCATTCTAATTCATTCATACAATCCTTTCTAATTCAACCGTACGAATGTATCCATTCTAATTCATTCGTACGATCCATTCTAATTCATTCGTACGATCCATTCTAATTGATTAGTAGGATCCATTATAATTCATTCGTACGATCCACTCTAATTCATTCGTACGATCCATTCTAATTCATTCGCACGATTGTATCCATTCTTATTCATTCGTACGATCCATTCTAATTCATTCATGCGATCCATTCTAATTTATTAGCACGAATCTATCCATTCTAATTCATTCGTACGATCCATTCTAATTCATTCGCATGATCCATCCTAATTCATTAGTACGATCTATTCTAATTCATTCGCACAAATGTATCCATTCTAATTCATTCTTACGATCTGTGGGTGCAAATTTTGGCAGAAGTATACCAACTACCACGGGACCCACCGGCCCTGCCTGGTGGGACCACGAAGACTACCACGGGACCCACCGGCCCTACCTGGTGGGACCACGAAGACTACCACGGGACCCACCGGCCCTGCCTGGTGGGCCCACGAAGACTACCACGGGACCCACCGGCCCTGCCTGGTGGGACCACGAAGACTACCACGGGACCCACCGGCCCTGCCTGGTGGGCCCACGAAGACTACCACGGGACCCACCGGCCCTGCCTGGTGGGCCCACGAAGACTACCACGGGACCCACCGGCCCTGCCTGGTGGGCCCACGAGGGCCACCGCGGGACCCATCGGCCCTGTCCGATAGGCCCACGAGCCTGTAGAAACCCCCAGAAGACGGCAGCGGAGCCCACCAGCTTTACCTGGAGGATCCCCAGATACGACAGCAAAAACCACCATTTGCCCCGGAATTCCTCCCCGGGAATCCTATAAATAGCAGAGCCTTCGAATGTAAAAGGATCGAATCTGAGATCGAACTCTCAGTTCTAAAAAACCAGAGCTCTGGGATTTCCAACTTCCCATCTTCCACCTCTCTTTGATCTTCTTTTTCTCTCAAAGAGATTAGAGTTTTCAGTGATACTCGGCCTGTCGAGATCACTTCAACATAAGTGTTAGTGAATTCGGGTTGCTCCCTATAGCACGGAGACGTAGGCTTCGGCTGAACTCCGAGATCACATCTCTTGTGTCAAACTCTCTCTGATTGCCTCTCTGTTTACATATCGAAAGAGGTAACTTCAACTCCAATTGACAGATCGATCAACGATCTTCAACTCGAACCTTCAATTGACTGGTGCTGCGAGAGTCTTCGGGTCGGCACGAAGATTTTCCCCCACAGTTTGGCGCCGTCTGTGGGATCCGATCAAAAAGTCCAACTCTCCGTTACTACTTGATCGGTTGAACCTACAACTGATCTTGATAGTCAAACTTCCTCGCCCTCTCGGTTGATCAGACAACTGAACGGCACTCTCGTTGCACCTTTCGCTCTCTGAATGGCGAGGACGAAACATCAAGGTCAACCAGAAGGAAGTAACACTTAACAACAAGCTCATCCTGAGACTCGTTCAATGAGTCAAAGGCTTAACTTCGGACAGCCCCTTGCTGTTCCTGAGATGGGGGTTCGTTCAGGGAGTGGCAAGTCTGTCGATCGACCTATCGCCCACCCCGCGCGACAGTCAATTGGGCAAACAACACCTACTCCTGCTGAAGACCCTCCGTCGACCTACCAAATTTCTGCAGTCGACTTCCAATTGCTCCAATTGGCGAAGCAGAACGCCACCCTCACTGCTGAGAGGGATGCTCTGAAGAAAGCAGCTTCCGAGGCTGGGATCGCTCTACCTATTCCCCCTGCAAGCGAGAGGGTCGATCTTCCACGACATTCAATCCACTCTGAACAACGGAGGTCAATGGGTACTACTGCCCTCGAGAGAATTCGACGTGATCCAACCCCCTCTGCTGCCCCCTGGAAGCAGAGTGTTTGGGATCGCCTCGAAGATGAGTCATCCCAATCTTCTTCTGGCCGCAACTGCGACAAGAGAATACCTTCGAAGCTCAACATACCAAGGAGGCATCAGATGAAAGGCGCTCCTTCAAAGAGTCGAGTTTCCCCTTCCATCCCACTTCAGCGTGGGTTTGAATCGGACCTCCGACATCGACTTCAGCCGGCAAATACTTCGATGCCTGAGCAAGACCTTGCGATCTTGCCTCTTGACCCACCTCTAGGTCGAGGACATGGTCGCAGGGATGGCTATTCTTCTGCCGGACCTCTACATCGAAGTCTCTTTGAGACAACATTTCCAAGAGGATGGAGAACTCCTGTCCTCCCCAAATTCAACTGCGTTCGAGGAGATCCTACTCTCCATATTCTCGCATTCAAGCAAGCTTTAATACCGCACGAAGAAGAAAACAATGTGCTCTGCCGCACCTTCGCAGGAAGTCTCGATGAACCGTCGCTCGACTGGTATCACAATCTCCGAGCTGGGTCTATTACCCAGTTCGATGTTTTAGCTAAACTCTTCGTGCAGCATTATCAGCTCAATCTAAAGCCCGAGAAGAAGCTCGACTCTCTATATCGGCTAAGGATGGGTGCTGACGAGACTCTCCGAAGTTTCACTAGGAGGTTTCGCAACGAGCATGCTGCCCTCTCTGGAAGACATCTGGATGATGAAGCCATTATGTTGGCTTTCCAGAACGCTCTCCGCTTCGATCTACACATCTACAACGACTTCATCCGTAATCCCCCTCCTTCTCTGGGTGCTATGTTCGATCGAATCCAGAGAGAGATCGAGGTCGAAGACGATCAAGTCGCTCGTAAAGGGCGAGAAACAAAACGAAGGCCTGCGGAAAGAGAAGCTCCTAAGTATGCCGCCAAGGCTCACAACGCCGATGCAGCAGCCCCTCCAGCCAACAAACGATCAAAGAATGATGGGCGTCGATCTCCAACGAAGACCACTTTCACCGAGTGGAATATGCCGGTCGAACAGATACTCGACCGCATTCAACATGAAGAGTTCGTTCGAAGGCCCAACCCTCTTCAGCCGAACTTGAAATTTACAGCTGATAAAACAGTATATTGCGACTTCCACCGAAGTCACGGCCACTCCACCGATCGGTGTTTTCGGCTGAAGTTCCATCTTGAAGACCTATTGCGAGAAGGCCATCTTCAAGAATTCGTCAAAGGCGGACATGATCAACGCCGAGCCTTTGCAAAGGGGATAGAAGTGTGTTGGGTACATCAAATCTCCTCCAACCGGCAACCAATCTCTGTGAAAGCCAATATCTTTGGCATTCACGGATCATTGCACAATCAATCAATAACCGGGAAAGAAGTGGATCGACAAGTTCGACGCATCTTCCATGTTCGTGCTGCAGCAAACAAGGAAGACACTTGGATCGAGAAGCCCATCGAAGGTTTGGCTTGGCCCTCTATCGTCTTCAATGACGCAGATCTTCAAGGAGTTCACACTCCCCATCGAGACCCCCTTGTCTTGAAACTCCTCATCGACGGAAGCACTGTCAACCGGATCCTCATTGACACCGGAAGCTCCATCGACATTATGTTCTCAGACTGCTTCAAACGTCTAGGACATAAGTATCAAAGTCTCGACGTCGTCCCGACCGTGATCACCGGCTTCAACGACGAACAAAGCATCACGGTGGGCGAGTCCAGATTTACCATCGACCTCAGCCGAGAGACTCGAGTCTCGGTGAGGTTTGCAATCGTCGAAGGAATGTCTAGCTACAACGCCATTCTTGGGCGGCCATTCCTCCACCAGATCAATGCCATCTCCTCTTCTTATCACCAACTTCTCAAGTTTGCAACAGGAGAAGGCATCGTCTGCATTCGAGGTGATCAACAAGCTGGAAGGTCTTGTGAGGCTGCTGCGGCTAAAACAGATCGAAAGATCAACATTGCTCCTCCAAAGCGGCCACGAGATGAAGCTGGTCCCTCTTCCAAATAGCAATCAAAGGAGATTCCGCTGACCGAACCTCCACCAATCGAATGGGAAACATCACCTTCAATTGAAGAAATCATCCCTATCAACATTGGCAGTGGAGATCTCCCTCGACAAACATTTATTGGTACCGGTCTTAGCGACGCAGAAGCGCAAGACATGGTATCCTTCCTCCAGTCCAATATCGACGTCTTCGCCTGGTGTTTCGAAGACATGCCTGGTATCAATCCGGATGACGCTTGTCACCGACTTGCAATCAAAGAAGAAGTAAAACCTGTCAAGCAAAAGCCACGCACCATCCGGCCAGAGCTACAAGTTGCTGTTCAAGAAGAAATCACCAAACTACTCGCAGCAGGCTTCATCCGAGAAGTAGAGTATCCTACCTGGATCTCTAACATAGTTGCTGTTCCAAAGAAGAATGGGAAAGTCAGAGTCTGCATCGACTTCACCAACCTCAACAAGGCTTGCCCCAAAGACCCATTCCCCATGCCAAGAATCGATAGACTCGTCGATGCCACCGCTGGCCACGAGCTATTGTCTTTCATGGATGGGTATTCTGGATACAATCAAATTCCACTTCATACAAACGATCAAGAGAAGACTTGCTTCGTGACTAGCCGAGGTCTCTACTGCTACAACGTAATGCCATTCGGCCTCAAAAATGCTGGTTCCACCTATCAACGGTTAGTCACAAAAATGTTCGAAGATCAGATCGGCCGCAACGTCGAAGTCTATGTCGATGATCTCCTCACCAAGAGTTCCATTCGGAGCAAGCATCTTTCTGATCTGGCAGAACCTTTTCAAGTTCTTCGAAAATATCGTATGAAGCTCAATCCAGCCAAGTGCGCTTTCGGAGTTCAATCTGGCAAATTCCTGGGTCATCTTGTGACCAGGAGGGGTATTGAAGCCAATCCTGATCAAATTCGAGCTATCCTCGACATGCCATCACCTACCAATAGAAAGGAAGTGTAGCGCCTCACTGGAAGACTTGCTGCCCTCAATCGGTTCATCTCAAAGTCTTCTGACAAATGTAAACCTCTCTTCGACAAACTGCGAAAGGCGGATACTTCAGGGTGGAGTCCAATTTGTGAAGAAGCATTTCAAAGCATCAAGAAATATCTGGTGCAAGCTTCTATCTTGATGGCTCCACTTCCACAGGAAGACTTATGGCTCTATCTCGCCGTAACCAATCAAGCAATCAGTGCAGTCTTAGTCAGTAGAAGAGAAGGCTTCGAGCATCCAGTCTATTATATCAGTCACACTCTTCTCCCGGTTGAAACTCGCTATTCAAAAACTGAGAAAGTCATCCTAGCCTTACTCACTGCATCGCGTCGCCTTCAACCATACTTCGTCTCTCACCAGATCACTGTCATTTCAGAACATTCGCTCAAAGATATCATTGACAAAGCTGGTCGAGCTGGTCGAATGACCAAATGGGTGATCGAAATGAGTTCCCTGGGGATTCAGTTCGAATCTCGCACTTCTATCAAAGGTCAAGCTATTGCTGATTTTCTAGCTGATTTTCCAGTTGAAGACCCCATCACTTGGGAAGAAGATGTCGATATGCGCTTGGAGGATGAGGACAATACGCCGATCAACCTTGCAATAAAAATTGATCCAAATCTCGAAGCTACTGCTGCAACTCCTCCATGGAAGCTTTATACTGATGGAGCTTCAAGTTCGATCGGTTCGGGAACTGGGATAGTCTTGGTGTCCCCCGAACTTGATCATCTCCAGAAAGCCACTCTCCTCGGATTCACTGCCACCAACAATGAAGCCGAATACGAAGCACTCATTTCTGGACTCGAGATGGCGAAATCCCTGGGGATAGATCGAATTATCGTCTACAGTGACTCCCAATTGATCATAAGGCAAATCAATGGAGAGTACACAGCTCGCGAAGAAAGAATGCAACTCTACTTGGCCTTAGTATGACATCTTCAACAACGTTTTATTGCCGGTGAATTCATTCAAATCCCCAGAGCAGAGAACCGAGAAGCAGATGCCTTAGCCAATGCTGCCTCAGTTCTTGGAGACTCACTCGGAGGAAGGCAAATACAGATCGATTATCAAGAAGTGTCCAAGACCACCCCCGATCAACAGATCCTTACTACTACAAAAGAATCTGGGGGTGGAGATCAGCTTGAAGACTGGAGACGATCAATTTTCGATTTCTTCAAGCATGGCAAAAAGCCGGAAGATCCAAATCAAGCCCGAAGACTTCAAAGGAAGCTCCCATGCTACATTCTGCAAGGTGAAGATTTATATTTCAAATCTCACAACGGGATGTTGCTCAAGTGCCTTGGTCCCGAGCAAGCACTCGCAATCCTAATTGATATCCACTCTGGAACTTGTGGGAATCATTCGGGAGGAAGATCTCTTGAAGCCAAGACGAAACTACAAGGGTACTACTGGCCAACAATGGCAAGGGATGCTCAATAAGTTGTTCAAAGATGTGAGCCATGCCAAAGACACGCTCGAGCTATTCATCTCCATGCAGATGAGCTTCATCAACTATCAAGTCCCTGGCCATTCCATCAATGGGGGTTAGATTTCTTGGGTCCTTTCCCTCCAACTCCAAGCAAGAAGAAGTATCTACTGCTGGCCACGGATTATTTCACCAAATGGGTTGAAGCTGTGCCCCTCTTCCGAGAGACTGACGACGAAGTGATCAAATTCATTCGGCGCAACATCTTCTCAAGGTTTGGTACACCTCAAATTCTTGTTGCTGACAATGGAGCTCAGTTTGACTCCGACAAGTTTCGAGAGTTCTGTCTCAACAACGGCATCAAGCTATTCTATTCAACTCCAAGATATCCTCAATGCAATGGCCAAGCTGAAGCCTCAAATAGAGCCATACTTGGTATACTCAAGAAGAAACTCAACGACAAGAAAGGATTGTGGGAGCAAGTCCTACCTGAAGTTCTTTGGGGGTATCGCACAACTCCGAGAAGATCAACGGGGTTCTCACCCTTTCGTCTAACATATGGATCGGAAGCAGTACTCCCAACAGAAAATATATCAAGTACTTTGAAGACCAAAGCAGTTGAAGAAGGAATCAATGAAGAACTACGAATCAATGATCTAGACTTCTCAGAAGAATTACGAGATCAAGCATCCCTTCGTGTGGCCAAATACCAGCAGAAGATCAAAAGAGTCTACGATGAGAAAGTCTATAAGAGACAATTCCCAGTGGGCAGCCTAGTTCTCAGAGCAGTTTTTTACAACACTAAAGAACACAGCAGTGGGAAGCTTGCTCCCAATTGGGAAGGTCCATATATCGTCGAATCAGCAGGAGGCAAAGGTTCTTACAGACTGATCACACCAGAAGGAGATAGATTGCCTCGAGCTTGGAATTCTAGGCACCTCAAGATGTTCTATCCATGATGTAAATTCTGTGATGAATAAAGATCTCTTTTTAGTGCTCAAATTTGCAGTTGTTCAGCTTTTCAATTCAAGATTCTGAAGCAGTTTCAAGTTATCCATATTCAAATTACCAGGTCTTTTAACAAGTTTGGGTGTTAGAGTTGCGACTCAACCCCTTACTAGCACTCAAATTTGCACGTGTTCAGCTTTTCAATTCAAGATTCTGAAGCAGTTTCAAGTTATCCATATTCAAATTACCAGGTCTTTTAACAAGTTTGGGTGTTAGAGTTGCGACTCAACCCCTTACTAGCAAATGTTAAAAACTGACCATATTCAAGTTATCAAGTCTTTTTAACAAGTTTGGGTGTTAGAGTTGCGACTCAACCCCTTACTGGCAAATGTTAAACTGACTTTCAAATTTCAATATTCAATTTCAATCAATTTCGATATCGTTTAACATGTTTGGGTACTTGAGTTGCGACTCAACCCCCCACATACAAGTGTTATACGAATTCCAATTCAATATTAAAGTTTCAAGTTTGGGTAATCGAGTTGCGACTTGACCCCTAACATTCAAAAGATTGTATCTATTCTAATGCTATCCAGAACATGACATTCAAAGACATTCAACTCAAGAAATCCAATTTTCAAACACCAAAGAGATATCTTCTATTATCAAAATGTGCCAGGTACAAAAGTGAGCTGCTACATTTCAAGAGTTTACAAGTATCAAACAATGACAGAAAAGACGACAGAAGATCTCAAGGCTTGGCCACACTCTGCGCACGCGACTTCTCCCCCTCAGATCCAGCACGAGCTTTGCTCGCCGCTGATGCCTTAGAGGATCGGACACTGGCAACATGGACCCTGAGTGCTTCTGCTGCCTTCTCAGCTGTTTCCCTGTAGCTCTGGCACTCACTCCGCATATGTTCCAGCTCCTTCTTATGAGTCTCTGCTGAAGCAACAAGCTGAGCCTCCAGCTCCTTTATTCAAGCCGCACGATCGAAGCCCAAGTTCTCAATTCTGAAGAATCGCTTCTTCAAATCTTCAAGCTCGTGACCCCGGGCCTCGTATCCATTCTGCCAGCCCTTGCTCTCCAACTTTTCCTTGCGAAGGGCCTCGGTCTTGGCCTTCAATGCCTCCTTCTTTGAGGATAGAGCCTCCCTCAGCTTATCCCTCTCCTCGCTTACGACCTCCAGTGCGGCAGCTAAGCGGGAGACTTCAGCTGAAGCTTCTTTTGCTCCCGCCTTCATGGAGAGCTTGGTCGCGACATTCAAAACTGCTGAATTCTGCAAAAAGAACAAAAGAGTTAGAATTATTCTGAAGATGCAATTCAGATGATCGGTCGAGCAGATGCACTTACCACCAGTTCGAGCCTGTCGAAAGCTTCATCCAGAGTAGCCCCTGGAAGATTGCAGAGTTTCCGGATCACAGATGTGGGGTGGTTGATGTCAATATCACCCAAACTCTTCATCTTCGGGGTCGAGCCAACAGGCGCACCTGCAATCAACACGAGAGGTCAAAGTGTTAGACTATTTCCAATCTTCAGAGGCAAGACAATCGAGGCCAGTTAGCACAATTACCTGAGGCTTCAACCCTTGGCTCCTTACCCTTTCGGCGATCGGAACCACCCTGAGGGGTCGATTTCTCCTGAATAGGGGCCGGCGTTGGCTGAGGTTGAGTAGCTCCATCGCCCACGCGACTTTCCCTCTCCAAATGGATAGGGGAGGGAGCATCCCGGGGAGGTGAAACTCTTTCTTCTTCCTGTGGTCCGCCTGGCTGGACGAGTCCCGCCACCATGGCAGCCACCTCCTCAGCCAGAGACCGAGAGGGGGGTGGGGGTTGCTCAACCTCTATACCCCCGCTCGTTGTTGCTCCTTCGAGACGGGGTACTTCAGGTGGAATTTGATCGAGGGGTGTGGGGTTGCTTCCAACCCCACCACTCCTCGACAATTTTATTTTGAAGCGCAGCGGCTTCTTCAATTCATCGAACTTGTAGGTGGGAACCGCCTTTGGGCCATCACCTTCTATGTCGAGAACTTCTTCCATTTGACGGGCTTTAACCTCGTCAATGGGAATAGGAATTGAGTCTTCCCCTGTTGCACCACCAGTGGGGGTGGGAGGAATTTCTTCCTCACCACCCCCGTTCTCACCATCTCAACCAGAGGGGGTGGAAGACAGATCATTCTCGCCGTCCCCATCCTCGTCTTCGTCATTACCACTGTTGTCGTGGCTGACATTCTCAGTTTCTTCGTCTTCCTCGACGCTCCCCATCTTTTCTTCTTCTTCTTCATTTTTCTTCCCTTGGTCTTCATCTTCCTTTTGCTTGATGAGAGTTTTTCGTTTTTTCTTCACTGGGCCTCTTTGGATCACCAGTTTCTCCTCCACGGTAGGCAATCGGCGCCTTGCAGTATAGATTTTCTTCTCGGCCCGAATCTTCCGGATAATCTTACCCGAATGAGGGTCTTCCTCATAGTCAGAATATAGGACTTCATTGTCCTCGTATCTATCCTTTGATCGGTGGAGGAGATTGGCCTTGCCATATCTCACTGGGCAGTTGGAGAACTGTTTCCACGACCTGGTTCCACAGGTCAACTCAAGAAATAAGTTGTCAATAGCTCCAGCCCTCTCGGAGGTCCAGGCAAAGATGCCTCCCTCGCAGTACATCTTCACTGCTTCGTGCACTTCGCCTCGGGGGGTATCAGGCACTGAGATGGGTGTCCATGCGCCGGTAACAGAGATGGGCCAATCAGTGTATAATTTGTCCGAAGGGACTGTATCAGTGAGTGGGCGCAGCGGAGATACACCGGTCAAGCTGTAGAACGGACTATCCTTCCTCCAAGACCATCGATAGTGGAAGAAAAAATATCCCAACTCGATCCGAGCATCTTCACCTTCTGGGATGCTGGAGTAGCACGCCTTCAAGTCCTCCTGGAAATCTGACTCTACGCGGCAGAATGCGTAGATAATTCTCCAAGCGTTCCCAGTGACCTGCCCCGGGCAAAGGCCAGAAGTGTTCAATAACCTTGCCGCAAAGGGTGGCAAAGGTAGACGCAGACCGCAGTTGAGTTGGCCGATGGTCACAATGGTTCCCATGACCTTCTCATTACTAGCAAAGCTGGTGAAGACGGTCTTCTTGTCGATGCCGAATGCAGTCTGAATGCTGGGGAGCGAAGGTTGCACCCTCCCTTCGGTGAAGAAAGAGAGCAATGTCTGCCACTTCTTCCTCTTTGAGTCTGTGAACTCGCCACCAGTATTGTATACATACTCAGTTTCCTCTGACAGAGACATGAGCGGGCCCGGAACGAACTGTACCTTAGGGATATACTCTGGCCTCGATGGCGCTGAAGCAAACCCTACTCCCTGGTGTCTTTTTCCCAGCTGCCCCAGTTTGGCAAGCACAGCCTTGCCCTTGCCGCGACCGCCCTTCGGAGAGGATGGAACCTCAACAATCTCTTTTCCTTTCCTCTTCGAAGGGACCCCGCCTGACTTCTTCGAGCTTCCAGAAGACGCCATCTGATCGATCGAGCAAAAGAAGAAATCGGGAGCAAAAAGTCTGAACTTCGGAAAATTTTTGAAGCGTGAGGCAAAAATGACAGCCAGTGAAACTCATATACCCAGGGTAAAACAGGTACGCAAATCGAGAAGACACGTGTCTTCACCATATCAAATCGCGTGTTTTTGTAGGAACACGTGGCATCCATCCGTAGCAGGCGCAAAATCAGGCGAACCGTCGGACCAGACGAAACGTCGGACCACCGGTCCACGTGAACCAAACGGTCCAAGCGAGTCACCGGTCTGAGTAAACTGGACCGCCGGTCAAAAGCCTCATTCAAACCAACCAAAGACTCAACACAGGAAAGATCAAACTCCATCAATGATCAAAACTCTGCCAGAAGATCGAAGAACGGAACAGTTACGAAACCCTCTCTAAGGGCAGGTTCACACTTTCAACTAATCTGTCAAATTTCTACTGGATCTGGCAAAAAACCAAGGGTTTTTGCCGATCACTCGAACCTTGACCGGATATTTTTTAACCGATCGGTCAAACTTGACCGATCGGCTAAAATCATTCGATCGGTCAAATTTCTACTGGATCTGGCAAAAAACCAAGGTTTTTTGCCGATCACTCGAACCTTGACCGGATATTTTTTAACCGATCGGTCAAAATTGACCGATCGGCTAAAATCATTCGATCGGTCAAATTTCTACTGGATCTGGCAAAAAACCAAGGGTTTTTGCCGATCACTCGAACCTTGACCGGATATTTTTTAACCGATCGGTCAAAATCGACCGATCGGCTAAAATCATTCGATCGGTCAAATTTCTACTGGATCTGGCAAAAAACCAAGGTTTTTGCCGATCACTCGAACCTTGACCGGATATTTTTTTAACCGATCGGTCAAACTTGACCGATCGGCTAAAATCATTCGATCGGTCAAATTTCTACTGGATCTGGCAAAAAACCAAGGTTTTTTGCCGATCACTCAAAACTTGACCGGATATTTTTTAACCGATCGGTCAAACTTGACCGATCGGCTAAAATCATTCGATCGGTCAAATTTCTACTGGATCTGGCAAAAAACCAAGGGTTTTTGCCGATCACTCGAACCTTGACCGGATATTTTTTAACCGATCGGTCAAAATCGACCTATCGGCTAAAATCATTCGATCGGTCAAATTTCTACTGGATCTGGCAAAAAACAAAGGTTTTTTGCCGATCACTCGAACCTTGACCGGATATTTTTTAACCGATCGGTCAAACTTGACCGATCGGCTAAAATCATTCGATCGGTCAAATTTCTACTGGATCTGGCAAAAAACCAAGGTTTTTTGCCGATCACTCGAAACTTGACCGGATATTTTTTAACCGATCGGTCAAACTTGACCGATCGGCTAAAATCATTCGATCGGTCAAATTTCTACTGGATCTGGCAAAAAACCAAGGTTTTTTGCCGATCACTCGAACCTTGACCGGATATTTTTTAACCGATCGGTCAAACTTGACCGATCGGCTAAAATCATTCGATCGGTCAAATTTCTACTGGATCTGGCAAAAAACCAGGGTTTTTTGCCGATCACTCGAACCTTGATCGGATAATTTTTACCGATCGGACAAATTTGTCCGATCGGCAAAAATCATTCGATCGGTCAAAATTCCTACTGGATCGGTCAAAAAACCATGTTTTTTGACCGATCACCCTATTCTTGAACGGTTGAATTTTGACCGATCGGACAAAATTTGACCGATTGGTCAAATATGACCGATCGGTCAAAAATTAACCGATCGGTCAAATTTTAACCGATCGGTCAAATTTCCTACTGGATCGGTCAAAAAACCCTGTTCTTTGACCGATCACCCGATTCTTGACCGGTTGAATTTTGACCGATCGATCAAAATTTGACCGATCGGTCAAAATTGACCGATCGGTCAAAATTGACCGATCAATCAAAATTGACCGGTTAGTCCTTTTTTATGCTAACACTCGACAAGCTTCTTCATGCCTTTGGCGACAGGGGATTGCTATTTTTTGCACCAAATCCAAGCCAGCCAGAACGAACTCTAGCTAACTTGGAGGGGGTAACTGTGGGTGCAAATTTTGGCAGAAGTATACCAACTACCACGGGACCCATCGGCCCTGCCTGGTGGGACCACGAAGACTACCACGGGACCCACCGGCCCTACCTGGTGGGACCACGAAGACTACCACGGGACCCACCGGCCCTGCCTGGTGGGCCCACGAAGACTACCACGGGACCCACCGGCCCTGCCTGGTGGGACCACGAAGACTACCACGGGACCCACCGGCCCTGCCTGGTGGGCTCACGAAGACTACCACGGGACCCACCGGCCCTGCCTGGTGGGCCCACGAAGACTACCACGGGACCCACCGGCCCTGCCTGGTGGGCCCACGAGGGCCACCGCGGGACCCATCGGCCCTGTCCGATAGGCCCACGAGCCTGTAGAAACCCCCAGAAGACGGCAGCGGAGCCCACCAGCTTTACCTGGAGGATCCCCAGATACGACAGCAAAAACCGCCATTTGCCCCGGAATTCCTCCCCGGGAATCCTATAAATAGCAGAGCCTTCGAATGTAAAAGGATTGAATCTGAGATCGAACTCTCAGTTCTAAAAAATCAGAGCTCTGGGATTTCCAACTTCCCATCTTCCACCTCTCTTTGATCTTCTTTTTCTCTCAAAGAGATTAGAGTTTTCAGTGATACTCGGCCTGTCGAGATCACTTCAACATAAGTGTTAGTGAATTCGGGTTGCTCCCTATAGCACGGAGATGTAGGCTTCGGCTGAACTCCGAGATCACATCTCTTGTTGTAAACTCTCTCTGATTGCCTCTCTGTTTACATATCGAAAGAGGTAACTTCAACTCCAATTGACAGATCGATCAACGATCTTCAACTCGAACCTTCAATTGACTGGTGCTGCGAGAGTCTTCGGGTCGGCACGAAGATTTTCCCCCACACGATCCACTCTAATTCATTCGCTCGATCCATTCTAATTCATTCGTACGATCCATTCTAATTCATTCGTATGATCCATTCTAATTCATTCGTACGATCCATTCTAATTCATTCGTACGATCCATTCTAATTTATTCGTACGATCCATTCTAACTCATTCGTACGATCCATTCTAATTAATTCGCACGAATGTATCCATTCTAATTAAATTGTACGATCCATTATAATTCATTCGCACAATCCATTCTAATTCATTCATACGATCCATTCTAATTCATTCATAAAATCCATTCTAATTCATTCATAAGATCCATTCTAATCCATTCTAATTCATTCGTACGATCCATTATAAATAATTCGCACAATCTATTCTTATTCATTCGTACGATCTATTCTAATTCATTCGTACGATACCTTTTAATTCATTTGTACGATCCATTCTAATTCATTCGTAAGATCCATTCTAATTCATTCGCACGAATGTATCGATTCTAATTCATTCGTATGGTCCACTCTTATTCATTCGCATCATCCATTCTAATCCATTCATACGATCCATTTTAATTCATTCGTACGATCCATTCTAATTCATTTGCATAATCCATTCTAATTCATTCGCATGAATACATCCATTCTAATTCATTCGTACGATCCATTCTAATTTATTCGCACGATCCATTCAAATTCATTCGTACGATCCATTCTAATTCATTCGTACGATCTATTCAAATCCATTCGCACGAATGTATCCATTCTAATTCATTCGTACGATCCATTCTAAATCATTCGCACGATCCATTCTAATTCATTCGTAAGATCCATTCTAATTCATTCGTACGATCCATTCTTCATCATTCGCACGAATGTTTCCATTCTAATACATTCGTACGATCCATTCTAATTCATTCATACGATCCATTCTAATTCATTCGCATGAATGTATCCATTCTAATTCTTTCGTACAATCCATTCTAATTTGTTATCACGATCCATTCTAATTCATTCGTATGATCCATTCTAATTCATTCGTACTATCCATTCTTATTCATTCGTACGATCCATTCTAATTCATTCGCACAAATATATCCATTCTAATTCATTCGTACGATCCATTCTAATTCATTCACACGATCCATTCTAATTCATTCGTACGATCCATTCTAATACATTCGTGCGATCCATTCTAATTCATTTGTACGTTCCATTCTAATTCATTCGTACGATCCATTTTAATTCATTCGCACAAATGTATCAATTCTAATTCATTCATAAGATTCATTCTAATTCATTCACACGATCCATTCAAATTCATTCGTATGATCCATTCTAATTCATTCGTACGATCCAATCTAATTCATTCGTACGATCCATTCTAATTCATTCGCACGAATGTATCCATTCTTATTAATTTATACGATCCATTCTAATTCATTCGCACGATCCATTCTAATTCATTCGTACGATCTATTGTAATTCATTCGTACGATCCGTTCTAATTCATTCACACGAATGTATCCATTCTAATTCATTCGTACAATCCATTCTAATTCATTCGCTCGATCCATTCTAATTCATTCGTACGATCCATTCTAATTCATTCGTATGATCCATTCTAATTCATTCGTAGGAATGTATCCATTCTAATTCTTTCGTACGATCCATTCTAATTCATTTGCACGATCCATTCTAATTCATTCGTACGATCCATTCTATTTTATTCGCACGAATGTGTCTATTCTAATTCATTCGTACGATCCATTCTAATTCATTCGCACAAATGTATCCGATCTAATTCATTCGTACGATCCATTCTAATTCATTCGCACGATCCATTCTAATTTATTCAAACGATTCATTTAAATTTATTCGTACGATCTATTCTAATTCATTCGCATGAATGTATCCAAATTCATTCGTACGATCCATTCTAATTCATGCGTACGATCCATTCTAATTCATTCGCACGAATCTATCCATTCTAATTCATTAGTACGATCCATTCTAATTCATTCGCACGATCCATTCTAATTCATTCGTACGATCTATTCAAATTCATTCATACGATCCATTCAGATTTATTCGTACAATCCATTCTAATTCATTCGCACGATCTATTCTAATTCATTCGTACGATCCTTTCTAACTCATTCGCACGAATGTATCCATTCTAATTCATTTGTACGATCCATTCTAATTCATTCGCACGATCCATTCTAATTCATTAGTAGGATCCATTATAATTCATTCGTCTGATCCATTCTAATTCATTCGTACGATCCATTCTAATTCATTCGCACGAATCTATCCATTCTAATTCATTCGTACGATCCATTCTAATTCATTCGCACGATCCATTCTAATTCATTTGTACGATCTATTCAAATTCATTCGTACGATCCATTTAGATTCATTCATACGATCTATTCTAATTCATTCGCACGAATATATCCATTCGAATTCATTCGTACGATCCATTCTAATTTATTAGCACGATCCATTCTAATTCATTCGTACGATCCTTTCTAATTCATTCGCACGAATGTATTCATTCTAATTCATTCGTACGATCCATTCTAATTGATTCGCACGATCCATTCTAATTCATTCGTGCGATCCATTCTAATTCATTCGTACGATCCATTCTAATTCATTCGCACGATTGTATCCGTTCTAATTCATTCGTACGATCCATTCTAATTCATTCGTATGATCCATTCTAATTTATTAGCATGAATCTATCCATTCTAATTCATTCGTACGATCCATTCTAATTCATTCGCACGATCCATTCTAATTCATTAGTACGATCCATTCTAATTCATTTGCATGATCCATTCGAATTCATTCATACTATCCATTCTAATTAATTCGCACGAATGTATCCATTCTAATTCATTCGTACGATCCATTCTAATTAATTCACACGATCCATTCTAATTCATTCGTACTATCCTTTCTAATTCATTCGGACAATCCATTCTAATTCATTCACAAGAATGATTTCATTCGTCCGAATGAATTAGAATGGATCGTACGAATGAATTAGAATGGCAACATTTGTTCGTGCGAATGAATTAGAATGGCAATATTTGTTCGTGCGAATGAATTAGAATGGATCGTACGAATGAGTTATAATGGATATATTTATACGAATGAATTAGAATGGATACATTCGTGCGAATGAATTATAATAGATCGTACGAATAAATTAGAATGGATCGTACGAATGAATTAGAATGGATACATTCGTGCGAATGAATTAGAATGGATCGTATGAATGGATTAGAATGGAATGTACGAATGAATTAGAATGGATCGTACGAATGAATTAGAATGGATACATTCGTGCTAATGAATTAGAATGGATCATAGGAATGAATTAGAATGGATCGTACAAATAAATTAGGATGTATCGTACGAATGAATTAGAATGGATCCGAATGAATTAGAATGGATCGTATGAATGAATTAGAATGGATCGTATGAATGAATTAGAATGGATTGTACGAATGAATTAGAATTCTTATGATCCATTCTAATTCATTCACACGAATGTATTCATTTTAATTCATTCGTATGATCTATTCTAATTCATTCGTACGATCCATTCTAATTCAATCGCACGACTGTATCCATTTAATTCATTCGTACGATCCTTTCTAATTCATTCGTACGATCCATTGTAATTTATTCATACGATCCATTCTAATTCATTTGCTTGAATGTATCCATTCTAATTCATTCGTACGATCCATTCTAATTCATTCGCACGAATATATCCATTCTAATTCATTCGTATGATCAATTCTAATTCATTCGTACGATCTATTCTAATTCATTCGCATAAATTTATCCATTCTAATTCATTCGTACGATCCATTCTAATTCATTCGCACGATCTATTCTAATTCATTCGTGCGAATGAATTAGAATGGATCGCACGAATGAATTAGAATGGATCGTACGAATGAATTAGAATAGGTCATATGAATTAATTAATTTAGTTATATAATGATTAGTGAATCATTATTCCAGAAAGTATAATTTAGTTATATCATGATATAATATTGTAATCAAATAATTCAAGTAATTTATTTTTTAAATATTTGCATAATAATTTAAAGTTTAAATTATATTAACTAATAATTTTCGAACGTATCCATTCTAATTCATTCGTACGATCCATTCTAATTCATTCGTACGAATGTATAAATTCTAATTCGTTCGTACGGTCCATTCTAATTCATTCGATCGATCCATTCTAATTTATTTGTACGATCCATTCTAATTCATTTGCACGAATGTATCTATTCTAATTCATTCGTACGATCCATTCTAATTCATATGTACGATCCATTCTAATTCATTTGCACGATCCATTCTAATTCATTCGTATAATCCATTCTAATTCATTCGTATGATCCATTCTAATTCATTCGCACAAATGTATCCATTCTAATTCATTCGTACGATCCATTCTAATTCATTCGTACGATCCATTCTAATTCATTCGTATGATCCCTTCTAATTCATTCACATGAATGTACCCATTCTAATTCATTCATATGATCCATTCTTATACATTCGCAAGATCCATTTTAATTCATTCGTACGAGCCATTCAAATTCATTCTTACGATCCATTCTAATTCATTCACTCGATCCATTCTACTTCATTCGTACGATCCATTATAATTCATTCGCACGAATGTATCCGTTCTAATTCATTCGTACGATCCATTCTAATTCATTCGCACGATCCATTCTAATTCATTCGTACGATCCATTCTAATTCATTCGTACGATGCATTCAAATTCTTTTGCATGAATGTATCTATTCTAATTCATTTGCACGATCCATTCTAATTCATTCGTACGATCCTTTCTAATTAATTCGCATGAATGTATCCATTCTAATTCATTCGTACGATCCATTCTAATTCATTTGTACGATCCTTTCTAACTCATTCATACGATCCATTCTAGTTCATTCGTACGATCCATTCTAATTCATTCATACGAAGGTATCCATTCTAATTCATTCGTACGATCCATTCTAATTCATTCACGCGATCCATTCTAAGTCATTCGTGCGATCCATTCTAATTCATTCGTACGATCCAATCTAATTCATTCGCACGAATGTATCCATTCTAATTCATTCGTACAATCCTTCTAATTCATTAGCACGATCCATTCTAATTCATTTGTACGATCCATTCTAATTCATTCGTACGATCCATTCTAATTCATTCGCACGAATGTATCTATTCTAATTCATTTGTATGATCCAATCTAATTCAATAGCACGATCCATTCTAATTCAATCGTACGATCCATTCTAATTCATTCGCACCAATGTATCCATTCTAATTCACTCGTACGATCCATTCTAATTCATTCGTACGATCCATTCTAATTCATTCGTATGATCCGTTCTAATCCATTCGCATGAATGTATCCATTCTAATTCATTCGTACGATCCATTCTAATGCATTCAAACGATCCATTCAAATTCATTCGTACGATCCATTCTAATTCATTCTTACGATCCATTCTAATTCATTCATTCGATCCATTCTAGTTCATTCGTACGATCCATTATAATTCATTCGCACGAATGTATCCGTTCTAATTCATTCGTACGATCCATTCTAATTCATTCGCACGATCCATTCTAATTCATTAGTACGATCTATTCTAATTCATTCGTACGATCCATTCTAATTCATTAGTACGATCCATTCGAATTCTTTCGCACGAATGTATCTATTCTAATTCATTAATACGATCCATTCTAATTCTTTCGCACGAATGTATCCATTCTAATTCATTCATACAATCCTTTCCAATTCATTCGTACGATCCATTCTAATTCATTCGCATGAATGTATCCGTTGTAATTCATTCGTACAATCCATTCTAATTCATTTGTATGATCCATTGTAATTCATTCGTACGATCCATTCTAGTTCATTCGTACGATTCATTCTAATTCATTCGCATGAAGGTATCCATTCTAATTCATTCCTACGATCCATTCTAATTCATTCGCATGATCCATTCTAAACCATTCATACAATCCATTGTAATTCATTCGTACGATCCAATCTAATCTCTTGCACTAATGTATCCATTCTAATTCATTCGTACGATTCATTCTTATTTATTCGCACGACCCATTCTAATTCATTCGTATGATCCATTCTAATTCATTCGCACAAATGTATCCATTCTAATTCATTTGAACGATCCATTCTAATTCATTCACACGAATGTATCCGTTCTAATTCATTCGTATGATCGATTCTAATTCATTTATACGATCCATTCTAGTTTATTCGTACGATCCATTCTAATTCAGTCGCACGAAGGCATCCATTCTAATTCATTCGTATGATCCATTCAAATTCATTCGCACGATCCATTCTAAGTCATTCGTACGATCAATTCTATTTCATTCGTATGACCCAATCTAATTCATTTGTACGAATGTATCCTTTCTAATTCATTCATACGATCAATTCTAATTCATTCGCACGATCCATTCTAATTCATTCGTACGATCCATTCTAATTCGTTCGTACGATGCATTCTAATTCATTCGCACGAATGTATCTATTCTAATTTATTTGTACGATCCATTCTAATTCATTCGCACGATCCATTCTAATTCATTCGTACGATCCATTCTAATTCATTCGTACAATCCATTAAAGTTCATTCGTATGAACCATTCTAATTCATTCACACGAACGTATCCATTTTAATTTATTCGTACGATTCATTCTAATTCATTCGCATGAACCAGTCTAATTCATTCGTACGATCCATTCTAATTCATTCGTACGATCTATTCTAATTCTTTCGCATGATCCATTCTAATTCATTCGTACGATCCATTCTAATTAATTCGCACGAATGTATCCATTCTAATTCATTCGTATGATCTACTCTAATTTATTCGTACGATCCATTCTAATTCATTCAGAATAATGTATCCATTCTAATTCATTCATATGATCTATTCTAATTCATTTGCACGATCCAATCTAATTCATTTCTACGATCCATTCTAATTCATTCGTACGATCCATTCTAATTCAATCGTATGATCCATTCCAATTCATTCGCATGAATGTATCCATTCTAATTCATTCGTACGATCCATTCTAATTCATTCGTACGATCCATTCTAATTCATTCGCACGATCCATTCTAATTCATTCGTATAATCCATTATAATTTATTCGTACGATCCATTCTAATTCATTCGCACGATCCATTCTAACTCATTCATAAGATCCATTCTAATTCATTCATACAATCCATTTATAAATCATTAGTACGATCAATTCTAATTCATTCGCATGAATGTATCCATTCTAATTCATTCGTACGATCCATTCTAATTCATTCACACGATCCCTTCAAATTCATTTGTACGATCCATTCTAATTCATTCGTGTGATACATTCTAATTCATTCGTACGATCCATTATAATTCATTCGCACGAATGTATCCATTCTAATTCATTTGTATGATCCATTCTAATTTATTCTCACGATCGATTCTAATTCATTCATACGATCCACTCTAATTCATTCATATGATCCATTCTAATTCATTCATATGATCCATTCTAATTCTGTTGCACGAATGTATCTATTTTAATTCATTAGCATGATTCATTCTAATTCATTCGTACGATTCATTTTAATTCATTCATGCGATTCATTCTAATCCATTTGCATGATCCATTCTAATTCATTCGTACGATCCTTTCCAATCCATTCGTACGATCCATTCTAATTCATTCGTACGATCCATTCTAATTCATTTGTACGATCCGTTCTAATTCATTAGCATAATCCATTCTAATTTATTCGTACGATCCATTCAAATTCATTCGTACGATCCATTCAAATTCATTCGTACGATCCATTTTAATTCATTCTCACGAATGTATCCATTCTTATTCATTCGTACGATCCATTCTAATTCATTCGCATGATCCATTCTAATTCATTCGTACGATCCATTCTAATTCATTCGCACGATCCATTCTAATTCATTCGTATGATCCATTCTAATTCATTCGCATGATCCATTCTAATTTATTCGCACGATCCATTCTAATTCATTCGTACGATTCATTCTAATTCATTCGCATGAATGTATCCATTCTAATTCATTAGTATGATCCATTCTAATTCATTCGTATGATCCATTCTAATTCATTTGTACGAATGTATCAATTCTAATTCATTCATACGGTCCATTCTAATTTATTCGTACGATCCATTCTAATTCATTCGTACGGTCCATTCTAATTCATTTGCACGAATATATCCATTCTAATTCATTCGTACGATCCATTCTAATTTATTCGCACGATCCATTCTAATTCATTCATACGATCCATTCTAATTCATTCGCACGATCCATTCTAATTCATTCGTAAGATCCGTTCAAATTCATTCGCACGAATGTATACATTCTAATTCATCCGTACGATCCATTCTTATTCATTCATACTATCCAGTCTAATTCATTCGCACGAATGTATCCATTCAAATTCATTGGTACGATCCATTCTAATACATTCGCACGATCTATTCAAATTCATTCATACGAGCCATTCTAATTCATTCTTACGATCCATTCTAATTCATTCATTCGATCCATTCTAATTCATTCGTACGATTCATTATAATTCATTCGCATGAATGTATCCGTTCTAATTCATTCGTACGATCCATTCTAATTCATTCGCACGATGCATTCTAATTCATTCACACGATCCATTCTAATTCATTCATACGATCAATTCTAATTCATTCGTACGATCCATTCTAATTCTTTCGCACGAATGTATCCATTCAAATTCATTCGTACGATCCATTCTAATTCATTTGCATGATCCATTTAAAACATTTGTACGATCCATTCTAATTCATTCGCACGAATGTATCCGTTCTAATTCATTCGTACGATCCATTCTAATTCATTCGTACGATTCATTCTAGTTCATTTGTAAGATCCATTCTAATTCATTCGCAGGAAAGTATCCATTCTAATTCATTCGTATGATCCATTCTAATTCATTCGCACGATCCATTCTAAGTCATTCGTACGATCCATTCAAATTCATTCGTACGATCCAATCTAATTCATTCATACAATCCATTCTAATTTCATTCATAGGATCCATTCTAATTCATTAATACGATCCATTCTAGTTCATTCACACGAATATATCCATTCTAATTCATTCGTACGATCCATTCTAATTCATTTGCATGATCTATTCTAATTCATTCGCACGATCCATTCTAATTCATTCGTACGATCCATTCTAATTCATTCGCACGAATATATCCATTCTAATTCATTCATACGATCCATTCTAATTCATTCGCACGATCCATTCTATTTCAATCCTACGATCCATTCTAGTTCATTCGTAAGATCCATTCTAATTTATTCGCACGAATGTATCCATTCTAATTCATTCGTTCGATCGATTCTAATTTATTTGCACGAATGTATCCATTCTAATTCATTCGTACGAACCATCCAAATTCATTCGCACTATCCATTCTAATTCATTCGTACGATCCATTATAATTCATTCGTATGATCCATTCTAATTCATTCGCATGAATGTATCAATTCGAATTGATTCGTACGATCCAATCTAATTCATTCGTACGATCCATTCTAATTCATTCATACGATCCATTCTAGTTCATTCGTACGATCCATTCGAATTCATTCGCACGAAGGTATCCATTCTAATTCATTCGTATGATACATTCTAATTCATTCGCACGATCCATTCTAATTCATTCAAACGATCCATTCTAATTCATTCGCATGAATGTATCCGTTCTAATTCATTCGTACGATCCATTCTAATCCATTCGTACGATCCATTCTAATTCATTCGTACGATCCATTCTAGTTCATTCGTACGATCCATTCTAATTCATTCGTACGATCCATTGTAATCCATTCACACAATCCATTCTAAGGCATTCGTATGATTCATTCTAATTCATTCGTACGATCCAATCTAATTCATTCAAACGATCCATTCTAATATCATTCATTGGATCCACTCTAATTCATTCATACGATCTATTCTAATTCATTCGCACGAATATATCCATTCTAATTCATTCGTACGATCCATTCTAATTCATTCGCACGATACATTCGATTTCATTCATATGATCCATTCTAATTCATTCGCATGATCCATTCTATTTATTTCGTACAATCCATTCTAATTCATTCGCACGAATGTAACCACTCTAATTCATTCGTACGATCCATTCTAATTCATTCGAATGATCCATTCTATTTCAATAGTATGATCCATTCTAGTTCATTCGTAAGATCCATTCTAATTCATTCGCACGAATGTATGCATTCTAATTCATTCGTTCGATCCATTCTAATTCATTCGCACAAATGTATCCATTCTAATTCATTCGTACGATCCATTTGAATTCATTCGCACGATCCATTCTAATTCGTTCGTACGATCCATTCTAATTCATTCGTACGATCCATTCTAATTCATTCGTACGATCCATTCTAATTCATTCGCACTAATGTATCCATTATAATTCATTCATACGATCGTTTCTAATTTATTCGCACGATCCATTCTAATTCATTCGTACGATCCGTTCTAATTCATTCGTATGATCCATTCCAATTCATTCGTACGATCCATTCTAATTCATTCGTACGATCCATTATAATTCTTTCGCATGAATGTATCCATTCTAATTCATTCGTACGATCCATTCTAATTCATTCGCACGAATATATCCATTCTAATTCATTCGTATGATCTATTCTAATTCATTTGTACGATCCATTCTAATTCATTCGTACGAACCATTCTAATTCATTCATACGATCCATTATAATTCATTCGCACGAATATATCCACTCTAATTCATTCATACGATCAATTCAAATTCATTCGCAAGATCCATTCTAATTCATTCGTTCGATCCATTCTAATTCATTCGTACAATCCATTTTAATTCATTCGCACGAAAGTATCCATTCTAATTCATTCGTGCGATTTATTCTAATTCATTCGCATTATCCATTCAAATCCATTCCTACGATCCATTCCAATTCATTCGTACGATCCATTCTAATTCATTTGTACGATCCATTCTAATTTATTCGCACAAATGTATCCATTCTAATTCATTTGTACGATCCATTCTAATTCATTCGCATAATCCATTCTAATTTATTCGTACGATCCATTCTAATTCATTCGTACGATCCATTCAAATTCATTCGTACGATCCATTCTAATTCATTCGCACAAATGTATCCATTCTAATTCATTCGTACGATCCATTCTAATTCATTCGCATGATCCATTCTAATTCATTCGTACGATCTATTCTAATTCATTTGTACGATCCATTCTAATTCATTCGCACAAATATATCCATTCTAATTCATTCGTACGATCCATTCTAATTCATTCGCACGATCCATTCTAATTCATTCGTACAATCCATTCTAATTCATTCGCAAGAATGTATCCATTCTAATTCATTCGTACAATCCATTCTAATTCATTCGTATGAATGTATCAATTCTAATTCATTCGTACGGTCCATTCTAATTCATTCGTACGATCCGTTCTAATTCATTCGTATGATCTCTTCTAATTCATTCGCATGAATGTATCCATTCTAATTCATTCGTACGACCCATTCTAATTCATTCGCATGATCCATTCTAATTCATTTGTACGATCCATTCTAATTCATTTGCACGATCCATTCTAATTTATTCGTACGATCCATTCTAATTCATTCGCACGAATGTATCCATTCTAATTCATTCGTCTGATCCATTCTAATTCATTCATACGATCCATTCTAATTCATTCGTACGATCCATTCTAATTCATTCGCACGAATGCATCTATTCTAATTCATTCGTACGATCCATTCTAATACATTCGCACGATCCATTCAAATTCATTCGTACGAGCCATTCTAATTCATTCTTATGATCCATTCTAATTCATTCATTCGATCCATTCTAATTCATTCGTATGATCCATTATAATTCATTCGCACGAATGTATCCGTTCTAATTCATTCGTACGATCCATTCTAATTCATTCGCACGATCCATTCTAATTCCTTCGTACAATCCATTCTAATTCATTCGTAAGATCCATTCCAATTCAATCGTATGATCCATTCTAATTCTTTTGCACGAATGTATCAATTCTAATTCATTCGTACAATCCATTCTAATTCATTCGCACGATCCATTCTAATTCATTCGCATGATTCATTCTTATTCATTCGTACGATCCATTCTAATTCATTCGTACGATCCATTCTAATTCATTCGTACGATCCATTTTAGTTCATTCGTATGATCCATTCTAATTCATTCACATGAAGGTATCAGTTCTAAGTCATTCGTACGATCCATTATAATTCTTTCGCACGATCCATTCTATGTCATTCGTATGATTCATTCTAATTCATTCATCCGATCCAATTTAATTCATTCGCTCGAATGTATCCATTCTAATTCATTCGTACAATCCATTCTAATTAATTCGCATGATCCATTCTAATCTATTCATACGATCCATTCTAATTCATTCGTACGATCCATTCTAATTCATTCGCACGATCCATTCTAATTCATTTGTACGATCCATTCTAATTCATTCGTACGATCCATTCTAATTCATTCGCACGATCAATTCTAATTCATTCGGACGAATGTATCCATTCTAATTCATTCGTACGATCCATTCTAATTTATTCGTACGATCCATGCAAATACATTCACACGATCCATTCAAATTCATTCGTATGATACATTCTAATTCATTCTTACGGTCTATTCTAATTTATTCATTCGATCCATTCATATTCATTCGTACGATCCATTATAATTCATTCGAATGAATGTATCCGTTCTAATTCATTCGCACGATCAATTCTAATTCATTCGTACGATCCATTCTAATTCATTTGGATGATCCATTCTAATTCATTCGTATGATCCATTCTAATTCTTTCGCACGAATATATCATTTCTAGTTCATTCATACGATCCATTCTAATTCATTCGCACGATCCATACTTCATTCGTACGATCCATTCTAATTCATTCCTACAATCCATTCTAATTCATTCGTACGATCCATTCTAATTCATTCGCATGAATGTATCCGTTCAAATTCATTCGTACAATCCATTCAAATTCATTCGTACGATCCATTCTAGTTCATTCGTACGATCCATTCTAAATCATTCGGACGAAGGTATCCATTCTAATTCATTCATACGATCCATTCTAATTCATTCGAACGATCCATTCTAAGTCATTCGTATGATCCATTCTACTTCATTCGTACGATCCAATTAATTCATTCGCACGAATGTATCCATTCTAATTCATTCGTAAGATCCATTCTAATTCATTCGCACGATCCATTCTAATTCATTCGTACGATCCATTCTAATTCATTCGTCTGATCCATTCTAATTCATTTGCACGAATGTATCCATTATAATTCATTTGTACGATCCATTCTAATTCATTCGCTCGATCAATTCTAATTCATTCGTATGATCCAATCTAATTCATTCGTATGATCCATTCTAATTCATTCCACAAATGTATCCGTTCTAATTCATTCTACGATCCATTCTAATTCATTCGTACGATCCATTCTAGTTCATCCTTACGATCCATTCTAATTCATTCGCACAAAGGTATCAATTTTAATTCATTCGTACGATCCATTCTAATTCATTCGCACGATCCATTCTAAGTCATTCGTACGATCCATTCATTCACACGATCCATTCTAATTCATTCGTACGATCCATTCTAATTCATTCGTATGATCCATTCTAATTTATTCGCACGAATGTATCCATTCTAATTTATTCGTACGATCCATTCTAATTCATTCGCACGATCTATTCTAATTCATTTGTACGATCAATTCTAATTCATTCGCATGATCCATTCTAATTCATTCATACGATCCATTCTAATTCAATCGCATGAATGTATCGATTCTAATTCGTTTGTACGATCCATTCTAATTCATTCGCACGATCCATTCTTATTCATTCGTATGATCTATTCTAATTAATTCGTATGATCCATTCTAATTCATTCGTACGATCCATTCTAATTCATTCGCACGAATGTATCCATTCTAATTCATTCGTACGATCCATTCTAATTCATTCGTACGATCCATTCAAATACATTTGCACGATCCATTCAAATTCATCAGTACGATACATTCTAATTCATTCTTACAATCCATTCTAATTTATTTATTCGATCCATTCATATTCATTCGTACGATCCATTATAATTTATTCGCACGATCCATTCTAATTCATTCGCACGAATGTATCCATTCTAATTCATTCGTACGATCCATTGTAATACATTCGAACGATCCATTCAAATTCGTTCGTACGAGCCATTCTAATTCATTCTTATGATCCATTCAAATTCATTCGTACGATCCATTCTAATTCATTCGTACGATCCATTCTAATTCATTCGCACGAATGTATCAATTCTAATTAATTCGTACGATCCATTCTAATACATTTGAATGATCCATTCAAATTCATTTGTATGAGCCATTCTAATTCATTCTTATGATCCATTCTAATTCATTCATTTGATCCATTCTAATTCATTCGCACAATCCATTATAATTCATTCGCACGAATGTTTCTGTTCTAATTCATTCGTACGATCCATTCTAATTCATTCGTATGATCTATTCTAATTCATTCGTTTGATCCATTCTAATTCATTCGTACGATCCATTCTAATTCTTTCGCATGAATGTATCCATTCTAATTCATTCGTACAATCCATTCTAATTCATTTGCATGATCCATTCTAATTCATTCGTACAATCCATTCTAATTCATTCGCACGAATGTATCCGTTCTAATTCATTCATACGATCCATTCTAATTCATTCGTACGATCCATTCTACTTCCTTCGTACGATCTATTCTAATTCATTCGCACGAAGGTATCTATTGTAATTCATTCGTACGATCCATTCTAATTCATTCGCAAGATCCATTCTATGTCATTCGTACGATCCATTCTAATTCATTCTTACGATCCAATCTAATTCGTTCATACGATAAATTCTAATTTCACTTATACGATCCATTCTAATTCATTCGTACGATCCATTCTAATTCATTCGCACGATCCATTCTAATTCATTCGCACGAATATATCCATTCTAATTCATTCGTGTGATCCATTCTAATTCATTTGTACGATCCATTCTATTTCATTCGTACGATCCATTCGAATTCATTCGCACGATCCATTCTAATTCATTCATATGATCCATTCTAATTCATTCGAACGATCCATTCTAATTCATTCGAATGATCCATTCTAATTCATTCGCACCAATGTATCCATTCTAATTCATTCGTATGATCCATTCTAATTCATTCGCACGATCCATTCTATTTCAATCGTACGATCCATTCTAGTTCATTCGTAAGATCAATTCTAATTTATTCGCACGAATATATCCATTCTAATTCATTCGTTCGATCCATTCTAATTCATTCACACGAATGTATCCATTCTAATTCATTCGTACGATCCATTCTAATTCATTCGCACGATCCATTCTAATTCGTTCGTACGATCCAATCTATTTCATTCGTACGATCCATTCTAATTCATTCGTACGATCCATTATAATTAATTCGCACGAATGTATCCGTTCTAATTCATTCGTATGATCCATGTTAATTCATTTGCACGATCCATTTTAATTCATTCGTACGATCCATTCTAATTCATTCATATGATCCTTTCCAATTCATTTGTACGATCCATTCTAATTCATTCGTACGATACTTTCTAATTCTTTCGCACGAATGTATCCATTCTAAATCATTCATACGATCCATTCTACGACCCATTCTAATTCATTCGTACGATCCATTCTAATTCATTTGTACGATCCATTCTAATTCATTCGTACGATCGATTCTAATTCATTCGTCTGATCCATTATAATTCCTTCGCACGAATGCATCCATTCTAATTCATTCATACGATCCATTCTAATTCATTCGCATGATCCATTCTAATTCATTCGTACGATCCATTCTAATTCATTCGTACGATCCATTCTAATTCATTCGCACGAATGTATGCATTCTAATTCATTCGTACAATCCATTCTAATTCATTCGCATAATCCATTCTAATTTATTCATACAATCCATTCTAATTCATTCGTACGATCCATTCTAATTCATTCGTACGATCCATTCTAATTCATTCGCATGAATGTATCCTTTCTAATTCATTTGTACGATCCATTCTAATTCATTCATATGATCCATTCTAATTCATTCGTACAATGCATTCTAATTCATTCATACGATCCATTCTAATTCATTCGCATAAATGTATCCATTCTAATTCATTCATACGATCCATTCTAATTTATTCGCGTGATCCATTCTAATTCATTCGTACGATCCATTCTAATTCATTCGTACGATCCATTCTAATTCATTCGTACGAATGTATCAATTCTAATTGATTAGTACGGTCCATTCTAATTCATTCATACGATCCATTCTAATTCATTCGTGCGATCCATTCTAATTCATTCGCACGAATGTATCCATTCTAATTCATTCGTACGATCGATTCTAATTCATTCGCACGATCCATTCTAATTCATTTGTACGATCCATTCTAATTCGTTCGCACGATCCATTCTAATTCATTCGTATGATCCATTTTAATTCATTCACACGAATGTATCCATTCTAATTCATTCGTACGATCCATTCTAAGTCATTCTTATGATCCATTCTAATTCATTCGCACGAATGTATCCATTCTAATTCATTCGTACGATCCATTCAAATACATTCGCACGATCCATTCAAATTCATTCGTACAAGCCATTCTAATTAATTCTTACGATCCATTCTAATTCATTCATTCGATCTATTCTAATTCATTCGTACGATCCATTATAATTCATTCGCACGAATGTATTCGTTCTTATTCATTCATACGATCCATTCTAATTCATTCGCACGATCCATTCTAATTCATCCGTACTATCCATTCTAATTTATTCGTACAATCCATTCTAATTCTTTCGCACAAATGTATCCATTCTAATTCATTCGTACGATCCATTCTAATTCATTCGTACGAATGTATCAATTCTAATTGATTACTACAGTCCATTCTAATTCATTCGTACGATCCATTCTAATTCATTCGTACGATTCATTCAAATTCATTCACACGAATGTATCCATTCTAATTCATTCGTACGATCCATTCTAATTCATTCGCACGATCTATTCTAATTTATTTGTACGATCCATTCTAATTCATTCGCACAATCCATTCTAATTCATTCGTATGATCCATTTTAATTCATTCACACGAATGTATCCATTCTAATTCATTCGTACGATCCATTCTAACTCATTCTTACGATCTTTTCTAATTCATTCGTACGGTCCATTATAATTCATTCGTACGAATTTATCCATTCTTATTCATTCATATGATCCATTCTAATTCATTCGCATGTTCCATTCTAATTCATTCGTACGATCCATTCTAATTTATTCGTACGATCCATTCTAATTCATTCGGACGATCCATTCTAATTCTTTCGCACGAATGTATCCATTCTAATTCATTCGTATGATCCACTCTAATTCACTCATATGATCCATTCTAATTAATACATAAGATCTGTGGGTGCAAATTTTGGCAGAAGTCTACCAACTACCACGGGACCCACCGGCCCTGCCTGGTGGGCCCACGAAGACTACCACGGGACCCACCGGCCCTGCCTGGTGGGCCCACGAAGACTACCACGGGACCCACCGGCCCTGCCTGGTGGGCCCACGAAGACTACCACTGGACCCACCAGCCCTGCCTGGTGGACCCACGAAGACTACCACTGGACCCACCAGCCCTGCCTGGTGGACCCACGAAGACTACCACGGGACCCACCAGCCCTGCCTGGTGAGCCCACGAAGACTACCATGGGACCCACCGGCCCTGCCCGGAAGGCCCACGAGCCTGTGGAATCCCCCAGAAGACGGTAGCGGGGCCCGGTAGCTTTACCTGGAGAATCCCCAGATACGACGGCAGAAACCGCCATTTAACCCAGAATTCCCACCAGAGAATCCTATAAATAGCAGTGCCTACGAATGTAAAAGGATCCGAAAAATTCTGATTTCCACTCTGAGATCTGACTTTCAGAACCAGAGCTCTGGGATTTTCAACTTCTGATCTACCATCTCTCCTTGATCTTCTTTTCTCCTTAAAAGAGATCAGAGGGTTTTCAGTGACACTCGGCCTGTCGAGGTCACTTCAACTGAAGTGTTAGTGAATTCGGGTTGCTCCCTATAGCACGGAGACGTAGGCTTCGGCTGAACTCCGAGATCACATCTCGTGTCACAATCTCTCTGATTGCATATCACTTTCTATTGACATATCAAAAAGCAACAACATCCATCAATAGATCGATCAACGATCTTCGACGTCAACTTCGACTCCAATTGACTGGTGTTGCGAGAGTCTTCGGGTCGGCACGAAGATTTTCCCCCACAGTTTGGCACCGTCTGTGGGATACGAACGAGAAGCCGTGTCCTCTCAATTTCGACTACTAGATCAATAGCCAAACTTCCTCGCCCCCTCGGTTGCTCAAACAACTGATCGGACATCGGCAACCTCGTTGTACCCTTCGCACTCTGAATGGCGAGAACCAAATACCAGGGTCAACCAGAAGGAAGTAACACTCAACATCAACCTCGTCCTGAGACTCGTTCAATGAGTCAAAGGCTCAACTTCGGGCAGCCCCTTGCTGTCCCCGAGATGGGGGTTCACTCAGGAAGTGGAAGATCAGTCGATCGACCGATCGCCCCTCATCCTCATCAATCAATTGGGCAGACTGTCCCTGCTCCTGCTGAAGACCCTCCATCGACATACCAAGTCTCTGCAGTCGATTTCCAATTGCTCCAACTGGCGAAACAAAACGCCACCCTCACCGCTGAGAGGGATGCTCTGAAGAAGCCAGCCTCCGAAGCTGGAATTGCTATTCCGATCCCCTCCACAAGTGAGAGGGTTGATCTTCCTCGACATTCAATTCACTCCGAACAACGGAGGTCGATAGGCACTGCTGCCCTCGAAAGAATTCGTCGCGATCCTACTCCCTCTGCTGCTCCCTGGAAGCAGAGTGTCTGGGATCGTCTTGACGACGAGTCCTCCCAATCCTCTTCTGGTCGCAACTGCGACAAGAGGATACCTTCAAAGATCAACATGCCAAGGAAGCACCAAATGAAAGGCGCTCCTTCAAAGAGCAGAGTCTCCCCTTCCATTCCACTCCAACGTGGACTTGGATCGGACCTTCGACACCGACTTCAACCGGCAAATACTTCAATGCCTGAGCAAGACCTTGCGATCTTGCCTCTTGACCCGCCTCTAGGTCGAGGACACGGTCGTAGAGACGGTTACTCCTCTGCCGGGCCTCTACATCGAAGTCTCTTCGAGACCACCTTTCCAAGAGGATGGAGAACTCCTATCCTCCCCAAATTCAACTGCATCAGAGGAGATCCAAGCCTCCATATACTTGCCTTCAAGCAAGCTCTAACGCCACACGAAGAGGAAAACAACGTGCTCTGCCGCACCTTCGCGGGAAGTCTCGATGAGCCTTCGCTCGACTGGTATCACAATCTCCGAGCTGGGTCCATCACCCAGTTCGGTGTTTTGGCTAACCTCTTTGTGCAGCACTATCAACTCAATCTAAAGCCAGAGAAGAAGCTCGACTCTCTCTACCGACTGAGGATGGGTGCAGACGAGACTCTCCGCAGCTTCACGAGGAGGTTTCGCAACGAGCATGCTGCTCTCTCTGGAAGACATCTGGATGATGAAGCCATCATGTTGGCTTTCCAGAACGCTCTCCGCTTCGATCTACACATCTACAACGACTTCATCCGCAATCCCCCTCCTTCTCTGGGTGCAATGTTTGACCGAATCCAGAGGGAGATTGAGGTGGAAGATGATCAAGTCGCTCGGAAAGGGCGAGAAACTAAGAGAAGGCCTGCTGAAAGAGAAGCTCCTAAGTATGCTGCAAAGGCTCACAACGCTGAAGCAGCAGCCCCTCCGGCCAACAAAAGATCAAAGAATGATGGGCGTCGATCTCCGACGAAGACCACTTTCACTGAGTGGAATTTACCAGTCGAACAGATACTCGACCATATTCAACACGACGAGTATCTTCGGAGGCCCAATCCTCTTCAGCCAAATTCCAAATTCACAGCAGACAAAACAGTCTACTGCGAATTCCATCGATGTCACGGCCACTCTACTGACCGATGCTATCGGTTGAAGTTCCATCTTGAAGACTTACTACGAGAGGGCCACCTTCAAGAATTCGTCAACAACGGGCACGATCAACGTCGAACCTCTGCCAAGGGGAAAGAAGTGTGTTGGATACATCAAATCTCTTCTAACCGGCAACCAATTTCTGTGAAGGCCAATGTCTTTGGCATTCATGGAACCTTGCACAATCAAGCTTTGACCGGGAAGGAAGTGGATCGGCAGGTTCGACGCATCTTCCATGTTCGATCTACTGCAAATAAAGAAGATACTTGGATCGAGAATCCCATCGAAGGTCTTGCTTGGCCATCCATAGTCTTCAACGACACCGATCTTCAAGGAGTTCATACTCCACATCGAGACCCCCTGGTCTTGAAACTCATCATCGACGGAAGCACCGTCAATCGAATCCTCATCGACACCGGGAGCTCTATCGATATTATGTTCTCAGACTGTTTCAAACGTCTGGGACATAAGTATCAAAGCCTTGATGTCGTCCCGACTGTAATTACAGGTTTCAATGGTGAACAAAGTATCACGGTGGGCGAATCAAGATTCACCCTCGACCTCAGCCGAGAAACTCGAGTCTCGGTGAGGTTTGCAATTGTCGAAGGAGTCTCCAGCTACAACGCCATCCTCGGGCGACCATTCCTCCACCAGATCAATGCCATCTCCTCCTCTTACCATCAACTACTCAAGTTTGCAACTGGAGAAGGCATCGTCTGCATTCGAGGCGATCAGCAAGCTGGAAGATCTTGTGAAGCTGCTGCTGCCAAGACAGATCGCAAGATCAACATTGCTCCTCCAAAGCGGCCACGAGATGAAGCTGGTCCCTCTTCCAAATAGCAATCAAAGGAGATTCCGCTGACCGAACCTCCACCAATCGAATGGGAAGCATCACCTTCAATAGAAGAAATCATCCCGATCAACATAGGCAGCGGAGATCTCCCTCGACAAACTTTCATTGGTACCGGTCTTAGCGACGCAGAAGCGCAAGACATGGTATCCTTCCTCCAGTCCAATATCGACGTCTTCGCCTGGTGTTTCGAAGACATGCCTGGTATCAATCCAGATGACGCTTGCCATCGACTTGCAATCAAAGAAGAAATGAAGCCTGTCAAGCAAAAGCCACGCACCATCCGACCAGAGCTGCAAGTTGCTGTTCAAGAAGAAATCACCAAGCTACTCGCAGCAGGTTTCATCCGTGAAGTAGAGTATCCTACTTGGATCTCTAACATTGTTGCTGTTCTAAAGAAGAATGGGAAAGTCCGAGTCTGTATTGACTTCACCAACCTCAACAAGGCTTGCCCCAAAGACCCATTTCCCATGCCAAGGATCGATAGACTCGTCGATGCCACTGCTGGCCATGAGCTATTATCCTTCATGGATGGGTATTCTGGATATAATCAAATTCCACTTCATCCAGACGATCAAGAGAAAACTTGCTTCGTGACTAGCCGAGGTCTCTACTGCTACAATGTAATGCCATTTGGTCTCAAAAATGCTGGATCTACCTATCAAAGGTTAGTCACAAAAATGTTCGAAGATCAGATCGGTCGCAACGTCGAAGTCTACGTCGATGATCTCCTCACCAAGAGTTCCATTCGGAGCAAGCACCTTTCTGATCTGGCAGAAACCTTTCAAGTTCTTCGAAAATATCGTATGAAGCTCAACCCAGCCAAGTGCGCTTTCGGAGTTCAATCTGGCAAATTCCTGGGTCATCTTGTGACCAGGAGGGGTATTGAAGCCAATCCCGATCAAATTCGAGCCATCATCGATATGCCTTCACCTACAAATCGAAAAGAAGTTCAACGCCTCACTGGAAGGTTAGCAGCACTCAATCGATTCATCTCAAAATCTTCCGACAAGTGCAAACCCCTCTTCGACAAACTACGAAAGGCGGATACATCTGGCTGGAGTCCAATCTGTGAAGAAGCATTTCAAAGCATCAAGAAATATCTGGTGCAAGCTCCTATCCTGACTGCTCCATTGCCAAAAGAAGACTTATGGCTCTATCTCGCCGTAACTGATCAAGCAATCAGTGCAGTCTTAGTCAGTAGAAGAGAAGGCTTTGAGCATCCAGTCTACTATATCAGCCACACTCTTCTTCCGGCTGAAACTCGCTATTCAAAAACTGAGAAGGTCATCCTGGCCTTACTCACTGCATCGCGTCGTCTCCAACCATACTTCATCTCCCACCAGATCACTGTCATTTCAGAACACTCACTCAAAGATATCATTGACAAAGCTGGTCGAGCTGGTCGAATGACCAAATGGGTGATCGAAATGAGTGCTCTGGGGATTTAATTCGAACCTCGCACTTCTATCAAAGGTCAAGCAGTCGCTGATTTTCCAGCTGACTTCCCAGTTGAAGACCCCATCACTTGGGAAGAAGATGTCGATATGTGCTTAGAAGATGAAGACAATACTCTGATCGTTCCTTCAACAAAGATTGATCCAAATCTTGAGGCTATTGCTGTGACTCCTCCATGGAAACTCTATACTGATGGAGCTTCTAGTTCGATCGGTTCGGGAACTGGGATAGTCTTAATATCCCCCGAACTTGATCATCTCCAGAAAGCCACTCTTCTTGGGTTTAATGCCACTAATAACGAAGCTGAATATGAAGCACTCATTTCCGGACTCGAAATGGCGGAATCTATGGGGGTAGATCGAATCATCGTCTACAGCGACTCCCAATTGATCATAAGGCAAATCAATGGAGAATACACAGCTCGTGAAGAAAGAATGCAGTTCTACTTGGCCTTAGTACGACGTCTTCAACAACGTTTTACTATAACTGAGTTCGTTCAAATTCCAAGAGCAGAGAATCGTGAAGCAGATGCTCTAGCTAATGCTGCCTCCGTCCTTGGAGACTCACTCGGAGGAAGACAAATACAAATTGATTATCAAGAAATGCCCAAGACCATCCCCGATCAACAGATCCTTGCTACTACAAAGAGATCTGGGGGTGGAGATCAACTTGCATTGAACCTCACTACTACTACAAATGAGCCTGAAGACTGGAGACGATCAATCTTTGATTTCTTCAAGCATGGCAAAATGCCCGAAGATCCAAATCAAGCCCGAAGACTTCAAAGGAAGCTCCCTTGTTACACTATTCAAGGAGAGGATCTATACTTCAAATCTCACAACGGGATGTTACTCAAATGCCTTGGTCCTGAGCAAGCGCAGGCAATCCTGATTGATATCCACTCTGGAGCTTGTGGAAATCATTCGGGAGGAAGATCTCTTGAAGCCAAGACGAAGCTACAAGGGTACTACTGGCCAACAATGGCAAGGGATGCTCAACAAATAGTTCAAAGATGTGAGCCATGCCAAAAACACGCTCGAGCTATCCATCTCCCTGCAGATGAACTTCATCAACTATCTAGTCCCTGGCCATTCCATCAGTGGGGGTTAGATTTCTTAGGTCCTTTCCCTCCAACTCCGAGCAAGAAGAAGTATCTATTGCTGGCCACAGATTACTTCACCAAATGGGTTGAAGCTGTGCCCCTCTTCCGAGAGACTGACGATGAAGTGATCAAATTCATTCGGCACAACATCTTCTCAAGATTTGGTACACCTCAAATTCTCGTTGCTGACAATGGAGCTCAATTTGATTCCGATAAGTTTCGAGAATTCTGTCTGAACAACGGTATCAAACTATTCTATTCAACTCCAAGATATCCTCAATGCAATGGTCAAGCTGAAGCCTCAAATAGAGCTATAATTGGTATACTCAAGAAGAAACTCAATGACAAGAAAGGATTGTGGGAACAAGTCCTACCTGAAGTTCTTTGGGGGTATCGCACAACTCCGAGAAGATCAACAGGGTTTTCACCCTTTCGTCTAACATATGGATCGGAAGCAGTACTCCCAACAGAAAATATATCAAGCACTTTGAAGACCAAAGCTGTTGAAGAAGGCATCAATGAAGAACTTCGGATCAATGATCTAGACTTCTCCGAAGAATTACGAGATCAAGCTTCTCTTCGTGTGGCCAAGTACCAGCAGAAGATCAAAAGAGCCTACGACAAGAAAGTCTACAAAAGACAGTTCCCAGTGGGTAGTTTAGTTCTCAGAGCAGTTTTCTACAACACCAAAGAACACAGCAGTGGGAAACTTGCTCCCAACTGGGAAGGTCCATACATCATCGAGTCAGTTGGAGGCAAAGGCTCCTATCGACTAATCTCGCCAGAAGGAGATAGGTTGCCACGAGCTTGGAATTCTAGACACCTCAAGCTGTTTTATCCTTGATGTAAATTATGTGATGAATAAAGATCTCTTTCAAGTCTTCAAATGTGCCAGTGTTCAGCTTTTCAATTCAAGTTCTGAAGCAGTTTCAAGTTATCTATATTCAAATTACCAGGTCTTTTAACAAGTTGGGGAGTTAGAGTTGCGACTCAACCCCTTACTAGCAAATGTTAAAAACTGACCATATTCAAGTTACCAAGTCTTTTAACAAGTTTGGGTGTTAGAGTTGCGACTCAACCCCTTACTGGCAAATGTTAAACTGACTTTCAAATTTCAATATTCAATTTCAATCAATTTCTACATCGTTTAACAGGTTTGGGTGCTTGAGTTGCGACTCAACCCCTCACATTCAAGTGTTATACGAATTCAAGTTTCAATTTTCAAGTTGCAATAAGTTTGGGTGCTTGAGTTGCGACTCGACCCCTTACATTCAAAAGATTATATCTATTCTAATGTTATTAAGATCATGATAGTCAAAGGCATTCAACTCAAGAGACATCCAATTTTCAAACACCAAGAAGATCTTCTATTATCAAAATATGCCAGATACAAGATTGAGCTGATACATTTCAAAAGTTTACAAGTACAACAACGAAGAAGGAGAAAAGTCTCAAGGCTTGGCCACACTCTTCGCATGAGACTTCTCCCCCTCAGATCCATCACGAGCTTTACTCGCAACCGATGCCTTGGAAGATCGGACACTGGCAACATGGGCCCTAAGTGCTTCTGCTGCCTTCTCAGCTGTGTCTCTGTAGCTCTGGCATTCGCTCCGCATGTGCTCCAGCTCCTTCTGGTGGGCCTCCTCCTTAGCCGCTGAAGCAGCAATTTGAGCCTCCAGCTCCTTTATTTTGGCCACACGTTCGAAGCCCAAGTTTTCGATCCTAAAGAATCGATTCTTCAATCCTAGGAGTTCATGACTCTGAGCCTCGTATTCATTCTGCCAGCGCTTGCTCTCCAGTTTTTCCTTGCGAAGGGCCTCGGTCTTGACCTTCAGGGCCTCTTTCTTTGATTTTAGAGACTCCCTCAGCTGATCTCTCTCCGCGCTTACAGCCTCCAGGGCAGCAGTCAAACGAGATATTTCGGCTGAAGCTTCTTTTGCTCCTGCCTTCATGGAGAGCTTGGTAGCGACATTCATAACTGCTGAGTTCTGCAAAAGAACAAAAGAGTTGAATTATTCTGAAGGAAGATACAATTCAAATGATCGATCAAGCAGATGCACCTACCAACAGGTCAAGTCTATCGAAAGCTTCATCCAGAGTAGCCCCCGGGAGGTTGCAGAGTTTCCTGATCACAGCAGTGGGGTGGTTGATATCAACGTCACCCAAGCTTCTTATTGTTGGAGTCAATCCAGCAGGTGCACCTACAATCAACAAGAAATCAAAGTGTTAGATTATTTCCAAGCTTCAACGATAAGACAATCGAGACAAGTTAATACAATTACCTGAGGCTTCAACCCTCGGCTCTTTGCCCTTCCGGCGATCAGAGCCATCCTGAGGGGTCGACTTCTCCTGAATAGAAGTTGGCACAGGTTGAGGTTGAGGAGCCTCATCACCCACTCTACTTTCCCTCTCCAAGTGGATAGGGGAGGAAGCATTCCGAGGAGGTGAGGCCTTTTCTTCCTCTTGTTGCCCGACTGGCACGGTGAGTCCTGCCACCATGGCAGCCACCTCCTCGGCCAGAGAACGAGAGGGGGGTGGGGGTTGCTCAACCTCCACACCCCCGCTCGTTGTTGCTCCTTCAATGCGGGGAACGTCAGGGGGAATTTGATCGAGGGGCGTGGGGTTGCTTCCAACCCCAGCACTCCTCGATAGTTTTATTTTGAGGCGCATCGGCCTCTTCAAATCATCGAACTTGTAGGTGGGAACCGCCTTCGGGCCATCACCTTCTGCGTCGAGAACTTCTTCCATTTGACGGGCTTTGACCTCGTCAATGGGAATAGGAATCGAGTCCTCCCCCGTTTCACCACCAATGGGGGTGGGAGGAATTTCTTCCTCACCACCCCTGTTTTCATCATCTCCACCAGAGGGAGTGGAAGTCAGATCATCCTCGCCGTTCCCTTCCTCGTCCTTGTCATTACCACTGTTATCGTGGCTGACATTTTCAGTTTTTTCTTCTTCCTCGGCGCTCCCCTTCTTTTCTTTTTCTTCCTCTTCTTCATTTTTCTTCCCTTCATTTTCATCTTCCTTTGGCTTGATAAGGGTTTTTCGCTTCTTCTTCACGGGGCCTCTTTGGAGCACCAACTTCTCATCCAAGGTAGGCAATCGGCGCCTTGCAGTGTAGATTTTCTTCTCGGCCCGAACCTTCCGGATGATCTTACCCGTATGGGGGTCCTCCTCATAGTCAGAGTATAGGACTTCATTGTCCTCGTATCTATCCTTTGATCGGTGGAGGAGATTGGCCTTGCTATATCTCACGGGGCAGTTGGAGAACTGTTTCCATGACCTGGTCCCGCAGGTCAACTCAAGAAATAAGTTGTCGATAGCTCCAGCCCTCTCAGAAGTCCAGGCAAAGATGCCTCCCTCGCTGTACATCTTCACTGCATCATGCACGCTGTCTCGGGGGGTGTCGGGCACTGACATGGATATCCATGCGCCGGAAACAGAAATAGGCCAATCTGTGTACAGTTTGTCCGATGGAACTGTATCAGTTAGCGGACGCAGCGGAGACACACCGGTCAAATTGTAGAATGGCTGTCCTCCTGTAAGCCCACCGGTAGTGGAAGAAAAAGTATCCAAGCTCGATCCGAGCGTCTTCACCTTCAGGGATGGTGGAGTAACAAGCCTTCAAGTCCTCTTGAAAATCAGACTCCACGCGGCAGAATGTGTAGATAATTCGCCAGGCGTTCCCAGTGACCTGCCCCGGGCAAAGGCCAGAGGTGTTCAGTAATCTTGCCGCGAAGGGTGGCAGAGGTAGACGCAGACCGCAGTTGAGTTGGCCGACGGTTACAATAGTTCCCATGACCTTCTCATTGCTAGCAAAGCTCGTGAAGATGGTCTTCTTGTCGATGCCGAAAGCAGTCTGGATGCTAGGGAGTGAAGGCTGTGCCCCCTTCCCTTCTGTGAAGAAAGAGAGCAGTGCTTGCCATTTCTTTCTCTTCGTATCCGTGAACTCACCGCCTATATTGTACATATACTCCGTCTCCTCTGTCAAAGGCATGAGCGGACCCAGAACAAATTTCACTTTCGGAATATGCTCTGGCCTAGATGGCGCTGAAGCAAATCCTACGCCTTGGTGCCTCTTGCCCAGTTGGCCAAGTTCGGCAAGCGCGGCCTTGCCTTTGCCACGACCCCTCGGAGGGGAGGGAACTTCAACAACTTCAACAATTTCCTTCCCTTTTCTCTTAGAGGGAACCGTACCGGACTTCTTCGAACTGCCGGAGGAAGCCATCTGATCGATCGAGCAAAAGCAGAAATCGGGAGCAAAGAGTCTGGACTTCGAAAAATTTTGGAAGCGTGAGGCGAAATGACAGCCGGTGAAAGCTTTTGTACCCAGGGTAAAACAGGTGCGCAAATCGAGAAGACACGTGTCTTCACCATATCAAATCGCGTGTTTTTGTAGGTACACGTGGCATCCATCCGTAGCAAGCGCAAAAACAGGTGAAATGTCGGACCAGACGAAACGTCGGACCACCGGTCCACGTGAACCAAACGGTCCAAGCGAGTCACCGGTCTGAGTAAACCGGACCGCCGGTTCAAAGCCACGTTCAAGCCAACCAAAGATTCAAAACAGGAAGGATCAAGCTCCATCAATGTTCGAAACTCTGCCGAAAGAATCGAAGAACGAAGCAGTAAACCTTCTCTGAAGGGCAGGTTCAAAACTTTATATTGATCTGTCAAATTTCTACTGGATCTGGCAAAAAACCAAGGTTTTTTGCCGATCACTCGAACCTTGACCGGATATTTTTCACCGATCGGACAAACCTGTCCGATCGGCAAAAATCATTCGATCGGTCAAATTTCTACTGGATCTGGCAAAAAAACCAAGGTTTTTTGCCTATCACTCGAACCTTGACCGGATATTTTTCACCGATCGGACAAACCTGTCCGATCGGCGAAAATCATTCGATCGGTCAAATTTCTACTGGATCTGGCAAAAAACCAAGGTTTTTTGCCGATTACTCGAACCTTGACCGGATATTTGTCACCGATCGGACAAACCTATCCGATCGGCGAAAATCATTCGATCGGTCAAATTTCTATTGGATCTGGCAAAAAACCAAGGTTTTTTGCCGATCACTCGAACCTTGACCGGATATTTTTCACCGATCGGACAAACCTGTCCGATCGGCGAAAATCATTCGATCGGTCAAATTTCTATTGGATCTGGCAAAAAACCAAGATTTTTTGCCGATCACTCGAACCTTGACCGGATATTTTTCACCGATCGGACAAACCTGTCCGATCGGCGAAAATCATTCGATCGGTCAAATTTCTACTATATCTGGCAAAAAACCAAGGTTTTTTGCCGATCACTCGAACCTTGACCGGATATTTGTCACCGATCGGACAAACCTGTCCGATCGGCGAAAATCATTCGATCGGTCAAATTTCTATTGGATCTGGCAAAAAACCAAGGTTTTTTGCCGATCACTCGAACCTTGACCGGATAATTTTTTACCGATCGGACAAACTTGTCCGATCGGCAAAAATCATTCGATCGGTCAAAATTCCACTGGATCTGGCAAAAAACCAAGGTTTTTTGCCGATCACTCGAACCTTGACCGGATAATTTTTAACCGATCGGACAAACTTGTCCGATCGGCAAAAATCATTCGATCGGTCAAATTTCTACTGGATCTGGCAAAAAACCAAGGTTTTTTTCCGATCACTCGAACCTTGACCGGATATTTTTTCACCGATCGGACAAACCTGTCCGATCGGCGAAAATCATTCGATCGGTCAAATTTCTACTGGATCTGGCAAAAAACCAAGGTTTTTTGCCGATCACTCGAACCTTGACCGGATATTTTTTCACCGATCGGACAAACCTGTCCGATCGGCGAAAATCATTCGATCGGTCAAATTTCTACTGGATCTGGCAAAAAACCAAGGTTTTTTGCCAATCACTCGAACCTTGACCGGATAATTTTTTACCGATCGGACAAACTTGTCCGATCGGCAAAAATCATTCGATCGGTCAAATTTCCTACTGGATCGGTCAAAAAACCATGTTTTTTGACCGATCACCCTATTCTTGACCGGTTGAATTTTGACCGATCGGTCAAAATTTGACCGATCAGTCAAATATGACCGATCGGTCAAAAATTAACCGATCGGTCAAATTTCAACCGATCGGTCAAATTTCCTACTGGATCGGTCAAAAAACCATGTTTTTTGACCGATCACCTGATTCTTGACCGGTTGAATTTTGACCGATCGGTCAAAATTTGACCGATCGGTCAAAATTGACCGATCGGTCAAATTTGACCGATCAATCAAAATTAACCGGTCAGTCCTTTTTTACGCTAACACGCGACAAGTTTCTTCGTGTCCTTTTTTCAAAATAGGGAGTTGTTGTTCTTTGCACCAAATCCAAGCCAGCCAGAAGGCAATCTAGCTAACTTGGAGGGGGTAACTGTGGGTGCAAATTTTGGCAGAAGTCTACCAACTACCACGGGACCCACCGGCCCTGCCGGGTGGGCCCACGAAGACTACCACGGGACCCACCGGCCCTGCCTGGTGGGCCCACGAAGACTACCACGGGACCCACCGGCCCTGCCTGGTGGGCCCACGAAGACTACCATTGGACCCACCAGCCCTGCCTGGTGGACCCACGAAGACTACCACTGGACCCACCAGCCCTACCTGGTGGACCCACGAAGACTACCACGGGACCCACCAGCCCTGCCTGGTGAGCCCACGAAGACTACCATGGGACCCACCGGCCCTGCCCGGAAGGCCCACGAGCCTGTGGAATCCCCCAGAAGACGGTAGCGGGGCCCGCTAGCTTTACCTGGAGAATCCCCAGATACGACGGCAGAAACCGCCATTTAACCCAGAATTCCCACCAGAGAATCCTATAAATAGCAGTGCCTACGAATGTAAAAGGATCCGAAAAATTCTGATTTCCACTCTGAGATCTGACTTTCAGAACCAGAGCTCTGGGATTTTCAACTTCTGATCTACCATCTCTCCTTGATCTTCTTTTCTCCTTAAAAGAGATCAGAGGGTTTTCAGTGACACTCGGCCTGTCGAGGTCACTTCAACTGAAGTGTTAGTGAATTCGGGTTGCTCCCTATAGCACGGAGACGTAGGCTTCGGCTGAACTCCGAGATCACATCTCGTGTCACAATCTCTCTGATTGCATATCACTTTCTATTGACATATCAAAAAGCAACAACATCCATCAATAGATCGATCAACGATCTTCGACGTCAACTTCGACTCCAATTGACTGGTGCTGCGAGAGTCTTCGGGTCGGCACGAAGATTTTCCCCCACACGATCCATTCTAGTTCTTTCGCACGAATATATCAATTCTAATTCATTCGTACGATCCATTCTAATACATTCGCACGATCCATTCAAATTCATTCGTACGAGCCATTCTAATTCATTCTTATGATCCATTCAAATTCATTCATTCGATACATTCTAATTCATTCATACGATACATTACAATTCATTCGCACGAATATATCCATTCTATTTCATTCATACGATCCATTCTAATTCATTCGCATGATCCATTCTAATTCATTCGTATGATACATTCTAATTCATTCGTATGATCTATTCTAATTCATTCGTATTATCCATTCTAATTCTTTCGCACTAATGTATTCATTCTAATTCATTCGTACGATCCATTCTAATTCATTCGTACGATTCATTCTAATTCATTCGTATGATCCATTCTAATTCATTTATACGATCCATTCTAGTTCATTCGTACGATCCATTCTAATTCATTCGCACGAAGGTATCCATTCTAATTCATTCGTACGATCCATTCTAATTTATTCGCACGATCCATTCTAAGTCATTCATACGATCCATTGTAAATCATTCGTACGATCCAATCCAATTCATTCATACGATCTATTCTAATTTCATTCATACGATCCATTCTAATTCATTCATACGATGCATTCTATTTCATTCGCACGATCCATTCTAATTCATTCGCACGAATATATCCATTTTAATTCATTCGTACGATCCATTCTAATTCAATCGCACGATCCATTCTATTTCATTCTTACGATCCATTCTAATTCATTCGCTCGATCCATTCTAAATCATTCGTATGATCCATTCTAATTCATTCTTATGATCCATTCTAATTCATTCGCACGAATATATCCATTCAAATTCATTCGTTCGATCCATTCTAATTCATTCACACAATCCATTCTATTTGAATCGTACGATCCATTCTAGTTCATTCGTAAGATCCACTCTAATTCATTTTTTCGATCCATTCTAATTCATTTGCACGAATGTATCCATTCTAATTAATTCATACGATCCATTCTAATTCATTCGCACGATCCATTCTAATTAGTTCGTACGATCCATTCTAATTCATTCGTACGATCCATTCTAATTCATTCGTACAATCCATTCTAATTCATTCGCACGAATTTATCTGTTCTAATTCATTCGTATGATCCGTTCTAATTCATTGGCACGATCCATTCTAATTCGTTCATGCCATCCATTCTAATTCATTCGTATGATCCATTCCAATTCATTCGTACGATCCATTCTAATTTATTCGTACGATCCATTCTAATTCTTTCGCACAAATGTATCCATTGTAATTCATTCGTACGATCCATTCTAATTCATTTGTACGATCCATTCTAATTCATTCGTACGATCCATTATAATTCATTCGCAAGAATGTATCATTCTAATTCATTCATACGATCCAATCTAATTCATTCGCACGATCCATTCTAATTCATTTGTACGATCCATTCCAATTCATTCCTACGATCCATTCTAATTCACTCGTACAAATGTATCCATTCTAATTTATTCGTACGATCCATTCTAATACATTCACATAATTCATTCTAATTAATTCGTACGATCCATTCTAATTCATGCGTACGATCCATTCTAATTCATTCGCACGAATGTATCCATTCTAATTCATTCATACGATCCATTCTAATTCATTCGTACGATCCATTCTAATTCATTCGCAAGATCCATTCTAATTCATCCGCACAAATGTATCCATTCTATTTCATTCGTACGATCCATTCTAATTCATTCGCACGATCCATTCTTATTCATTCGTACGATCCATTCTAATTCATTCGCACGAATGTATCCATTCTAATTCATTCGTACGATCCATTCTAATTCATTCGCACGAATGTATCCATTCTAATTCATTCGTATGATCTATTCTAATTTATTCGTACGATCCATTCTATTTCATTTGTATGCTCCATTCTAATTCATTCGCACGATCCATTTTTATTCATTCATATGATCCATTCTAATTCATTCAAACGATCCATTTTAATTCATTCGCACGAATGTATCCATTCTAATTCATTCATACGATCCATTCTAATTCATTCGTATGATCCATTCTAATTCATTCGTACGATCCATTCTAATTCATTCGCACGAATGTATCTATTTTAATTCATTTGTACGATCCATTCTAATTCATTCGCACGATCCATTCAAATTCATTCGCACAATCCATTCTAATTCATTCGTACGATCCATTCTAATTCATTCACACGATCCATTCAAATTCATTCGTACAAGCCATTCTAATTCATTCTTATGATCCATTCGAATTCATTCATTCGATACATTCTAATTCATTCATACGATTCATTATAATTCATTCGCACCAATATATCCATTCTAATTCATTCATACGATCCATTCTAATTCATTCGCACGAATGTATCCATTCTAATTCATTCGTACGATCCATTCTAATTCATTCGTAGTATCCATTCTAATTCATTCGCACGAATTTATCCATTCTAATTCATTCGTATGATCCATTCTAATACATTCGCACGATCCATTCAACTTCATTCGTACGAGCCATTCTAATTCTTTCTTACGATCCATTGTAATTCATTCATTCGATGCATTCTAATTCATTCGTACGATCCATTATAATTCATTCACACAAATGTATCTGTTCTGATTCATTCGTACGATCCATTCTAATTCATTCGCACAAATGTATCCGTTCTAATTGATTCGTACGATCCATTCTAATTCATTCTTACGATCTATTCTAATTCATTCGTACGATCCATTCTAGTTCATTCGTACGATCCATTCTAATTCATTCGCACGAAGGTATCTATTGTAATTCTTTGGTACGATCCATTCCAATTCATTCGCATGATCCATTCTAAGTCATTCATACAATCCATTCTAATTCATTCGTACGATCCAATATAATTAATTTATATGAACCATTCTAATTTTATTCATATGATCCATTCTAATTCATTCATACGATCCATTCTAATTCATTCGCACGATCCATTCTAATTCATTCGCACGAATATATCCATTCTAATTCATTCGTACGATCCATTCTAATTTATTCGTACGATCCATTCTATTTCATTTGTACGATCCATTCTAATTTATTCGCACGATCCATTCTAATTCATTCATATGATCCATTCTAATTCATTCATACGATCCATTCTAATTCATTCGCATGAATGTATCCATTCTAATTCATTCGTACGATCCATTCTAATTCATTCGCACGATCCATTCTATTTTAATTGTACGATCCATTCTAGTTCATACGTAAGATCCATTCTAATTCATTCGCACGAATGTATCCATTTTAATTCATTCGTTCGATCCATTCTAATTCATTCGCACGAATGTATCCATTCTAATTCATTCGTACGATCCATTCTAATTCATTTGTACGATCAATTCTAATTCATTCGCACGATCCCTTCTAATTCATTCGTACGATGCATTCTAATTCATTCGTATGATCTTTTCCAATTTATTCATACGATCCATTCTAATTCATTCGTACGATCCAATCTAATTCTTTCGCACGAATGTATCCATTTTAAATCATTCGTATGATCTATTCTAATTCATTCGTACGATCCATTCTAATCCATTCGTACGATCCATTCTAATTCATTCGCACGAATGTATCCATTCTAATTCATTCGTACGATCCATTCTAATTGATTTGTATGATCCTTTCTAATTCATTTGTACGATCCATTCTAATTCATTCGTTCGGTCCATTATAATTCATTCGCACAAATGTATCCATTATAATTCATTCATACGATATATTCTAATACATTCACATGATCCATTCTAATTCATTCGTACGATCCATTCTAATTCATTCGTACGATCCATTTTAATTCATTCGCACGAATGTATCCATTCTAATTCATTTGTGCGATTCATTCTAATTCATTTGCACGAATGTATCATTTCTAAATCATTCGTATGATCCATTCTAATTCATTCGTACGATCCATTCAAATTCATTCGTACGATCCATTCTAATTCATTCGCACGAATGTATCCATTCTAATTCATTAATACGATCCATTCTAATTCATTCGCATAATATATCCTACTTTATTCGTATGATCTATTCTAATTCATTCGTACGATCTATTCTAATTCATTTGTATGATCCATTCTAATTCATTCGCACAAATATATCCATTCTAATTCATTTGTATGATCCATTCTAATTCATTCGCACGATCCATTCTAATTCATTCGTACGATCCATTCTAATCCATTCATATGATCCATTCTAATTCATTCGCACAAATGTATCAATTCTAATTAATTCGTACGATCCATTCTAATTCATTCGCATGATCAATTCTAGTTCATTCGTATGAGCCGTTCTAATTCATTCGCACGAATGTATCCATTCTAATTTATTCGTACGATCCATTCTAATTCATTCATACGAATGTATCAATTCTAATTCGTTCGTACGGTCCATTCTAATTCATTCGATCGATCCATTATAATTCATTCGTACGATCCATTCTAATTCATTTGCACGAATATATCCATTCTAATTCATTCGTACGATCCATTCTAATTCATTCACACGATCCATTCTGATTCATTTGTACAATCCATTCTAATTCATTCGCACGAAGGTATCCATTCTAATTCATTCGTACGATCTATTCTAATTCATTCGCACGATCCATTCTAATTCATTCGTACGATCCATTATAATACATTCGCACGAATGTATCCATTCTAATTCATTCGCACGAACGTATCCGTTCTAATTCATTCGTACGATCCATTCTAATTCATTCATACGATCCATTCTAGTTCATTCGTACGATCCATTCTAATTCATTCGCACGAAGGTATCCATTCTAATTCATTTGTACGATCCATTCTAATTCATTCGCACGATCCATTCTAAGTCATTCGTACGATCCATTATATTTCATTCGTACGATCCAATCTAATTCATTCGCACGAATATATCCTTTCTAATTCATTCGTACGATCAATTCTAATTCATTCGCACGATCCATTCTAATTCATTCGTACAATCCATTCTAATTCGTTCGTACGATCTATTCTAATTCATTCGCACGAATGTATCTATTCTAATTTATTTGTACAATCCATTCTAATTAATTCGCACGATCCATTCTAATTCATTCGTACGATCCATTCTAATTCATTCGTACAATCCATTAATGTTCATTCGTATGATCCATTCTAATTCATTCGTACAATCCATTAAAGTTCATTCGTACGATTCATTCTAATTTATTCGCATGAACCAGTCTAATTCATTCATACGATCCATTCTAATTCATTCGTACGATCTATTCTAATTCTTTCGCACGACCCATCCTAATTCATTCGTACGATCCATTCTAATTCATTCACACAAATGTATCCATTCAAATTCATTCGTATGATCCATTCTAATTTATTCATACAATCCATTCTAATTCATTCAGAGGAATGTATCCATTCTAATTCATTCGTATGATCCATTCTAATTCATTTGCACGATCCAATCTAATTCATTTCTACGATCCATTCTAATTCATTCGTACGATCTATTCTAATTCAATAGTAAGATCCATTTCAATTCATTCGCATGAATGTATCCATTCTAATTCATTCGTACGATCCATTCTAATTTATTCACACGATCCATTCTAATTCATTCGTACGATCCATTCTAATTCATTCGCACGATCCATTCTATTTCATTCATATGATCCATTCTAATTCATTCGCACGAATGTATCCATTCTAATTTATTCGTACGATCCATTCTAATTCATTCGCACGATCCGTTCTAATTCATTCATAAGATCCATTCTAATTCATTCATACGATCCATTTCTAATTCATTAGTACGATCAATTCTAATTCATTCGCATGAATGTATCCATTCTAATTCATTCGTACTATCCATTCTAATTCATTCACACGATCCCTTCAAATTCATTTGTACAATCCATTCTAATTTATTCGTATGATACATTCTAATTCATTCGTACGATCCATTATATTTCATTCACACGAATGTATCCGTTCTAATTCAATCGTACGATCCATTCTAATTTATTCGCATGATCGATTCCAATTCATTCATACCATCCACTCTAATTCATTCGTATGATCCATTCTAATTCATTCGTACGATCCATTCAAATTCTATTGCACGAATGTATCTATTCCAATTCATTAGCATGATTCATTCTAATTCATTCGTACGATTCATTCTAATTCATTCGTACGATCCATTCTAATTCATTCGCACGAATGTATCCATTCTAATTCATTGGTATGATCCATTCTAATTTATTCGTACGAACCATTCTAATTCATTCATGCGATCCATTCTAGTTCATTCGTACGATCCATTCTAATTCATTCGCACGAATGTATCCATTCTAATTCATTCATATGATCCATTCTAATTCATTTGCACGATCCATTCTAATTCATTAATACGATCTATTCTAATTCATTCGTACGATCCATTCTAATTCATTCGCACGAATGTATCCATTCTAATTCATTCGTACGATCCATTCTAGTTCATTCGTACGATCCATTTTAGTTCATTCGTACGAGCCATTCTAATTCATTCGCACGAATGTATCCATCCTAATTCATTTGTATGATCCATTCTAATTCATTCGCATGATCCATTTTAATTCATTCTTACGATCTATTTTAATTTATTCCTATGACCCATTCCAATTCATCCGTACGATCCATTCTAATTCATTCGTACGATCTATTCTAATTCTTTCACACGAATGTAACCATTCTAATTCATTCGCATGAATGTATCCATTCTAATTCATTCATACGATCCATTCTAATTCATTTGTATGAACCATTCTAATTCATTCGTACGATCCATTCTAATTCATTCATACGATCCATTCTAATTCATTCGCACGAATGTATCCATTCTAATTCATTCATACGATCCATTCTAATTCATTTGCACGATCCATTCTAATTCATTCGTACAATCCATTCTAATTCATTCATAGGATCTATTTTAATTCATTTGCACGAATGTATCTATTTTAATTCATTCGTACGATTCATTCTAATTCATTCGCATAATCCATTCTAATTCATTCTTACGATCCTTTCCAATCCATTTGTACGATCCATTCTAATTCATTCGTACGATCCATTCTAATTCATTCGCACGAATGTATCCATTCTAATTCATTCGTACGATCCATTCTAATTCATTCGCACGAATGTATCCATTCTAATTCATTCGTACGATCCATTCTAGTTCATACGTAAGATCTATTCTAATTCATTCGCACGAATGTATCCATTTTAATTCATTCGTTCGATCCATTCTAATTCATTCGCACGAATGTATCCATTCTAATTCATTCGTACGATCCATTCTAATTCATTCGTACGATCAATTCTAATTCATTCGCACGATCCATTCTAATTTATTCGTACGATGCATTCTAATTCATTCGTATGATCTTTTCCAATTCATTCGTACGATCCATTCTAATTCATTCGTACAATCCATTCTAATTCTTTCGCACGAATGTATCTATTCTAAATAATTCGTATGATCCATTCTAATTCATTCGTACGATCCATTCTAATTCATTCGTAGGATCCATTCTAATTCATTCGCACGAATGTATCCATTCTAATTCATTCGTACGATCCACTCTAATTCATTTGTACGATCCTTTCTAATACATTTGTACGATCCATTCTAATTCATTCATTCGGTCCATTATAATTCATTTGCACGAATGTATCCATTCCAATTCATTCTTACGATCTTTTCTAATTCATTCGCACGATCCATTCAAATTCATTCGTACGATCCATTTTAATTCATTCGCACGAATGTATCCTTTCTAATTCATTCGTACGATCCATTTTAATTCATTCGTACGATCCATTCTAATTCATTCATACAATCCATTCTAATTCATTCGTACGATCCATTCTAATTCATTCGTTCGATCCATTTTAATTCATTCGCACGAATATATCCATTCTAATTCATTCGTGCGATTCATTCTAATTCATTCGCACGAATGTATCCATTCTAAATCATTCGTATGATCCATTCTAATTCATTCGTACGATCCATTCAAATTCATTCGTACGATCCATTCTAATTCATTCGCACGAATGTATCAATTCTAATTCATTCGTACGATCCATTCTAATTCATTCGCATAATCCATCCTAATTTATTCGTACGATCTATTCTAATTCATTCGTACGATCCATTCTAATTCATTTGTACGATCCATTCTAATTCATTCGCACAAATGTATCCATTCTACTTCATTTGTACGATCCATTCTAATTAATTCGCACGATCCATTTTAATTCCTTCGTACGATCCATTCTAATTTATTCATATGATCCATTCTAATTCATTCGCACAAATGTATCCACTCTAATTCATTTGCACGATAAATTCTAATTCATTCGTATGATCCATTCTAATTCATTCACACGAATATATCCATTCTAATTCATTCATAGTATCCATTCTAATTCATTCGTACGAATGTATCAATTCTAATTTGTTCGTACGGTCCATTCTAATTCATTCGATCGATCCATTCTAATTCATTCGTACGATCCATTCTAATTCATTTGCACGAATGTATCCATTCTAATTCATTCGTGCGATCCCTTCTAATTCATTCGCACGATCCATTCTAATTCATTTGTACGATCCATTCTAATTCATTCGCACAAAGGTATCCATTCTAATTCATTCGTACGATCCATTCTAATTCATTCGCACGATCCATTCTAATTCATTCGTACGATCCATTCTAATTCATTCGCACGAATGTATCCATTCTAATTCATTTGAATGATCAATTCTAATTCATTCGCACGAATGTATCCGTTCTAATTCATTCGTACGATCCATTTTAATTCATTCATACGATCAATTCTAGTTCATTCGTACGATCCATTCTAATTCATTCGCACGAAGGTATCCATTCTAATTTATTCGTACGATCCATTCTAATTCATTCGCACGATCCATTCTAAGTCATTCGTACGATCCATTCTATTTCATTCGTACGATCCAATATAATTCATTCGCACGAATATATCCTTTCTAATTCATTCGTATGATCAATTCTTATTCATTCGCACGATCCATTCTAATTCATTCGTACGATCCATTCTAATTCATTCGTACGATCCATTCTAATTCATTCGCACGAATGTATCTATTCTAATTTATTTGTACGATCCATTCTAATTCATTCGCATGATCCATTCTAATTCATTCGTACGATCCATTCTAATTCATTCGTACAATCCATTAAAGTTCAATCGTATGATCCATTCTAATTCATTCACATGAACGTATCCATTCTAATTTATTCGTATGATTCATTCTAATTCATTCGCATGAACGAGTCTAATTCATTCGTACGATCCATTCTAATTCATTCGTACGGTCTATTCTAATTCTTTCGCACGATCCATTCTAATTCATTCGTACGATCCATTCTAATTCATTCGCACGAATGTATCCATTCTAATTCATTCATATGATCTATTCTAATTTATTCATACGATCCATTCTAATTCATTCAGAAGAATGTGTCCATTGTAGTTCATTCGTATGATCCATTCTAATTCATTTGCACGATCCAATCTAATTCATTTCTACGATCCATTCTAATTCATTCGTACGATCCATTCTAATTCAATAGTACGATCATTTCCAATTCATTCGCATGAATGTATTCATTCTAATTCATTCGTACGATCCATTCTAATTTATTCGCACGATCCATTGTAATTCATTCGTACGATCCATTCTAATTCATTTGTATGATCCATTCCAATTCATTCGCACGAATGCATCCATTCTAATTCATTCGTACGATCCATTCTAATTCATTCGCACGAATGTATTTATTCTAATTTATTCGTACGATCCATTCAAATTTATTCGCACGAATGTATCTAGTCTAATTTATTTGTACGATCCATTCAAATTCATTCATTCATATGATCCATTCTAATTCATTCGCACGAATGCATCCATTCTAATACATTCATACGATCCATTCTAATTCATTCGCACGAATGTATCTATTCTAATTTATTCGTACGATCCATTCTAATTCATTCATACGATCCATTTCTAATTCATTAGTACGATCAATTCTAATTCATTCGCATGAATGTATCCATTCTAATTTATTCGTACGATCCATTCTAATTCATTCACACGATCCCTTCAAATTCATTCGTACAATCCATTCTAGTTTATTCGTATGATACATTCTAATTCATTCGTACGATCCATTATACTTCATTCGCATGAATGTATCCGTTCTAATTCATTCGTACGATCCATTCTAATTTATTCGCACGATCGATTCTAATTCATTCATACGATCCACTCTAATTCATTCGTATGATCCATTCTAATTCATTCGTACGATCCATTCTAATTCTATTGCACAAATGTATCTATTCCAATTCATTAGCATGATTCATAATTCATTCGTACGATTCATTCTAATTCACTCATACGATCCTTTCTAATTCATTCGCACGAATGTATCCATTCTAATTCATTGGTATGATCCATTCTAATTCATTCGTACAAACCATTCTAATTCATTCGTGCGATCCATTCTAGTTCATTCGTACGATCCATTCTAATTCATTCGCACGAATGTATCCATTCTAATTCATTCGTATGATCCATTCTAATTCATTTGCATGATCCATTCTAATTCATTCATACGATCTATTCTAATTCATTCTTATGATCCATTCTAATTCATTCGCACGAATGTATCCATTCTAATTCATTCGTACGATCCATTCTAGTTCATTCGTACGATCCATTTTAGTTCATTCGTACGATCCATTCTAATTCATTCGCAAGAATGTATCCATCCTAATTCATTTGTATGATCCATTCTAATTCATTCGCATGATCCATTTTAATTCATTCTTACGATCCATTCTAATCTATTCGTATGACCCATTCCAATTCATCCATACGATCCATTCAAATTCATTCGTACGATCCATTCTAATTCTTTCACACGAATGTAACCATTCTAATTCATTCACATGAATGTATCCATTCTAATTCATTCGTACGATCCATTCTAATTCATTTGTATGAACCATTCTAATTCATTCGTACGATCCATTCTAATTCATTCATATGATCCATTCTAATTCATTCGTACGAATGTATCCATTCTAATTCATTCATACGATCCATTCTAATTCATTTGCACGATCCATTCTAATTCATTCGTACAATCCATTCTAATTCATTCATAAGATCCATTTTAATTCATTTGCACGAATGCATCCATTCTAATTCATTCGTACGATTCATGCAAATTCATTTACATAATCCATTCTAATTCATTCGTACGATCCTTTTCAATCCATTCGTACGATCCATTCTAATTCATTCGTATGATCCATTCTAATTCATTCGCACGAATGTATCCATTCTAATTCATTCGTACGATCCGTTCATATTCATTCGCATAATCCATTCTAATTTATTCGTACGATCCATTCAAATTCATTCGTACGATCCATTCAAATTCATTCTCATGATCCATTCTAATTCATTCTCACCAATGTATCCATTCTAATTCATTCGTACGATCCATTCTAATTCATTCGCATGATCCATTCTAATTCATTCGTACGATACATTCTAATTCATTCGTACGATCCATTGTAATTCATTCGCATGATCTATTCTAATTCATTCGTACGATCTATTCTAATTCATTCGTACGATCCATTTCAATTCGTTCGCATGATCCATTCTAATTTATTTGCACGATCCATTCTAATTCATTCGTACGATCCATTCTAATTCATTCGCATGAATGTATCCATTCTAATTCATTAGTACAATCCATTCTAATTCATTCGTACGATCTATTCTAATTCATTTGTACGAATGTATGAATTCTAATTCATTCATAAAGTCCATTCTAATTTATTCGTACGAACCATTCTAATTCATTCGTACGATCCATTCTAATTCATTTGCACGAATGTATCCATTCTAATTCATTCGTACGATCCATTCTAATTTATTCGCACGATCCATTCTAATTCATTCATACGATCCATTCTAATTCATTCGCACGATCCATTCTAATTCATTCGTAAGATCCATTCTAATTCATTCGCACGAATGTATCCATTCTAATTCATCCGTACGATCCATTCAAATTCATTCATACGATCCATTCTAATTCATTCGCACGAATGTATCCACTCAAATTTATTGGTACGATCCATTCTAATACATTCGCAAGATCCATTCAAATTCATTCGTATTAGCCATTCTAATTCATTCTTACGATCCAGTCTAATTCATTCATTCGATCCATTCTAATTCATTCGTACGATTCATTATAATTCATTCGCATGAATGTATCCGTTCTAATTCATTCGTACAATCCATTCTAATTCATCCGCACGATCCATTCTAATTTATTCGTACGATCCATTCTAATTCATTCGTACGATCCATTCTAATTCTTTCGCATGAATGTATCCATTCTAATTCATTCGTACGATCCATTCTAATTCATTTGCATGATCCATTCTAATTGATTTGTACGATCCATTCTAATTCATTCGCACGAATCTATCCGTTCTAATTCATTCGTACGATCCATTCTAATTCATTCGTACAATCCATTCTAATTCATTCGTACGATCCATTCTAGTTCATTCGTAAGATCCATTCTAATTCATTCGCACGAAGGTATCCATTCTAATTCATTCGTATGATCCATTCTAATTCATTCGCATGATCTATTCTAAGTCATTCGAACGATCCATTCAAATTAATCCATACGATCCAATCTATTCATTAATACAATCCATTCTAATTTCATTCATAGGATCCATTCTAATTCATTCATACGATCTATTCTAGTTCATTCACACGAATATATCCATTCTAATTCATTGGTACGATCCATTCTAATTCATTCGCACGATCCATTCTAATTCATTCATACGATCCATTCTAATTCATTTGCACGAATGTATCCATTCTAATTCATTCGTACGATCCTTTCTAATTCATTCACACGATCCATTCTATTTCAATCATACGATCCATTCTAGTTCATTCACAAGATCCATTCTAATTCATTCGCACAGATATATCCATTCTAATACATTCGTTCGATCCATTCTAATTCATTTGCACGAATGTATCCATTCTAATTCATTTGTACGATCCATTATAATTCATTCGTATGATCCATTCTAATGTATTCGCACGAATGTATCAATTTGAATTCATTCGTACAATCCAATCTAATTCATTCGTACGATCCATTCTAATTCATTCGTACGATCCATTCTAGTTCATTCGTACGATCCATTCGAATTCATTCGCACGAAGGTATCCATTCTAATTCATTCGTATGATCCATTCTAATTCATTCGTACGATCCATTCTAATTTTTTCAAACGATCCATTCTAATTCATTCGCATGAATGTATCCGTTCTAATTCATTCGTACGATCCATTCTAATTCATTCGTACGATCCATTCTAGTTCATTCGTACGATCCATTCTAATTCATTTGCACAAAGGTATCCATTCTAATTCATTCGTACGATCCATTCTAATTCATTCGCACGATCCACTCTAAGTCATTCGTACGATCCATTCTAATTCATTCGTACAATCCAATCTAATTCATTCATACGATCCATTCTAATTTCATGCATAGGATCCATTCTAATTCATTCATACGATCCATTCTAATTCATTCGCATGAATATATCCATTCTAATTCATTCGTACGATCCATTCTAATTCATTCACACGATCCATTCTATTTCATTCTTACGATCCATTCTAATTCATTCGCATGATCCATTCTATTTATTTCGTACGATCTATTCTAATTCATTCGCACGAATGCATCCATTCTAATTCATTCGTACGATCCATTCTAATTCATTCGAAATATCCATTCTATTTCAATGGTACGATCCATTATAGTTCATTCGTAAGATCCATTCTATTTCATTCGCACGAATGTATCCATTCTAATTCATTCGTTCGATCCATTCTAATTCATTCGCACGAATGTATCCATTCTAATTCATTCGTACGATCCATTTGAATTCATTCGCACGATCCATTCTAATTCGTTCGTACGATCCATTCTAATTCATTCATACGATCCATTCTAATTCATTCGTACGATCCATTATTATTCATTCACACGAATGTATCTGTTCTAATTCATTCGTACGATTTATTCCAATTTATTCGCACGATCCATTCTAATTCATTCGTATGATCCGTTCTAATTCATTCATATGATCCATTCTAATACATTCGTACGATCCGTTCTAATTCATCCGTACGATCCATTCTAATTCTTTCGCATGAATGCATCCATTCTAATTCATTCGTACGATCCATTCTAATTCATTCGTACGATCCATCTATTTCATTCGTACCATCCATTCTAATTCATTCACACGAATGTATCCACTCGAATTCATTCATACGATCAATTCTAATTCATTCGCACGATCCATTCTAATTCATTCATTTGATCCATTCTAATTCATTCGTATGATCCATTTTAATTCATTCGCACGAATGTATCCATTCTAATTCATTCGTGCGATTCATTCTAATTCATTCGCATGATCCATTCTAATCCATTCGTACGATCCATTCCAATTCATTCGTACGATCCATTCTAACTCATTTGTACGATCCATTCTAATTCATTCACACGAATGTATCCATTCTAATTCATTTGAATGATCCATTCTAATTCATTCGCATAATCCATTCTAATTTATTCGTACGATCCATTCTAATTCATTCGTACGATCCATTCCAATTCATTCGTACGATCTATTGTAATTCATTCGCACGAATGTATCCATTCTAATTCATTCGTACGATCAATTCTAATTCATTCGCATGATCCATTCTAATTCATTCGTACGATCTATTCTAATTCATTTGTACGATCCATTCTAATTTATTCCCACAAATGTATCCATTCTAATTCATTCGTACGATCCATTCTAATTTATTCGCATGATCCATTCTAATTCATTCGTACGATCCATTCTAATTCATTCGCACGAATGTATCCATTCTAATTCATTCGTACGATCCATTCTAATTCATTCGTACGAATGTATCAATTCTAATTCATTCGTACGATCCATTCTAATTCATTCGTACGATTCGTTCTAATTCATTCATATGACCCATTCTAATTCATTCGCATGAATGTATCCATTCTAATTCATTCGAACGATCCATTCTAATTCATTCATACGATCCATTCTAATTCATTCGGATGATCCATTCTAATTCATTTGTACGATCCATTCTAGTTCATGTGCACGATCCATTATAATTTATTCGTATGATCCATTCTAATTCATTCGCACGAATGTATCCATTCTAATTCATTCGACTGATCCATTCTAATTCATTCGTACAATCCATTCTAATTCATTTGTACGATCCATTCTAATTCATTCGCACGAATGTATCCATTCTAATTCATTCGTACAATCCATTCTAATACATTCGCACGATCCATTCAAATTCATTCGTATGAGCCATTCTAATTCATTCTTACGATCCATTCTAATTCATTCATTCGATCAATTCTAATTCATTCGTACGATCCATTTTAATTCATTCGCACGATCCATTCTAATTCATTCGTATGATTCATTCTTATTCATTCGTACAATCCATTCTAATTAATTCGTACGATCCATTCTAATTCATTCGTACGATCCATTTTAGTTCATTCGTACGATCCATTCTAATTCATTCACATGAAGGTATTAGTTCTAATTCATTCGTACGATCCATTCTAATTCTTTCGCACGATCCATTCTAAGTCATTCGTACGATTCATTCTATTTTATTCATACGATCCAATCTAATTCATTCGCTCGAATGTATCCATTCTAATTCATTCATACAATCCATTCTAATTCATTCGCACGAGCCATTCTAATTTATTCGTACGATCCATTCTTATTCATTCGTATGATCCATTCTAATTCATTTGTACGATCCATTCTAATTCATTCGCATGATCCATTCTAATTCATTCGTACGATCCATTTTAATTCAATCGCATGAATGTATCGATTCTAATTCGTTCGTACGATCCATTCTAATTCATTCGCACGATCCATTCTAATTCATTCGTACGATCCATTCTAATTAATTCGTACGATCCATTCTAATTCATTCGTACGATCCATTCTAATTCATTCGCACGAATGTATCCATTCTAATTCATTCGAACGATCTATGCAAATACATTCACATGATCCATTCAAATTCATTCGTACGATACATTCTAATCCATTATAATTCATTTGCATGAATGTATCCGTTCTAATTCATTCGCATGATCAATTCTAATTCATTCGTACGATCCATTCTAATTCATTTGGATGATCCATTCTAATTCATTCGTATGATCCATTCTACTTCTTTCGCACGAATGTATCCATTCTAATTCATTCGCACGATCCATTCTAATTTATTCGTACGATCCATTCTAATTCATTCCTACAATCTATTCTAATTCATTCGTACGATCCATTCTAATTCATTCGCATGAATGTATCCGTTCTAATTCATTCGTACAATCCATTCTAATTTATTCGTACGATCCATTCTATTTAATTCGTACGATCCATTCTAAATCATTCGCACGAAGGTATCCATTCTAATTCATTCGTACGATCCATTCTAATTCATTCGCACGATCCAATTTAATTCATTCGCACGAATGTATCCATTCTAATTCATTCGTAAGATCCATTCTAATTCATTCACACGATCCATTCTAATTCATTCGTACGATCCATTCTAATTCATTCGTCCGATCCATTCTAATTTATTCGCACGAATGTATCCATTCTAATTCATTTGTACGATCCATTCTAATTCATTCGCACGATCCATTCTAATTCATTCGTACGATCCAATCTAATTCATTCGTATGATCCATTCTAATTCATTCGGACGAATGTATCCGTTCTAATTCATTCTACAATCCATTCTAATTCAATCGTAAGATCCATTCTAGTTCATTCTTATGATCCATTTTAATTCATTCTCATGAAGGTATCCATTCTAATTCATTCGTACGATCCATTCTAGTTCATTCGCACGATCCATTCGAAGTCATTCGTACGATTCACTCATTCACACGATGCATTCTAATTCATTCGTACGATCCATTCTAATTCATTCGTACGATCCATTCTAATTCATTCGTATGATCCATTCTAATTCATTCGCATGAATGTATCCATTCTAATTCATTCGTACGATCCATTCTAAATCATTCACACGATCCATTCTAATTCATTTGTACGATCCTTTCAAATTCATTCGCATGATCCATTCTAATTTATTCATACGATCCATTCTAATTCAATCGCATGAATGTATCGATTCTAATTCGTTTGTCCGATCCATTCTAATTCATTCGCATGATTCATTCTTATTCATTCGTACGATCCATTGTAATTAATTCGTATGATCCATTCTAATTTATTCGTACGATCCATTCTAATTCATTCGCACGAACGTATCCATTCTAATTCATTCGTACGATCCATTCTAATTCATTCATACGATCCATTCAAATACATTCGCACGATCCATTCAAATTCATCAGTACGATACATTCTATTTCATTCTTACGATCCGTTCTAATTTATTCATTCGATCAATTCATATTTATTCGTACGATCCATTATAATTCATTCGCATGAATGTATCCGTTATAATTCATTCGTACGATCCATTCTAATTCATTCGCACGATCCATTCTAATTCTTTTATACGATCCATTCTAATTCATTTGGATGATCCATTCTAATTCATTCGTACGATCCATTCTAATTCTTTCGCACGAATGTATCCATTCTAATTCATTCGTACGATCCATTCTAATTCATTCGCACGAACCATTCTAATTCATTCATACGATCCATTCTAATTCATTCCTACAATCTATTCTAATTCATTCGTACGATCTATTCTAATTCATTTGCATGAATGTATCCGTTCTAATCCATTCGTACAATCCATTCTAATTCATTCGTACGATCCATTCTAATTCATTCGTACGATCCATTCTAGTTCATTCGTACGATCCATTCTAATTCATTCGCTCGAAGGTATCCATTCTAATTTATTCGTACGATCTATTCTTCTTCATTCGCATGATCCATTCTAAGTCATTCGTATGATCCATTCTACTTCATTCGTACGAACCAATCTAATTTATTCGCACGAATGTATCCAATCTAATTCATTCGTACGATCCATTCTAATTCATTCGCACGATCCCTTCTAATTCATTCACACGATCCATTCTAATTCATTCGTACGATCCATTCTAAGTCATTCGCACTAATATATCCATTCTTATTCATTTGTACGATCCATTCTAATTCATTTGCACGATCCATTCTAATTCATTCGTACGATCCATTCTAATTTTATTCGTACGATCCATTCTAATTCATTCGCACTAATGTATCCATTCTAGTTCATTCGTACGATCCATTCTAATTCATTCGTACGATCCATTCTAGTTCATTCTTATGATCCATTTTAATTCATTCGCACGAAGGTATCTATTCTAATTCATTCGTATGATCCATTCTAATTCATTCGCACGATCTATTCTAAGTCATTCGTACGATCCATTCTAATTTATTCGTACGATCCAATCTAATTCATTCGTACGAATGTGTCCATTCTAATTCATTTGTACGATCTATTCTAGTTCATTTGCACGATCCATTCTAATTCATTCGTACGATCCATTCTAATTCATTCGTACGATCCATTCTAATTCATTCGCACGAAAGTATCTATTCTAATTCATTTGTATGATCCATTCTAATTCATACGCACGATCTATTTTAATTAATTCGTATGATCCAATCTAATTTATTCGTACAATCCATTCTAGTTCATTCGTACGATCCATTCTAATTTATTCGAACGAATGTATCCATTCTAATTCATTCATACGATCCATTCTAATTCATTCGCATGATTCATTCTAATTCATTCGTACGATACGTTCTAATTCATTCGTACGATCTATTCTAATTCATTCGCACGAGCCATTCTAATTAATTCGTACGATCCATTTTAATTCATTCGTACGAATGTATCCATTCTAATTCATTCGTACGATCCATTCTAATTCATTCGTACGATCCATTCGAATTCATTCATATTATCCATTCTAATTCATTCAGAAGATTGTATCCATTCTAATTCATTCATATGATCTATTCTAATTCATTCGCATCCATTTTAATTCGTTCAGAAGAATGTATCAATTCCAATTCATTCATATGATCTATTCTAATTCATTCGCACAATCCATTCTAATTAATTTCTACGATCCATTCTAATTCATTTGTACGATCCATTCTAATTCAACCGTACAATCTATTCAAATTCATTCGTACGATCCATTCCAATTCATTCGCACGATCCATTCTAATTCATTCGTATGATCCATTCTAATTCATTCGTACGAATGTATCCATTCTAATTTATTCGTACGATCCATTCTATTTCATTCACACGATCCATTCTAATTCATTCATAAGATCCATTCTAATTCATTCGTAAGATCCATTCTATTTCATTCGTACGATCAATTCTAATTCATTCGCACGAATGTATCCATTCTAATCCATTCGTACAATCCATTCTAATTCATTCACACGATCCATTCAAATTCATTCGTATGATCCATTCTAATTCATTCATAGTATCCATTCTATCTCATTCGTACGATCCATTATAATTCATTTGCACGAATATATCCATTCTAATTCATTCGTACGATCCTTTCTAATTCATTAGCATGATCGATTCTAATTCATTCATACGATCCATTCTAATTCATTCGTATGATCCATTCTAATTCATTCGTACGATCCATTCTAATTCAGTCGTACGATCCATTCTAATTCATTCGTACGATCCTTTGTAATCCATTCGCACGAAAGTATCCATTCTAATTCATTCGTACGATCCATTCTAATGCATACGAACGATCCTTTCAAATTCATTCGTATGATCCATTCTAATTCATTCTTAAGATCCATTCTAATTCATTCATTCGATCCATTCTAGTTCATTCGTACGATCCATTATAATTCATTCACACAAATGTTTCCTTTCTAATTCATTCGTACGATCCATTCTAATTCATTCGCACGATCCATTCAAATTCATTCGTACGATCCATTTTAATTTATTCGTACGATCTATTCTTATTCTTTCGCACGAATGTATCCATTCTAATTCATTCGTATGATCCATTCTAATTCATTCGCACGATCCATTCTAATTCATTCGTACGATCCATTCTAATTATTCGTCCGATCCATTCTAATTTATTTGCACGAATGTATCCATTCTAATTCATTTGTACGATCCATTCTAATTTATTCGCACGATCCATTCTAATTCATTCGTACAATCCAATCTAATCCATTCGTATGATCCATTCTAATTCATTCGGACGATCCAATCTAATTCATTCGTAAGATCCATTCTAGTTCATTCTTACGATCCATTCTAATTCATTCGTATGATCCATTCTAATTCATTCGTACGATCCAATCTAATTCATTCATAAGATCCATTCTAGTTCATTCTTACGATCCATTCTAATTCATTCGCACGAAGGTATCCATTCTAATTCATTCGTACGATCCATTCTAATTCATTCGTACGATCCATTCTAAGTCATTCGTACGATTCACTCATTCACACGATCCATTCTAATTCATTCGTACGATCCATTCTAATTCATTCGTACGATCTATTCTAATTCATTCGTATGATCCATTCTAATTCATTCGCACGAATGTATCCATTCTAATTCATTCGTATGATCCATTCTAAATCATTCGCACGATCCATTCTAATTCATTTGTACGAACCTTTCTAATTCATTCGCATGATCCATTCTAATTCATTCATACGATCCGTTCTAATTCAATCGCATGAATGTATCGATTTAATTCGTTTGTCCGATCCATTCTAATTCATTCGCACGATCCATTCTAATTAATTCGTATGATCCATTCTAATTTATTCGTACGATCCATTCTAATTTATTCGCACGAATGTATCCATTCTAATTCATTCATACGATCCATTCTAATTCATTCATACGATCCATTCAAATACATTCGCACGATCCATTCAAATTCATCAGTACGATACATTCTAGTTCATTCTTACAATCCGTTCTAATTTATTCATTCGATCAATTCATATTCATTCGTACGATCCATTATAATTCATTCGCATGAATGTATCCGTTCTAATTCATTCGTACGATCCATTCTAATTCATTCGCACGATCCATTCTAATTCTTTTATACGATCCATTCTAATTCATTTGGATGATTCATTCTAATTCATTCGTACGATTCATTCTAATTCTTTCGCACGAATGTATCCATTCTAATTCATTCGTACGATCCATTCTAATTCATTCGCACGATCCATTGTAATTCATTCGTATGATCCATTCTAATTCATTCCTACAATCCATTCTAATTCATTCGTACGATCCATTCTAATTCATTCGCATGAATGTATCCGTTCTAATTCATTCGTACAATCCTTTCTAATTCATTTTTACGATCCATTCTAATTCATTCGTACGATCCATTCTAATTCATTCGTACGATCCATTCTAGTTCATTCGTACGATCCATTATAATTCATTCGCCCGAAGGTATCTATTCTAATTTATTCGTACGATCCATTCTTATTCATTCGCACGATCCATTCTAAGTCATTCGTACGATCCATTCTACTTCATTCGTACGAGCTAATATAATTCATTCGCACGAATGTATCCAATCTAATTCATTCGTACGATCTATTCTAATTCATTCGTACGATCCATTCTAATTCATTCGTACGATCCATTCTAATTCATTCGTACGATCCATTCTAAGTCATTCGCACTAATATATCCATTCTAATTCATTTGTACGATCCATTCTAATTCATTTGCACGATCCATTCTAATTCATTCGCACGGTCCATTCTAATTCATTCGTACGATCCATTCTAATTCATTCGCACGAATGTATCCATTCTAATTCATTCGTACGATCCATTCTAATTCATTCTAGTTCATTCTTACGATCCATTTTAATTCATTTGCACGAAGGTATCCATTCTAATTCTTTCGTATGATCAATTTTAATTCATTCGCACGATCTATTCTAAGTCATTCGTACGATCCATTCTAATTTATTCGTACGATCCAATCTAATTCATTCGCACGAATGTGTCCATTCTAATTCATTTATACGATCTATTCTGATTCATTTGCACGATCCATTCTAATTCATTCGTACGATCCATTCTAATTCATTCATATGATCCATTCTAATTCATTCGCACGAAAGTATCTATTCTAATACATTTGTATGATCCATTCTAATTCATACGCACGATCCATTCTAATTAATTCGTATGATCCAATCTAATTTATTCGTACAATCCATTCTAGTTCACTCGTACGATCCATTCTAATTTATTCGCACGAATGTATCCATTCTAATTCATTCATACGATCCATTCTAATTCATTCGCATAATCCATTCTAATTCATTCGTACGATACGTTCTAATTCATTCGTACGATCTATTCTAATTCATTCGCACGAGCCATTCTATTTCATTCGTACGATCAATTCTAATTCATTCGAATGAAGGTATCCATTCTAATTCATTCGTATGATCCATTCTAATTCATTCGTACGATCCATTCGAATTCATTCGTACGATCCATTCTAATTCATTCAGAAGATTGTATCCATTCTAATTCATTCATATAATCTATTCTAATTCATTCGTATCCATTTTAATTCGTTCAGAAGAATATATCAATTCTAATTCATTCATATGATCTATTCTAATTCATTCGCACAATCCATTCTAATTAATTTCTACGATCCATTCTAATTCATTCGTACGATCCATTCTAATTTAACCGTATAATCCATTCAAATTCATTCGTACGATCCATTCTAATTCATTCGCACGATCCATTCTAATTCATTCGTATGATCCATTCTAATTTATTCGTACGAATATATCCATTCTAATTTATTCGTACGATCCATTCTCTTTCATTCACACGATCCATTCTAATTCATTCATAAGATCCATTCTAATTCATTCGTGCGATCCATTCTATTTCATTCGTACGATCAATTCTAATTCATTCGCACGAATGTATCCATTCTAATCCATTCGTACAATACATTCTAATTCATTCACACGATCCATTCAAATTCATTCGTATGATCCATTCAAATTCATTCATACGATCCATTCTATCTCATTCGTACGATCCATTATAATTCATTCGCACGAATATATCCATTCTAATTCATTCGTACGATCCATTCTAATTCATTCGCATGATCGATTCTAATTCATTCATACGATCTATTCTAATTCATTCGTATGATCCATTTTAATTCATTCGTATGATCCATTCTAATTCAGTCGTATGATCCATTCTAATTCATTCGTACGATCCATTGTAATCCATTCGCACGAAAGTATCCATTCTAATTCATTCGTACGATCCATTCTAATGCATACGAATGATCCTTTCAAATTCATTCGTATGATCCATTCTAATTCATTCTTAAGATCCATTCTAATTCATTCATTCGATCCATTCTGGTTCATTCGTACGATCTATTATAATTCATTCGCACAAATGTTTCCTTTCTAATTCATTTGTACGATCCATTCTAATTCATTCGTACGATCCATTCAAATTCATTCGTACGATCTATTCTAATTCTTTCGCACGAATGTATCCATTCTAATTCATTCGTTTGATCCATTCTAATTCGTTCGCACGATCCATTCTAATTCATTCGTACGATCCATTCTAATTCATTCTTACGATCCATTCTAATTCATTCGTACGATCCATTCTAATTTATTCGCACGAATGTATCCATTCTAATTCATTCGTACGATCCATTCTAATTCATTCATACGATCCATTGTAATTCATTCGTACGATCCATTCTAGTTCATTCGTACGATCCACTCTAATTCATTCGCACGAAGGTATCCATTCTAATTCATTCATAGGATCCATTCTAATTCATTCACAGGATCCATTCTAAATCATTCGTATGATCCATTCTAATTCATTCGTATGATCCAATCTAATTCACTTGCACAAATGTATCCATTCTAATTCATTGGTACGATCGATTCTAATTCATTCGTACGATCCATTCTAATTCATTCGAACGAATGTGTCTATACTAATTCGTTTGTACGATCCATTCTAATTCAGTCGCACGATCCATTCTAATTTATTCGTAGGATCCGTTCTAATTCAATCGTACGATCCATTCTAATTCATTCGCACGAATGTATCCGTTCTAATTCATTCGTAGGATCCATTCTAATTCATTCATATGATCCATTCTAGTTCATTTGTACGATCCTGTCTAATTCATTCGCACGAAGGTATCCATTCTAATTCATTCGTACTATCCATTCTAATTCATTCGCACGATCCATTCTAAGTCATTCGTACGATCCATTCTAATTCTTTCGTACAATCCAATCTATTTCATTCGCACTAATGTATCCTTTCTAATTCATTTGTACAATCTATTCTGATTCATTTGCACGATCCATTCTAATTCATTCGTATGATCCATTCTAATTCATTTGTACGATCCATTCTAATTCATTCATATGATCCATTCTAATTCATTCGCATGAACGCATCCATTCTAATTTATTCGTACGATATATTCTAATTCATTCGCATGATCTAGTCTAATTTATTCGTACGATCCATTCTAATTCATTCGTACGATGTATTCTAATTCATTCGCACGATCCATTCTAATTCATTCGTACGATCCATTCTAATTCATTCGCACGAATGTATCCATTCTTATTCATTCGTACGATCCATTCTAATTCATTTGTACGATCCATCCTAATTCATTAAGAAGAATGTATCCATTCTAATTCATTCGTATGATCCATTCTACTTCATTCACACGATCCAATCTAATTTATTTCTACGATCCATTCTAAATCATTCGTACGATCCATTATAATTCAATCGTACGATCCATTCCAATTCATTCGCATTAATGTATCCATTCTAATTCATTCGTACGATCCATTCTAATTTATTCGCACGATCCATTCTAATTCATCTGTACGATCCATTCTAATTCATTCGCATGATTTATTCTAATTCATTCGTATGATCCATTCTAATTCATTCGCACGAATGTGTCCATTCTAATTTATTCGTACGATCCATTCTAATTCATTCGCACGATCCATTCTAATTCATTCATAACATCCATTCTAATTCATTCGTACGAACCTTTTCTAATTCATTAGTACGATCAATTCTAATTTATTTGCACAAATGTATCCATTCTAATTCATTCGTACCATCCATTCTAATTCATTCACACGATCCCTTCAAATTCATTCTTACAATCCATTCTAATTCATTCGTACGATCCATTCTAATTCATTCATACGATCCATTATAATTCATTCGCACGAATGTATCCGTTCTAGTTCATTCGTACGATCCATTCTAATTCATTCGCACAATCGATTCTAATTCATTCATACGAACCATTCTACTTCATTCATATGATCCATTCCGATTCATTCGTACAATCCATTCTAATTCATTCGTACGATCCATTCTAATTCTTTTGCACGAATGTATCTATTCTAATTCATTCGCATGATCCATTCTAATTCATTCGTACAATTCACTCTAATTCATTTGTATGATCCATTCTAATTCATTTTTATAATCCATTCTAATTCATTCGCACGAATGTATCCATTCTAATTCATTGGTATGACCCTTTCTAATTCATTTGTACGATCCATTCTAATTCATTCGTACGATTCATTGTAGTTCATTCATACGATCCATTCTAATTCATTCGCACGAATGCATTCATTCTAATTCATTCGTATGATCCATTCTAATTCATTTACACGATCCATTCTAATTCATTCGTACGATCCATTCTAATTCATTCGCACGATCCATTCGAATTCATTCGCACGAATGTATCCATTCTAATTCATTAGTACAATCCATTCTAATTCATTCGTACGATCAATTTTAGTTCATTCGTACGATCCATTCTAATTCATTCGCACGAATGTATCCATTCTAATTCATTTGTATGATCCATTCTAATTCATTCGTACGATCCATTGTAATTCTTTCGCATTAATGTATCCATTCTAATTCATTCGCACGAATGTATCCATTATAATTCATTCGTACCTTCCATTCTAATTCATTTGTACGATCCATTCTAATTCATTCATACGATCCATTCTAATTCATTCGCACGAATGTATCCATTCTAATTCATTCATACGATCCATTCTAATTCCGTCGAATGATCCATTTTAATTCATTCTTGCGATTCATTCTAATTCATTTGTGCGATTCATTCTAATTCATTCGCATGATCTATTCTAATTCATTCGTACGATCCTTTCCAATTCATTCGTATAATCCATTCTAATTCATTCGTGCGATCCATTCTAATTCATTAGCACGAATGTATCCATTCTAATTCATTCATACGATCCATTCTAATTCATTCGCATGATCCATTCTTATTATTCGTACGATCCATTCTAATTCATTCATACGATCCCTTCTAATTCATTCGCATGATCCATTCTAATTCATTCATAGGATCCATTCTAATTCATTTGTACGATCCATTCTAATTCATTCGCATGATCCATTTTAATTCATTCGTATGATCCATTCTAATTCTTTCGTATGATCAATTTTAATTCATTCGCACGATCTATTCTAAGTCATTCGTACGATCCATTCTAATTTATTCGTACGAATGTATCAATTCTAATTCATTTGTACGATCCATTCTAATTCATTCGTACGATCCATTCTAATTCGTTCACACGAATGTATCCATTTGTACGATCCATTCTAATTCATTCGCATGATCCATTTTAATTCATTCGTATGATCCATTCTAATTCATTCGTACGATCCATTTTAATTCATTCGCACGAATGTATCCATTCTAATTCATTCGTACGATCCATTCTAATTCATTCGTACGAATGTATCAATTCTAATTCATTTGTACGATCCATTCTAATTCATTCGTACGATCCATTCTAATTCGTTCACACGAATGTATCCATTCTAATTCATTCATTCGGTCCATTCTAATTCATTCGCACGATCCATTCTAATTTATTCATACGATCCATTCTAATTCATTTGCACGATAGATTCTAATTTATTCGTACGATCCATTCTAATTCATTCGCACGAATGTATCCATTCTAATTCATTCGTATGATTCATTCTAATTCATTCGCACGAATGTATCCATTCTAATTCATTGGTACGATCCATTCTTATACATTTGCACGATCCATTCAAATTCATTCGTACAAGCCATTCTAATTCAGTCTTACGATCCATTCTAATTCATTCATTCGATCCATTCTAATTCGTACGTACGATCGATTATAATTCATTCGCGCGAATGTATCCGTTCTAATTCATTAATACGATCCATTCTAATTCATTCATACGATCCATTCTAATTCATTCGGACGAATATATCCATTCTAATTCATTCGTACGATCCATTCTAATTCATTCACACGAACCATTCTATTTCATTCGTACGATCCATTCTAATTCATTCCCACGATCCATTCTAATTCATTCCCACGATCCATTCTAATTCATCCGTATGATCAATTCTAATTCATTCGCACGAATGTATCCATTCTAATTCTTTCGTTTGATTCATTCTAATTCATTCGCACGATCCATTCTATTTCAATCGTATGATCCATTCTAGTTCATTCGTAAGATCCATTCTAATTCATTTGCATGAATGTATCCATTCTAATTCATTTGTTCGATCCATTCTAATTCATTTGCACGAATGTATCGATTCTAATTCCTTCGTACGATCCATTCGAATTCATTCGCACGATCCATTCTAATTCATTCGTAGGATCCTTTCTAACTCATTCGTACGATCCATTCTAATTCATTCGCACGAATGTATCCATTCTAATTCATTCGTACGATCTATTCTAATTCATTCGTACAATCCATTCTAATTCATTCATACGATCCATTCTAGTTCATTCGTACGATCCATTCGAATTCATTCGCACGAAGGTATCCATTCTAATTCATTCGTACGATCCATTCTAATTCATTCGCACGATCCCTTCAAATTTATTCGTACGATCTATTCTAATTCATTCGTACGATCCATTGTAATTTATTCGCACGACCCATTCTATTTCATTCGTATGACCCATTCTAATTCATTCGCATGATCCAGTCTAATTCATTCGTACGATCCATTGTAATTCATTCGCATGAATGTATCCATTCTAATTCATTCATACGATCCATTCTAATCTATTCGCAAGATCCATTCTATTTCAATCGTACTATCCATTCTAGTTCATTCGTAAGATCCATTCTAATTCATTTGCACGAATTTATCCATTCTAATTCATTCGTTTGATCCATTCTAATTCATTCGCATGAATGTATCCATTCTAATTCATTCGTATGATCCATTCGAATTCATTCGGACGATCCATTCTAATTTGTTCGTATGATCCATTCTAATTCATTCGTACGATCTATTCTAATTCATTCGTACGATCCATTCTAATTCATTCGAACGAATGTATCCGTTGTAATTCTTTCGTACGATCGATTCTAATTCATTCGCACGATCCATTCTAATTCATTCGTACGATCCATTCTGTATCATTCGTATGATCCATTTCAATTCATTCGTATGATCCATTCTTATTCATTCGTACGATCCATTCTAATTCTTTAGCATGAATGTATCCATTCTAATTCATTCGTACGATCCATTCTAACTCATTCGTACGATCCATTGTAATTCATTCGCATGAATGTATCCATTCTAATTCATTTGTATGATCCATTCTAATTCATTCGTACGATCCATTCTAATTCATTCGCACGATCCATTCTAATTCATTCGTATGATCTATTTTAATTCATTCGCACGAATGCATCCATTCTAATTCACTCGTGCGATTCATTCTAATTCATTCGCATGATCCATTCAAATTCATTCGTACGATCCATTCTAATTCATTTATACGATCCATTCTAATTCATTCGCACAAATGTATCCATTCTAATTTATTCGTACGATCTATTCCAATTCATTTGTATGATCCATTCTAATTCATTCATACGATCCATTCTAATTCATTTGCACGATCCATTCTAATTCATTCGTACGATCCATTCTAATTCATTCGTACGATCCAATTTAATTCATTCGCACGAATGTATCCATTCTAATTCATTCGTGCGATTCATTTTAATTCATTCGCATGATCCATTCTAATTCATTCGTATGATCCTTTCTAATTTATTTGTACGATCCATTCTAATTCATTCGCACAAATGTATCCATTCTAATTCATTCGTACGATCCATTCTAATTCATTCGCACGATCCATTCTAATTCATTCGTATGATCCATTCTAATTCATTCGCACGAATGTATCCATTCTAATTCATTCGTACGATCCATTCTAATTCATTCGTACGAATGTATCAATTCTAATTCATTCGTACGGTCCATTCTAATTCATTCGTATGATCCATTCTAATTCATTCGTACGATCCATTCTAATTCATTCGCATGAATGTATCCATTCTAATTCATTCGTACGATCCATTCTAATTCATTCGCATGATCCATTCTAATTCATTTGTACGATCCATTCTAATTCATTTGCAAGATCCATTCTAATTTATTCGTACGATCCATTCTAATTCATTCACACGAATGTATCCATTCTAATTCATTCGTATGATCCGTTCTAATTCATTCGTACGATCCTTTCTAATTCATTCGTACGATCCATTCTAATTCATTCGCACGAATATATCAATTCTAATTAATTCGTACGATCTATTCTAATACATTCGCACGATCCATTCAAATTCATTCGTACGAGCCATTCTAATTGATTCTTATGATCCATTCTAATTCATTCATTCGATCCATTCGAATTTATTCGTATGATCCATTATAATTCATTTGCACGAATGTATCCGTTCTAATTCATTCGTACGATCCATTCTAATTCATTCGCACGATCCATTCTAATTCCTTCGTACGGTCCATTCTAATTCATTCGCACGATCCATTCTAATTCAATCGTATGATCCATTCTAATTCTTTCGCACAAATGTATCCATTCTAATTCATTCGTACAATCCATTCTAATTCATTCGTACGATCCATTCTAATTCATTCGTACAATCCATTCTAATTCATTCGCACGATCCATTCTAAGTCATTTGTACGATCCATTCTAATTCATTCATACGGTCCAATTTAATTCATTCGCACGAATGTATCCATTCTAATTCATTCTTACAATCCATTCTAATTCATTCGCACGATCCATTCTAATTCATTCGTACGATCCATTCTAATTCATTCGTACGATCCATTCTAATTCATTCGCATGAATGTATCCATTCAAATTTATTTGTATGATCCATTCTAATTCATTCGCACGATCCATTTAATTCATTCCTACGATCCTTTCTTATTCATTCGTACAATCCATGCTAATTCATTCGTACGATCCATTCTAATTCATTTGCATGAATGTATCCATTCTAATTCATTCGTACGATCCATTCTAATTCATTCGCACGATCCATTCTAATTCATTCGCACGATCCATTCTAATTCATTTATACGAACCATTATAATTGATTCGCATGATCCATTCTAATTCATTCGCACGAATGTATCGATTCTAATTTGTTCGTACGATCCATTCTAACTCATTCGCACGATCCATTCTAATTCATTTATACGAACCATTCTAATTCATTCGTACGATCCATTCTAATTCATTCGTACGATCCATTCTAATTCATTCGCACGATCCATTCTAAGTCATTCGTACGATCCATTCATTCACACGATCCATTCTAATTCATTCGTACAATCCATTCTAATTCATTCGTACGATCTATTCTAATTCATTCGTATGATCCATTCTAATTCATTTGCATGAATGTATCCATTCTAATTCATTCGTACGATCCATTCTAATTCATTCGTACGATCCATTCTAATACATTCGCACTATCCATTCAAATAAATTCTTACGATACATTCTAATTCATTCTTACGATCCATTCTAGTTTATTCATTCGAACCATTCTAATTCATTTGTACGATCCATTATAATTTATTCGCACGAATGTATCCATTCTAATTTATTCGTACGATCCATTATAATTTATTTGCACGAATGTATCCATTCTAATTCATTCGTACGATCCAATCTTATTCATTCGCATGAATGTGTCCATTCTAATTCATTCGTACGATCATTTCTAATTCATTTGCATGATCCATTCTAATTCATTCGTACGATCCATTCTAATTCATTCGTACGATCCACTCTAATTCATTCGCACGATCCATTCTAATTCATTCATACGATCCATTCTAATTTATTCATACAATCCATTCTAGTTCATTCGTACGATCCATTCTAATTCATTTGCACGAATGTATCCATTCTAATTCATTTGTACGATCCATTCTAATTCATTTGCATGATCCATTCTAATTCATTCGTACGATCTATTCAAATTCATTCGCACGATCCATTCTAATTTATTCTTACGATCCATTCCAATTCATTCGCATGAATGTATCCATTCTAATTCATTCGTATGATCCATTCTAATTCATTTGCACGATCCATTCTAATTCATTCATACGATCCATTCTAATTCATTCGTATGATTCATTCTAATTCATTCAGAAGAATGTATCCATTCTAATTCATTTATATGATCTATTCTAATTCATTCGCACGATCCTTTCTAATTCATTCAGAAGAATGTATCAATTCTAATTCATTCATATGATCTATTCTAATTCATTCGCACAATCTATTCTAATTAACTTCTACGATCCATTCTAATTCATTCGTACGATCCATTCTAATTCAACCGTACGATCCATTCCAATTCATTTGCATGAATGTATCCATTCCAATTCATTCGTATGATCCATTAAAATTTATTCGCACGATCCATTCTAATTCATTCGCACGATCCATTCTAATTCATTCATATGATCCATTCTAATTCATTCGCATGAATGTATCCATTCTAATTTATTCGTACAATCCATTCTATTTCATTCTCACGATCCATTCTAATTCATTCATAAGATCCATTCTAATTCATTCGTACGATCCATTCTTTTTTATTCATACAATCAATTCTAATTCATTCGCACGAATGTATCCATTCAAATTCATTCGTACGATCGATTCTAATTCATTCACATAATCGATTCAAATTCATTCGTACGATCCATTCTAAGTCATTCGCATGATCCATTCAATCTTATTCGTATGATCCATTATAATTCATTCGCACGAATGTATCCGTTCTAATTCATCGTATGATCCATCCTAATTCATTCGCACGATCGATTCTAATTCATTCATACGATCCATTCTAATTCATTCGTATGATCCATTATAATTCATTCGGACGATCCATTCTAATTAATTCGTACGATCCATTCTAATTCTTTTGCACGAATGTATCCATTCTAATTCATTCGCATGATCCATTCTAATTCATTCGTACGATCCATTCTAATTCATTCGTACGATCCATTCTAATTCATTAGCACGAATGTATCCATTCTAATTCATTCATACAATCCATTCTAATTCATTCGTATGATCCATTCTATTTAATTCGTACGATCCATTCTAGTTCATTCGTACGATCCATTCCAATTTATTCGCACGAATGTATCCATTCTAATTCATTAGTATGATCCACTCTAATTCATTCATACGATCCATTCTAATTCATTCTCATGATCCATTCTAATTCATTCGTACGATCCATTCGAATACATTCGTACGATACATTCTAATTCATTCGCACGAATGTATCCATTCTAATTCATTCGTACGATCCATTCAAATTCATTCGCACAATCCATTCTAATTCATTCCTACGATCCATTCTAATTCATTCGTACAATCCATTCTAATTCATTCGCACGAATGTATCCATTCTAATTCATTCATACATTCCATTCTAATTCATTCGGATGATCCATTCTAATTCATTCGTACGATCCATTCTAATTCTTTTGCACGAATGTATCCATTCTAATTCATTCGCATGATCCATTCTAATTCATTCGTACGATTCATTCTAATTAATTCATAGGATCCATTCTAATTCGTTCATACGATCCATTCCAATTCATTCCCACGAATGTATCCATTCTAATTCATTCATATGATCCATTCTAATTCATTCATACAACCCATTCTATTTCATTCGTATGATCCATTATTGTTCATTCGTACGATCCATTCTAATTCATTCGCACGAATGTTTCAATTCTTATTCATTACTATGATCCATTCTAATTTATTCGCACGATCCATTCTAATTCATTCGTACGATCCATTCTAATTCATTCGCATGAATGTATTCATTATAATTCATTTGTACGATCCATTCTAATTCATTCGCATGATCCATTCTAATTCATTCGTACGATCTATTCGAATTCATTTGTATGATCCATTCTAATTCATTCGCATGAATGTATCCGTTCTAATTCATTCGCATGATCCATTCAAATTCATTCGTATGATTCATTCTAATTAATTCATACGATCCTTTCTAATTCATTCGTACGATCCATTCCAATTCATTCACACGAATGTATCCATTCTAATTCATTCATACAATCCATTCTAATTCATTCATACGATCCATTCTATTTCATTCGTACGATGTATTCTTGTTCATTCGTACGATCCATTCTAATTTATTCGCCCGAATGTATCCATTCTAATTCATCAGTATGATCCATTCTAATTCATTCGCACGATCCATTCTAACTCATTCGTACGATCCATTCTAATTCATTCGTACGATCCATTCTAATTCATTCGCATGAATGTATCCATTCTAATTCATTCTTATGATCCATTCTAATTCATTCGCATGATCCATTCTAATTCATTCGTACAATCCATTCTAATTCATTCGTACAAATGTATCCATTCTAATTCATTCATACGATCCATTCTAATTCATTCGCACAAACCATTCTAATTCATTCGTACGATCCATTATAATTCATTAGTACAATCCATTCTAATTCATTCGCATGAATGTATCCATTCTAATTAATTCGTACGATAAATTCTAATTCATTCGCAAGATCCATTCTAATTCATTCGTACGATCCATTCTAATTCATTCGTACGATCAATTCTATTTCATTCGCACATATGTATCCATTCTAATTCATTCGTACGATCCATTCAGATTCATTCGCACGATCAATTCTAATTCATTCGTACGATCCAATCTAATTTATTCGTACGATCCATTTTAATTCATTCGCACAAACGTATCCATTCTAATTCAGTTTCGTACGATCCATTCTAATTCATTCGCACGATCCATTCTAATTCATTCGTACGATCCATTCTAATTCATTCACACGAATGTATCCATTCTAATTCATTCGCACGCTCCATTCTAATTCATTTGTACGATCCATTCTAATTTATTTGTATGATCCATTCTATTTCATTCCCACGAATGTATCCATTCTAATTCATTCATACGATCCATTCTAATTCATTCGCACGATCCATTCTAATTCATTCGTATGATCTAAACTAATTCAATCGTACGATCCATTCTAATTCATTCATACGATCCATTCTAATTCATTCGGAAAAATATATCCATTCTAATTCATTCGTACGATCCATTCGAATTCATTCGCATTATCCATTCTAATTCATTCATACGATCCATTCTAATACATTCGCACGATCCATTCAAATTCATTCGTACGAGCTATTCTAATCCATTCTTACGATCCATTGCAATTCATTCATGCGATGCATTCTAATTCATTCGTACGATCCATTATAATTCATTCGCATATATATCTGTTGTAATTCATTCGTACGATCTATTCTAATTCATTCGTAAGATCCATTCTAATTCATTCGTACGGTCCATTCTAATTCTTTCGCACGAATGTATCCATTCTAATTTATTCGTACGATCCATTCTAATTCATTCGTACGATCCATTCTAATTCATTCGTACGATCCATTATAATTCATTCGCACGAATGTATCCATTCTAATTGATTCGTACGATCCATTCTAATTCATTCATACGATCTATTCTAATTCATTCGTACGATCCATTCTAGTTCATTCCTACGATCCATTCTAATTCATTCGCACGAAGGTATCCATTGTAATTCATTCGTACGATCCATTCCAATTCATTCGCATGATCCATTCAAAGTCATTAATACAATCCATTATAATTCATTCGTACGATCCAATATAATTCGTTCATATGAACCATTCTAATTTTATTCATATGATCCATTCTAATTCATTCATACGATCCATTCTAATTCATACGCACGATCTATTCTAATTAATTCGCACGAATATATCCATTCTAATTTATTCGTACGATCCATTCTAATTTTTTCGCACGAACAGTTCTGTTTCATTTGTACAATCCATTCTAATTCATTTGCACGATCCATTCAAATTCATTCATATGATCCATTCTAATTCATTCATACGATCCATTCTAATTCATTCGCACGAATGTATCCATTCTAATTCATTCGTACGATCCATTCTAATTCATTCGCACGATCCATTCTATTTTAATCGGACGATCCATTCTAGTTCATACGTAAGATCCATTCTAATTCATTCGCGCGAATGTACCTATTTTAATTCATTAGTTCGATCCATTCTAATTCATTCGCACGAATGTATCCATTCTAATTCATTCGTACGATCCATTCTAATTCATTCGTACGATCAATTCTAATTCATTCGCACGATCCATTCTAATTAATTCGTACGATGCATTGTAATTCATTCGTATGATCTTTTCCAATTCATTCGTACGATCCATTCTAATTCATTCGTACGATCCATTCTAATTCTTTCGCTCAAATTTATCCATTCTAAATCATTTGTATGATCCATTCAAATTCATTCGTACGATCCACTCTAATTTATTCGTACGATCCATTCTAATTCATTCGCACGAATGTATCCAATTTAATTCATTCGTACGATCCATTCTAATTCATTTGTACGATCCTTTCTAATTCATTTGTACGATCCATTCTAATTCATTCATACGGTCCATTATAATTCATTTGCATGAATATATCCATTCTAATTCATTCATACGATCCATTCTAATTCTTTCGCACGATCCATTCTAATTCATTCGTACGATCCATTCTAATTCATTCGTACAATCCATTTTAATTCATTCGCACGAATGTATCCATTCTAATTCATTCGTGCGATTCATTCTAATTCATTCGCACGAATGTATCCATTCTAAATCATTCGTATGATCCATTCTAATTCATTCGTACGATCCATTCAAATTCATTCGTATGATCCATTCTAATTCATTCGCACGAATGTATCCATTCTAATTCATTCGTATGATTTATTCTAATTTATTCGCGTAATCCATTCTAATTTATTCATACGATCCATTCTAATTCATTCGTACGATCCATTGTAATTCATTTGTACGATCCATTCTAATTTATTCGCACAAGTGTATCCATTCTAATTCATTCGTACGATCCATTCTAATTCATTCGCACGATCCATTCTAATTCATTCGTACGATCCATTCTAATTCATTCATATGATCCATTCTAATTCATTCGCACAAATGTATCCATTCTAATTAATTCATACGATCCATTTTAATTCATTCGATCGATCCATTCTAATTCATTCGTATGATCCATTCTAATTCATTTGCACGAATGTATCCATTCAAATTTATTTTGTACGATCCATTCTAATTCATTCGCACGATCCATTCTAATTCATTTGTATGATCCATTATAATTCATTTGCACGATCCATTCTAATTCATTCGTATGATCCATTCAAATTCATTCGCACGAATATATTCATTCTAATTCATTCGTACGATCCATTCTAATTCATTCGTACGATCCATTCTAATTCATTCGTATGATCCCTTCTAATTCATTCGCATGAATGTACCCATTCTAATTCATTCGTACGATCCATTCTAATACATTAGAACGATCCATTTAAATTCATTCGTACGAGCCATTCAAATTCATTCTTACGATCCATTCTAATTCATTCATTCGATCCATTCTACTTCATTCGTACGATCCATTATAATTCATTCGCACGAATGTATCCGTTCTAATTCATTTGTACAATCCATTCTAATTCATTCGCACGATGCATTCTAATTCTTTTGCACGAATGTATCCATTCTAATTCATTTGCACGATCCATTCTAATTCATTCGTACTATCCTTTCTAATTCATTCGCACGAATGTATCCATTCTAATTCATTCACACGATCCATTCTAATTCATTTGTATGATCCATTCTAACTCATTCGTACGATCCATTCTAGTTCATTCGTACGATCCATTATAATTCATTCGTACGAAGGTATCCATTCTAATTCATTCGTACGATCCATTCTAATTAATTCACACGATCCATTCTAATTCATTCATGCGATCCATTCTAATTTATTCGTACGATCCAATCTAATTCATTCGCACGAATGTATCCATTCAAATTCATTTGTATGATCCAATCTAATTCATTAGCACGATCCATTCTAATTCAATTGTACGATCCATTCTAATTCATTCGCACCAATGTATATATTCTAATTCATTTGTACGATCCATTCTAATTCATTCGTATGATCCATTTTAATCCATTCGCATGAATGTATCCATTCTAATTCATTCGTACAATCCATTCTAATGCATTCGAACGATCCATTCAAATTCATTCGTATGATCTATTCTAATTCATTCTTACGATCTATTCCAATTCATTCATACGATCCATTCTAGTTCATTCGTACGATCCATTATAATTCATTCGCACGAATGTATCCATTCTAATTCATTCGTACGATCCATTCTAATTCATTCGCACGATCCATTCTAATTCATTCGAATGATCCATTCTAATTCATTAGTATGATCCATTCTAATTCTTTCGCACGAATGTATCCATTCTAATTCATTAGTACGATCCATTCTAATTCTTTCACACGAATGTATCCACTCTAATTCATTCATAAAATCAATTCTAATTCATTCGTATGATCCATTCTAATTTATTCGCACGAATGTATCCTTTCTAATTCATTCGTACGATCCATTGTAATTCATTCGTACGATCCGTTCTAATTCATTCGTATGATTCCTTCTAATTCATTCGCATGAATGTATCCATTCTAATTCATTCGTACGATCCATTCTAATTCATTCGCATGATCCATTCTAATTCATTTGTACGATCCATTCTAATTCATTTGCATGACCCATTCTAATTTATTCGTACGATCCATTCTAATTCATTCGCACGAATGTATCCATTCTAATTCATTCGTCTGATCCATTATAATTCATTCATACGATCCATTCTAATTCATTCGTACGATCCATTCTAATTCATTCGCACGAATGTATCCATTCTAAATCATTCGTACGATCCATTCTAATACATTCGCACGAACCATTCAAATTCATTTGTACGAGCCATTCTAATTCATTCTTACGATCCATTCTAATTCATTCATTCTATCCATTCTAATTCATTCGTATGATCCATTATAATTCATTCGCACGAATGTATCCGTTCTAATTCATTCGTACGATCCATTCTAATTCATTCGCACGATCCATTCTAATTCCTTCGTACAATCCATTCTAATTCATTCGTAAGATCCATTCTAATTCAATCGTATGATCCCTTCTAATTCATTCGCATGAATGTATCCATTGTAATTCATTCGTACGATCCATTCTAATTCATTCGCATGATCCATTCTAATTCATTTGTACGATCCATTCTAATTCATTTGCACGATCCATTCTAATTTATTCGTATGATCCATTCTAATTCATTCGCACGAATGTATCCATTCTAATTCATTCGTTTGATCCATTCTAATTCATTCATACGATCCATTCTAATTCATTCGTACGATCCATTCTAATTCATTCGCACGAATGTATCCATTCTAAATCATTCGTACGATCCATTCTAATACATTCGCACGATCCATTCAAATTTATTTGTACGAGCCATTCTAATTCATTCTTACGATCCATTCTAATTCATTCATTCTATCCATTCTAATTCATTCGTATGATCCATTATAATTCATTCGCACGAATGTATCCGTTCTAATTCATTTGTACGATCCATTCTAATTCATTCGCACGATCCATTCTAATTCCTTCGTACAATCTATTCTAATTCATTCGTAAGATCCATTCTAATTCAATCGTATGATCCATTCTAATTCTTTTGCACGAATGTATCCATTCTAATTCATTCGTACAATCCATTCTAATTCATTCGCACGATCCATTCTAATTCATTCGAATGATTCATTCTTATTCATTCGTACGATCCATTCTAATTCATTCGTACGATCCATTCTAATTCATTCGTACGATCCATTTTAGTTCATTCGTACGATCCATTCTAATTCATTCACATGAAGGTATCAGTTCTAAGTCATTCGTACGATCCATTATAATGCTTTCGCACGATCCATTCTATGTCATTCGTATGATTCATTCTAATTCATTCATACGATCCAATCTAATTCATTCGCTCGAATGTATCCATTTTAATTCATTCATACAATCCATTCTAATTAATTCGCACGATCCATTCTAATTTATTCGTACGATCCATTCTAATTCATTCGTACGATCCATTCTAATTCATTCGCACGATCCATTCTAATTCATTTGTATGATGCATTCTAATTCATTCGCATGATCCATTCTAATTTATTCGTACGATCCATTCTAAGTCAATCGCATGAATGTATCGATTTTAATTCGTTCGTACGATCCATTCTAATTCATTCGCACGATCCATTCTAATTCAATCGTACGATCCATTCTAATTAATTCGTACGATCCATTCAATTTCATTCGTACGATCCATTCTAATTCATTCGCACTAATGTATCCATTGTAATTCATTCGTACGATCCATTCTAATTCATTCGTACGATCCATGCAAATACATTCACACGATCCATTCAAATTCATTCGTATGATACATGCTAATTCATTCTTACGGTCTATTCTAATTTATTCATTCGATCCATTCATATTCATTCGTACGATCCATTATAATTCATTCGCATAAATATATCCGTTCTAATTCATTCGCATGATCAATTCTAATTCATTCGTACGATCCATTCTAATTCATTTCGATGATCCATTCTAATTCATTCGTATGATCCATTCTAATTCTTTCGCACGAATATATCCATTGTAGTTCATTCATACGATCCATTCTAATTCATTTGCACGATCCATAATTCATTCGTACGATCCATTCTAATTCATTGCTACAATCCATTCTAATTCATTCGTACGATCCATTCTAATTCATTCGCATGAATGTATCCGTTCGAATTCATTCGTATAATCCATTCTAATTCATTCATACGATCCATTCTAATTCATTCGTACGATCCATTCTAGTTCATTCGTACGATCCATTGCAATTAATTCATTCGCACGAATGTATTGATTCTAATTCATTCGTAAGATCCATTCTAATTCATTCGCACGATCCATTCTAATTCATTCGTACGATCCATTCTAATTCATTCGTCTGATCCATTCTAATTCATTTGCACGAATGTATCCATTATAATTCATTTGTACGATCCATTCTAATTCATTCGCACGATCAATTCTAATTCATTCGTACGATCCAATCTAATTCATTCGTATGATCCATTCTAAGTTATTCGCACGAATGTATCCGTTCTAATTCATTCTACGATCCATTCTAATTCATTCGTACGATCCATTCTAGTTCAACCTTACGATCCATTCTAATTCATTCGCACGAAGGTATCCATTCTAATTCATTCGTACGATCCATTCTAATTCATTCGCACGATCCATTCTAAGTCATTCGTACGATCCATTCATTCACACGATCCATTCTAATTCATTCGTACGATCCCTTCTAATTCATTCGTATGATCCATTCTAATTCATTCGCACGAATTTATCCATTCTAATTTATTCGTACGATCCATTCTAATTCATTCGCACGATCTATTCTAATTCATTTGTACGATCCATTCTAATTCATTCGCATGATCCATTCTAATTCAATCATACGATCCATTCTAATTCAATCGCATGAATGTATCGATTCTAATTCGTTTGTACGATCCATTCTAATTCTTTCGCACGATCCATTCTTATTCATTAGTATGGTCTATTCTAATTAATTCATATGATCCATTCTAATTCATTCGTACGATCCATTCTAATTCATTCGCACGAATGTATCCATTCTAATTCATTCGTACGATCCATTCTAATTCATTCGTACGATCCATTCAAATACATTTGCACGATCCATTCAAATTCATCAGAACGATACATTCTAATTCATTCTTACAATCCATTCTTATTTATTTATTCGATCCATTCATATTCATTCGTATGATCCATTATAATTTATTCGCACGATCCATTCTAATTCATTCGCACGAATGTATCCTTTCTAATTCATTCGTACGATCCATTGTAATACATTCGAACGATCCATTCAAATTCATTCGTACGAGCCATTCTAATTCATTCTTATGATCCATTCAAATTCATTCGTACGATCCATTCTAATTCATTCGTACCATCCATTCTAATTCATTCGCACGAATGTATCCATTCAAATTCATTCGTACGATTCATTCTAATACATTCGATTGATCCATTCAAATTCATTCGTACGAGCCATTCTAATTCATTCTTATGATCTATTCTAATTCATTCATTTGATCCATTCTAATTCATTCGCCCGATCCATTATAATTCATTCGCACGAATGTTTCTGTTCTAATTCATTCGTACGATCCATTCTTATTCATTCGTACGATCTATTCTAATTCATTGGTTTGATCCATTCTAATTCATTCGTACGATCCATTCTAATTCTTTCGCACGAATGTATCCATTCTAATTCATTCGTACGATCCATTCTAATTCATTTGCACGATCCATTCTAATTCATTCGTACGATCCTTTCTAATTCATTCGTACGATCCATTCTAATTCATTCGCACGAATGTATCCGTTCTAATTCATTCATACGATCCATTCTAATTCATTTGTACGATCCATTCTACTTCATTCGTACGATGTATTCTAATTCATTCGCACGAAGGTATCTATTGTAATTCATTCGTACGATCCATTCTAATTCATTCGCAACATCCATTCTATGTCATTCGTACGATCCATTCTAATTCATTCTTACGATCCAATCTAATTCGTTCATACGATCCATTCTAATTTCATTTATACGATCCATTCTAATTCATTCATACGATCCATTCTAATTCATTCGCACGATCTATTCTAATTCATTCGCACGAATATATCCATTCTAATTCATTCGTACGATCCATTCTAATTCATTTGCACGATCCATTCTATTTCATTCGTACGATCCATTCGAATTCATTCGCACGATCCATTCTAATTCATTCATATGATCCATTCTAATTCATTCGTACGATCCATTCTAATTCATTCGTATGATCCATTCTAATTCATTCGCACGAATGTATCCATTCTAATTCATTCGTATGATCCATTCTAATTCATTCGCACGATCCATTCTAGTTCATTCGTAAGATCCATTCTAATTTATTCGCACGAATATATCCATTCAAATTCATTCGTTCGATCCATTCTAATTCATTCACACGAATGTATCCATTCTAATTCATTCGTACGATCCATTCTAATTCATTCGCACGATCCATTCTAATTCATTCGTACGATCCAATCTATTTCATTCTTACGATCCATTCTAATTCATTCGTACGATCCATTATAATTCATTCGCATGAATGTATCCGTTCTAATTCATTCGTATGATCCATTCTAATTCATTTGCACGATCCATTCTAATTTATTCGTACGATCCATTCTAATTCATTCATATGATCCTTTCCAATTCATTTGTACGATCCATTCTAATTCATTCGTACGATCCATTCTAATTCTTTCGCACGAATGTATCCATTCTAAATCATTCATACGATCCATTCTACGACCCATTCTAATTCATTCGTACGATCCATTCTAATTCCTTTGTACGATCCATTCTAATTCATTCGTACGATAGATTCTAATTCATTCGTACGATCCATTATAATTCCTTCGCACGAATGCATCCATTCTAATTCATTCATACGATCCATTCTAATTCGTTCACATGATCCATTCTAATTCATTCGTACGATCCATTCTAATTCATTCGTACGATCCATTCTAATTCATTCGCACGAATGTATGCATTCTAATTCATTCGTACAATCCATTCTAATTCATTCGCATAATCCATTCTAATTTATTCATATAATCCATTCTAATTCATTCGTACGATCCATTCTAATTCATTCGTACGATCCATTCTAATTCATTCGCATGAATGTATCGTTTCTAATTCATTCGTACGATCCATTCTAATTCATTCATATGATCCATTCTAATTCATTCGTACGATGCATTCTAATTCATTCATACGATCCATTCTAATTCATTCGCATAAATGTATCCATTCTAATTCATTCATACGATCCATTCTAATTTATTCGCGTGAACGATTCTAATTCATTCGTACGATCCATTCTAATTGATTCGCACGAATGTATCCATTCTAATTCATTCGTACGATCCATTCTAATTCATTCGTACGAATGTATCAATTCTAATTGATTAGTACGGTCCATTCTAATTCATTCGTACGATCCATTCTAATTCATTCGTACGATCCATTCTAATTCATTCGCACGAATGTATCCATTCTAATTCATTCGTACGATCGATTCTAATTCATTCGCACGATCCATTCTAATTCATTTGTACGATCCATTCTAATTCGTTCGCACGATCCATTCTAATTCATTCGTATGATCCATTTTAATTTATTTACACGAATGTATCCATTCTAATTCATTCGTACGATCCATTCTAACTCATTCTTATGATCCATTCTAATTCATTCGCACGAATGTATCCATTCTAATTCATTCATACGATCCATTCTAATACATTCGCACGATCCATTCAAATTCATTCGTACAAGCCATTCTAATTAATTCTTACGATCCATTCTAATTCATTCATTCGATCTATTCTAATTCATTCGTACGATCCATTATAATTCATTCGCACGAATGTATTCGTTCTTATTCATTCATACGATCCATTCTAATTCATTCGCACGATCCATTCTAATTCATCTGTACGATCCACTCTAATTTATTCGTACGATCCATTCTAATTCATTCGTACGATCCATTCTAATTCTTTCGCACGAATGTTTCCATTCTAATTCATTCGTACGATCTATTCTAATTCATTCGTACGAATGTATCAATTCTAATTGATTACTACAGTCCATTCTAATTCATTCGTACGATCCATTCTAATTCATTCGTACGATTCATTCAAATTCATTCACACGAATGTATCCATTCTAATTCATTCGTACGATCCATTCTAATTCATTCGCACGATCTATTATAATTCATTTGTACGATCCATTCTAATTCATTCGCACGATCCATTCTAATTCATTCGTATGATCCATTTTAATTCATTCACACGAATGTATCCATTCTAATTCATTCGTACGATCCATTCTAACTCATTCTTACGATCCTTTCTAATTCATTCGTACGGTCCATTATAATTCATTCGTACGAATGTATCCATTCTTATTCATTCATATGATCCATTCTAATTCATTCGCACGATCCATTCTAATTCATTCGTACGATCTATTCTAATTTATTCGTACGATCCATTCTAATTCATTCGTATGATCCATTCTAATTCTTTCGCACGAATGTATCCATTCTAATTAATTCGTATGATCCATTCTAATTCACTCGTACGATCCATTCTAATTAACACGTACGATCCATTCTAATTATTTCGCACGAATATATCTATTCTAATTCATTCGTACGATCCATTCTAATACATTCGCACGATCCATTCAAATTCATTCGTACGAGCCATTCTAATTCATTCTTATGATCCAATCGAATTCATTCATTCGGTACATTCTAATTCATTAATACGATTCATTATATATCATTCGCACGAATATATCCATTCTAATTCATTCATACGATCCATTCTAATTCATTCGCATGATCCATTCTAATTCATTCGTATGATACATTCTAATTCATTTGTACGATCTATTCTAATTCATTCGTACTATCCATTCTAATTCTTTCGCACTAATGTATTCATTCTAATTCATTCATATGATCCATTCTAATTCATTCGTACGATTCATTCTAATTCATTCGTACGATCCATTCTAATTCATTTATACGATCCATTCTAGTTCATTCGTACGATCGATTCTAATTCATTCGCACGAAGGTATCCATTCTAATTCATTCGTACGATCCATTCTAATTTATTCGCACGATCCATTCTAAGTCATTCATACGATCCATTGTAAATCATTCGTACGATCCAATCTAATTCATTCATACGATCTATTCTAATTTCATTCATACGATCCATTCTAATTCATTCATATGATCCATTCTAATTCATTCGCACGAATATATCCATTTTAATTCATTCGTACGATCCATTCTAATTCAATCGCACGATCCATTCCAATTCATTCTTACGATCCATTCTAATTCATTCGCACGATCCATTCTAAATCATTCGTATGATCCATTCTAATTCGTTCTTACGATCCATTCTAATTCATTCGCATCAATATATCCATTCAAATTCATTCGTACGATCCATTCTAATTCATTCACACGATCAATTCTATTTGAATCGTACGATCCATTCTAGTTCATTCGTAAGATCCATTCTAATTCATTCTTTCGATCCATTCTAATTCATTTGCACGAATGTATGCATTCTAATTCATTCATATGATCCATTTTAATTCATTCGCAAGAACCATTCTAATTAGTTCGTACGATCCATTCTAATTCATTCGTACGATCCATTCTAATTCATTCGTACAATCCATTCTAATTCATTCGCACGAATTTATCCGTTCTAATTCATTCGTACGATCCATTCTAATTCATTGGCACGATCCATTCTAATTCGTTCATACGATCCATTCTAATTCATTCGTATGATCCATTCCAATTCATTCGTAAGATCCATTCTATTTTATTTGTACGATCCATTCTAATTCTTTCGCACAAATATATCCATTGTAATTCATTCGTACGATCCATTCTAATTCATTTGTACGATCCATTCTAATTCATTCGTACGATCCATTATAATTCATTCGCAAGAATGTATAATTCTAATTAATTCATACGATCCAATCTAATTCATTCGCACGATCCATTCTAATTCATTCGTACGATCTATTCCAATTCATTCCTACGATCCATTCTAATTCACTCGTACAAATGTATCCATTCTAATTTATTCGTACGAACCATTCTAATTCATTCGCATAATCCATTCTAATTTATTCGTACGATCCATTCTAATTCATTTGTACGATCCATTCAAATTTATTCGCACGAATGTATCCATTCTAATTCATTCATACGATCCATTCTAATTCATTCGTACGATCCATTCTAATTCATTCGCAAGATCCATTCTAATTCATTCGCACAAATGTATCCATTCTATTTCATTCGTACGATCCATTCTAATTCATTCGCATGATCCATTCTTATTCATTCGTACGATCCATTCTAATTCATTCGCACGAATGTATCCATTCTAATTCATTCGTACGATCCATTCTAATTCATTCGTACGATCCATTCTAATTCATTCGCACGAATATATCAATTCTAATTTATTCGTACGATCAATTCTAATTTATTCGTACGATCCATTCCATTTCATTTGTATGTTCCATTCTAATTCATTCGCACGATCCATTTTAATTCATTCATATGATCCATTCTAATTCATTCAAACGATCCATTTTAATTCATTCGCACGAATGTATCCATTCTAATTCATTCATACGATCCATTCTAATTCATTCGTATGATCCATTCTAATTCATTCGTACGATCCATTCTAATTCATTCGCACGAATGTATCTATTCTAATTCATTTGTACGATCCATTCTAATTCATTTGCACGATCCATTCTAATTCATTTATATGATCCATTCTAATTCATTCGCACGATCCATTCTAATTCATTCGTACGATCCATTCTAATTCATTCGCACGAATGTATCCATTCTAATTCATTCCTATGATCCATTCTAATTCATTCGTACGATCCATTCTAATTCATTCGCACGAATTTATCCATTCTAATTCATTCGTATGATCCATTCTAATACATTCGCACGATCCATTCAACTTCATTCGTACGAGCCATTCTAATTCTTTCTTACGATCCATTGTAATTCATTCATTCGATGCATTTTAATTCATTCGTACGATCCTTTATAATTCATACGCACAAATGTATAAGTTCTAATTCATTCGTACGATCCATTCTAGTTCATTCGCATGAATGTATCCGTTCTAATTGATTCGTACGATCCATTCTAATTCATTCATACGATCTATTCTGATTCATTCGTACGATCCATTCTAGTTCATTCGTACGATCCATTCTAATTCATTCGCACGAAGGTATCTATTGTAATTCATTGGTACGATCCATTCCAATTCATTCGCATGATCCATTCTAAGTCATTCATACGATCCATTCTAATTTATTCGTACGATCCAATATAATTAATTCATATGAACCATTCTAATTTTATTCATATGATCCATTCTAATTCATTCATACGATCCATTCTAATTCATTCGCACGATCCATTCTAATTCATTCGCACGAATATATCCATTCTAATTCATTCGTACGATCCATTCTAATTTATTCGTACGATCCATTCTATTTCATTTGTACGATCCATTCTAATTTATTCGCACGATCCATTCTAATTCATTCATATGATCCATACTAATTCATTCATACGATCCATTCTAATTCATTCGCACGAATGTATCCATTCTAATTCATTCGTACGATCCATTCTAATTCATTCGCACGATCCATTCTATTTCAATCGTACGATCCATTCTACTTCATACGTAAGATCCATTCTAATTCATTCGCACGAATGTATCCATTTTAATTCATTCGTTCGATCCTTTCTAATTCATTCGCACGAATGTATCCATTCTAATTCATTCGTACGATCCATTCTAATTCATTCGTACGATCAATTCTAATTCATTCGCACAATCCATTCTAATTCATTCGTACGATGCATTCTAATTCATTCGTATGATCTTTTCCAATTTATTCATACGATCCAATCTAATTCATTCGTACGATCCAATCTAATTCTTTCGCACGAATGTATCCATTCTAAATCATTCGGATGATCTATTCTAATTCATTCGTACGATCCATTCTAATCCATTCGTACGATCCATTCTAATTCATTCGCACGAATGTATCCATTCTAATTCATTCGTACGATCCATTCTAATTCATTTCTATGGTCCTTTCTAATTTATTTGTACGATCCATTCTAATTCATTCGTTCGGTCCATTATAATTCATTTGCACAAATGTATCCATTATAATTCATTCATACGATCTATTCTAATACATTCGCACGATTCATTCTAATTCATTCGTACGATCCATTCTAATTCATTCGTACGATCCATTTTAATTCATTCGCACGAATGTATCCATTCTAATTCATTTGTGCGATTCATTCTAATTCATTCGCACGAATGTATCCATTCTAAATCATTCGTATGATCCATTCTAATTCGTTCGTACGATCCATTCAAATTCATTCGTACGATCCATTCTAATTCATTCGCACGAATGTATCCATTCTAATTCATTCATACGATCCATTCTAATTCATTCGCATAATACATTCTAATTTATTCGTATGATCTATTCTAATTCATTCGTACGATCCATTCTAATTCATTTGTACGATCCATTCTAATTCATTCGCACAAATATATCCATTCTAATTCATTTGTACGATCCATTCTAATTCATTCGCACGATCTATTCTAATTCATTCGTACGATCCATTCTAATTCATTCATATGATCCATTCTAATTCATTCGCACAAATGTATCCATTCTAATTAATTCGTACGATCCATTCTAATTCATTTGCACGATCAATTCTAATTCATTCGTATGATCCATTCTAATTCATTCGCACGAATGTATCCATTCTAATTCATTCGCACGATCCATTCTAATTCATTCGTACGAATGTATCAATTCTAATTCATTCGTACGGTCCATTCTAATTTATTCGATCGATCCATTCTAATTCATTCGTACGATCCATTCTAATTTATTTGCACGAATGTATCCATTCTAATTCATTCGTACGATCCATTCTAATTCATTCACACGATCCATTTTGATTCATTTGTATGATCCATTCTAATTCATTCGCACGAAGGTATCCATTCTAATTCATTCGTACGATCCATTCTAATTCATTCGCACGATCCATTCTAATTTATTCGTACGATCCATTATAATTCATTCGCACGAATGTATCCATTCTAATTCATTTGAACGATCAATTCTAATTCATTCACACGAATGTATCCGTTCTAATTCATTCGTACGATCCATTCTAATTCATTCATACGATCTATTCTAGTTCATTCGTACGATCCATTCTAATTCATTCGCACGAAGGTATCCATTCTAATTCATTCGTACGATCCATTCTATTTCATTTGCACGATCCATTCTAAGTCATTCGTACGATCCATTATATTTCATTCGTACGATCCAATCTAATTCATTCGCATGAATATATCCTTTCTAATTCATTCGTATGATCAATTCTAATTCATTCGAACGATCCATTCTAATTCATTCATACGATCCATTCTACTTCGTTCGTATGATCTATTCTAATTCATTCGCACGAATGTATATATTCTAATTTATTTGTACAATCCATTCTAACTCATTCGCACGATCCATTCTAATTCATTCGTACGATCCATTCTAATTTATTCGTATAATCCATTAAAGTTCATTCGTATGATCCATTCTAATTCATTCGTACAATCCATTAAAGTTCATTCGTACGATTCATTCTAATTTATTCGCATGAACCAGTCTAATTCATTCGTACGATCCATTCTAATTCATTCGTACGATCTATTCTAATTCTTTCGCACGATCCATCCTAATTCATTCGTACGATCCATTCTAATTCATTCACACGAATGTATCCATTCAAATTCATTCGTATGATCCATTCTAATTTATTCATACGATCCATTCTAATTCATTCAGAAGAATGTATCCATTCTAATTCATTCCTATGATCCATTCTAATTCATTTGCACGATCCAATCTAATTCATTTCTACAATCCATTCTAATTAATTTGTACGATCTATTCTAATTCAATTGTACGATCCATTTCAATTCATTCGCATGAATGTATCCATTCTAATTCATTCGTACGATCCATTCTAATTTATTTGCACGATCCATTCTAATTCATTCGTACGATCCATTCTAATTCATTCGCACGATCCATTCTAATTCATTCATATGATCCATTCTAATTCATTCGCACGAATGTATCCATTCTAATTTTTTCGTACGATCCATTCTAATTCATTCGCACGATCCATTCTAATTCATTCATAAGATCCATTCAAATTCATTTATACGATCCATTTCTAATTCATTAGTACGATTATTTCTAATCCATTCGCATGAATGTATCCGTTCTAATTCATTCGTACGATCCATTCTAATTCATTCACACGATCCTTTCAAATTCATTTGTACAATCTATTCTAATTTATTCGTGTGATACATTCTAATTCATTCGTACGATCCATTATACTTCATTCGCACGAATGTATCCGTTCTAATTCATTCGCACGATCCATTCTAATTTATTCGCACGATCGATTACAATTCATTCATACCATCCACTCTAATTCATTCGTAAGATCCATTCTAATTCATTCGTACGATCCATTCTAATTCTATTGCACGAATGTATCTATTCCAATTCATTAGCATGATTCATTCTAATTCATTCCTACGATTCATTCTAATTCATTCGTACGAACCATTCTAATTCATTCGCACGAATGTATCCATTCTAATTCATTGGTATGATCCATTCTAATTTATTCGTATGAACCATTCTAATTCATTCATGCGATCCATTCTAGTTCATTCGTACGATCCATTCTAATTCATTCGCACGAATGTATCCATTCTAATTCATTCATATGATCGATTCTAATTTATTTGCACGATCCATTCTAATTCATTAATATGATCTATTCTAATTCATTCGTACGATCCATTCTAATTCATTCGCACGAATGTCTCCATTCTAATTCATTCGTACGATCCATTCTAGTTCATTCGTACGAGCCATTCTAATTCATTCGCACGAATGTATCCATCCTAATTCATTTGTATGATCCATTCTAATTCATTCGCATGATCCATTTTAATTCATTCTTACGATCCATTTTAATTTATTCCTATTACCCATTCCAATTCATCCATACGATCCATTCTAATTCATTCGTACGATCTATTCTAATTCTTTCACATGAACGTAACCATTCTAATTCATTCGAATCAATGTATCCATTCTAATTCATTCGTATGATCCATTCTAATTCATTTGTATGAACCATTCTAATTCATTCGTACGATCCATTCTAATTCATTCATACGATCCATTCTAATTCATTCGCACGAATGTATCCATTCTAATTCATTCATACGATCCATTCTAATTCATTTGCACGATCCATTCTAATTCATTCGTACAATCCATTCTAATTCATTCATAAGATCTATTTTAATTCATTCGCACGAATGTATCTATTTTAATTCATTCGTACGATTCATTCTAATTCATTTGCATAATCCATTCTAATTCATTCGTACGATCCTTTCCAATCCATTCGTATGATCCATTCTAATTCATTCGTACGATCCATTCTAATTCATTCGCACGAATTTATCCATTCTAATTCATTCGTACGATCCATTCTAATTCATTCGCACGAATGTATCCATTCTAATTCATTCGTACGATCCATTCTAGTTCATATGTAAGATCTATTCTAATTCATTCGCATGAATGTATCCATTTTAATTCATTCGTTCGATCCATTCTAATTCCTTCGCACGAATGTATCCATTCTAATTCATTCGTACGTTCCATTCTAATTCATTCGTACGATCAATTCTAATTCATTCGCACGATCCATTCTAATTCATTCGTACGATGCATTCTAATTCATTCATATGATCTTTTCCAATTCGTTCGTACGATCCATTCTAATTCATTCGTACAATCCATTCTAATTCTTTCGCACGAATGTATCCAATCTAAATATTTCGTATGATCCATTCTAATTCATTCGTACGATCCATTCTAATTCATTCGTACGATCCATTCTAATTCATTCGCACGAATGTATCCATTCTAATTCATTCGTACGATCCGCTCTAATTCATTTGTACGATCCCTTTTAATACATTTGTACGATCCATTTTAATTCATTCGTTCGGTCCATTATAATTCATTTGCACGAATGTATCCATTCCAATTCATTCATACGATCTATTCTAATTCATTCGCACGATCCATTCTAATTCATTCGTACGATCCATTCTATTTCTTTCGTACGATCCATTTTAATTCATTCGCACGAATGTATCCATTCTAATTCATTCGTGCGATTCATTCTAATTCATTCGCACGAATGTATCCATTCTAAATCATTCGTATGATCCATTCTAATTCATTCGTACGATCCATTCAAATTCATTCGTACGATCCATTCTAATTCATTCGCACGAATGTATCCATTCTAATTCATTCGTACGATCCATTCTAATTCATTCGCATAATCCATCCTAATTTATTCGTACGATCTATTCTAATTCATTTGTACGATCCATTCTAATTCATTTGTACGATCCATTCTAATTCATTCACACAAATGTATCCATTCTACTTCATTTGTACGATCCATTCTAATTAATTCGCACGATCCATTTTAATTCATTCGTACGATCCATTCTAATTTATTCATATGATCCATTCTAATTCATTCGCACAAATGTATCCACTCTAGTTCATTTGCACGATCAATTCTAATTCATTCGTATGATCCATTCTAATTCATTCGCACGAATGTATCCATTCTAATTCATTCGTACGATCCTTTCTAATTCATTAGTACGAATGTATCAATTCTAATTTGTTCGTACGGTCCATTCTGATTAATTCGATCGATCCATTCTAATTCATTCGTACGATCCATTCTAATTCATTTGCACGAATGTATCCATTCTAATTCATTCGTACGATCCCTTTTAATTCATTCGCACGATCCATTCTAATCCATTTGTACGATCCATTCTAATTCATTCGCTCGAAGGTATCCATTCTAATTCATTCGTACGATCCATTCTAATTCATTCGCACGATCCATTCTAATTCATTCGTACGATCCATTCTAATTCATTCGCACGAATGTATCCATTCTAATTCATTTGAACGATCAATTCTAATTCATTCGCATGAATGTATCCATTCTAATTCATTCATACGATCCATTCTAATTCATTCATACGATCCATTCTAGTTCATTCGTACGATCCATGATAATTCATTCGCACGAAGGTATCCATTCTAATTCATTCGTACGATCCATTCTAATTCATTCGCACGATCCATTCTAAGTCATTCGTACGATCCATTCTATTTCATTCGTACGATCCAATCTAATTCATTCGCACGAATATATCCTTTCTAATTCATTCGTACGATCAATTCTAATTCATTCGCACGATCCATTCTAATTCATTCGTACGATCAATTCTAATTCATTCGTACGATCCATTCTAATTCATTCGCACGAATGTATCTATTCTAATTTATTTGTACGATCCATTTTAATTCATTCGCACGATCCATTCTAATTCATTCGTACGATCCATTCTAATTGATTCGTACAATCCATTAAAGTTCATTCGTATGATCCATTCTAAATCATTCACACAAACGTATCCATTCTAATTTATTCGTACGATTCATTCTAATTCATTCGCATGAACCAGTCTAATTCATTCGTACGATCCATCTAATTCATTCGTACGATCTATTCTAATTCTTTCGCACGATCCATTCTAATTCATTCGTACGATCCATTCTAATTCATTCGCACAAATTTATCCATTCTAATTCATTCGTATGATCCATTCTAATTTATTCATACGATCCATTCTAATTCATTCAGAAGAATGTGTCCATTGTAATTCATTCGTATGATCCATTCTAATTAATTTGCACGATCCAATCTAATTCATTTCTACGATCCATTCTGATTCATTCGTACGATCCATTCTAATTCAATAGTTCGATCCATTCCAGTTCATTCGCATGAATGTATCCATTCTAGTTCATTCGTACGATCTATTCTAATTTATTCGCACGATCCATTCTAATTCATTCGTACGATCTATTCTAATTCATTTGTACGATCCATTCCAATTCATTCGCACGAATGCATCCATTCTAATTCATTCGTACGATCCATTCTAATTCATTTGCACGAATGTATCTATTCTAATTTATTCGTACGATCCATTCAAATTCATTCGCACGAATGTATCTATTTTAATTTATTTGTACGATCCATTCAAATTCATTCATTTATATGATCCATTCTAATTCATTCGCACGAATGCATCCATTCTAATTCATTCGTACGATCCATTCTAATTCATTCGCACGAATGTATCTATTCTAATTTATTCGTATGATCCATTCTAATTCATTCATACGATCCATTTCTAATTCATTAGTACGATCAATTCTAATTTATTCGCATTAATATATCCATTCTAATTCATTCGTATGATCCATTCTAATTCATTTACACGATCCCTTCAAATTCATTCGTACAATCCATTCTAATTTATTCGTATGATACATTCTAATTCATTCGTACGATCCATTATATTTCATTCGCACGAATGTATCCGTTCTAATTCATTCGTACGATCCATTCTAATTTATTCGCACGATCGATTCTAATTCATTCATACGATCCACTCTAATTCATTCGTATGATCCATTCTAATTCATTCGTACGATCCATTCTAATTCTATTGCACAAATGTATCTATTCCAATTCATTAGCATGATTCATTCTAATTCATTCGTACGATTCATTCTAATTCACTCGTACGATCCATTCTAATTCATTCGCACGAATGTATCCATTCTAATTCATTGGTATGATCCATTCTAATTCATTCGTACAATCCATTCTAATTCATTCGTGCGATCCATTCTAGTTCATTCGTACGATCCATTCTAATTCATTCGCACGAATGTATCCAATCTAATTCATTCGTATGATCCATTCTAATTCATTTGCACGATCCATTCTAATTCATTCATACGATCTATTCTAATTCATTCGTATGATCCATTCTAATTCATTCGCACGAATGTATCCATTCTAATTCATTCGTACGATCCATTCTAGTCCATTCGTACGATCCATTTTAGTTCATTCGTACGATCCATTCTAATTCATTCGCAAGAATGTATCCATCCTAATTCATTTGTATGATCCATTCTAATTCATTCGCATGATCCATTTTAATTCATTGTTACGATCCATTCTAATCTATTCGTATGACCCATTGCAATTCATCTGTACGATCCATTCAAATTCATTCGTAGGATCCATTCTAATTCTTTCACACGAATGTAACCATTCTAATTCATTCGCATGAATGTATCCATTCTAATTCATTCATACGATCCATTCTAATTCATTTGTATGAACCATTCTAATGCATTCGTACGATCCATTCTAATTCATTCATATGATCCATTCTAATTCATTCGTACGAATGTATCCATTCTATTTCATTTATACGAACCATTCTAATTCATTTGCACGATCCATTCTAATTCATTCGTACAATCCATTATAATTCATTCATAAGATCCATTTTAATTCATTCGCACGAATGTATCCATTCTAATTCATTCGTACGATTCATGCAAATTCATTCTCATAATCCATTCTAATTCATTTGTACGATCCTTTCCAATCCATTCGTACGATCCATTCTAATTCATTCGTATGATCCATTCTAATTCATTCGCACGAATGTATCCATTCTAATTCATTCGTACGATCCGTTCATATTCATTCGCATAATCTATTCTAATTTATTCGTACGATCCATTCAAATTCATTCGTACGATCCATTTAAATTCATTCGTACGATCCATTCTAATTCATTCTCACAAATGTATCCATTCTAATTCATTCGTACGATCCATTCTAATTCATTCACATGATCCATTCTAATTCATTCGTACGATACATTCTAATTCATTCGTACGATCCATTGTAATTCATTCGCATGATCCATTCTAATTCATTCGTACGATCTATTCTAATTCATTCGTACGATCAATTTCAATTCGTTCGCATGATCCATTCGAATTTATTTGCACGATCCATTCTAATTCATTCGTACGATCCATTCTAATTCATTCGCATTAATGTATCCATTCTAATTCATTAGTACAATCCATTCTAATTCATTTGTACGATCTATTCTAATTCATTTGTATGAATGTATCAATTCTAATTCATTCATACGGTCCATTCTAATTTATTCGTACGATCCATTCTAATTCATTCGTACGATCCATTATAATTCATTTGCACGAATGTATCCATTCTAATTCATTCATACGATCCATTCTAATTTATTCGCACGATCTATTCTAATTCATTCATACGATCCATTCTAATTCATTCGCACGATCCATTCTAATACATTCGTAAGATCCATTCTAATTCATTCGCACGAATGTATCCATTCTAATTCATTCGTACGATCCATTCTAATTCATTCATATGATCCATTCTAATTCATTCGCTCGAATGTATCCACTCAAATTTATTGGTACGATCCATTGTAATACATTCGCACGATCCATTCAAATTCATTCGTACGAGCCATTCTAATTCATTCTTACGATCCAATCTAATTCATTCATTCGATCCATTCTAATTCATTCGTACGATTCATTATAATTCATTCGCATGAATGTTTCCGTTCTAATTCTTTCGTACAATCCATTCTAATTCATTCGCACGATCCATTCTAATTCATTCGTACGATCCATTCTAATTCTTTCGCATGAATGTATCCATTCTAATTCATTCGTACGATCCATTCTAATTCATTTGCATGATCCATTCTAATTGATTTGTACGATCCATTCTAATTCATTCGCACGAATCTATTCGTTCTAATTCATTCGTACGATCCATTCTAATTCATTAGTACAATCCATTCTAATTCATTCGTACGATCCATTTTAGTTCATTCGTAAGATCCATTCTAATTCATTCGCACAAAGGTATCCATTCTAATTCATTCGTATGATCCATTCTAATTCATTCGCATGATCTATTCTAAGTCATTCGAACGATCCATTCAAATTCATTCGTACAATCCAATCTATTCATTAATACAATCCATTCTAATTTCATTCATAGGATCCATTCTAATTCATTCATACGATCTATTCTAGTTTATTCACACGAATATGTCCATTCTAATTCATTCATACGATCCATTCTAATTCATTCGCACGATCCATTCTAATTCATTCATACGATCCATTCTAATTCATTTGCACGAATGTATCCATTCTAATTCATTCGTAAGATCCATTCAAATTCATTCACACGATCCATTCTATTTCAATCGTACGATCCATTCTAGTTCATTCATAAGATCCATTCTAATTCATTCGCACGGATATATCCATTCTAATTCATTCGTTCGATCCATTCTAATTCATTTGCGCGAATGTATCCATTCTAATTCATTCGTACGATCCATTATAATTCATTCGTATGATCCATTCTAATGTATTCGCACGAATGTATCAATTTGAATTCATTCGTACAATCCAATCTAATTCATTCGTACGATCCATTCTAATTCATTCGTACGATCCATTCTAGTTCATTCGTACGATCCATTTGAAATCATTCGCACGAAGGTATCCATTCTAATTCATTCGTATGATCCATTCTAATTCATTCGTACGATCCATTCTAATTCATTCAAACGATCCATTCTAATTCATTCGCATGAATGTATCCGTTCGAATTCATTCGTACGATCCATTTTAATTCATTCGTACGATCCATTCTAATTCATTCGTACGATCCATTCTAGTTCATTCGTACGATCCACTCTAATTCATTCGCTTGAATGTATCCATTCTAATTCATTCGTACGATCCATTCTAATTCATTCGTACGATCCATTCTAGTTTATTCGCACGATCCATTCCAATTCATTCGTACGATCCATTCTAATTCATCCGTACGATCTATTCTAATTCTTTCGCATTAATGTATCCATTCTAATTCATTCGTACGATCCATTCTAATTCATTCGTACGATCCATCTAATTCATTCGTACGATCCATTCTAATTCATTCATACGAATGTATCCACTCTAATTCATTCATACGATCAATTCTAATTCATTCGCACGATCCATTCCAATTCATTCATTCGATCCATTCTAATTCATTCGTATGATCCATTTTAATTAATTCGCACGAATGTATCCATTCTAATTCATTCGTGCGATTCATTCTAATTCATTCGCATGATCCATTCTAATCCATTCGTACGATCCATTCCAATTTATTCGTACGATCCATTCTAATTCATTTATACGATCCATTCTAATTCATTCGCACGAATGTATCCTTTCTAATTCATTTGTATGATCCATTCTAATTCATTCGCATAATCCATTCTAATTTATTCGTACGATCCATTCTAATTCATTCGTACGATCCATTCCAATTCATTCGTATGATCCATTCTAATTCATTCGCACGAATGTATCCATTCTAATTCATTCGTACGATCAATTCTAATTCATTCGCATGATCCATTCTAATTCATTCGTACGATCTATTCTAATTCATTTGTACGATCCATTCTAATTTATTCCCACAAATGTATCCATTCTAATTCATTCGTACGATCAATTCTAATTCATTCGCATGATCCATTCTAATTCATTCGTACGATCCATTCTAATTCATTCGCACGAATGTATCCATTCTAATTCGTTCGTACGATCCATTCTAATTCATTCGTACGAATGTATCAATTCTAATTCATTCGTACGGTCAATTCTAATTCATTCGTACGATTCGTTCTAATTCATTCGTATGATCCATTCTAATTCATTCGCACGATCCATTCTAATTCATTCGTATGATTCATTCTTATTCATTCGTACAATCCATTCTAATTCATTCGTACGATCCATTCTAATTCATTCGTACGATCCATTTTAGTTCATTCGTACGATCCATTCTAATTCATTCACATGAAGGTATCAGTTCTAATTCATTCGTACAATCCATTCTAATTCTTTTGCACGATCCATTCTAAGTCATTCGTACGATTCATTCTAATTCATTCATACGATCCAGTCTAATTCATTCGCTCGAATGTATCCATTCTAATTCATTCATACAATCCATTCTAATTCATTCGCACGAGCCATTCTAATTTATTCGTACGATCCATTCTAATTATTTCGTACGATCCATTCTTATTCATTTGTACGATCCATTCTAATTCATTCGTACGATCCATTTTAATTCAATCGCATGAATGTATCGATTCTAATTCGTTCGTACGATCCATTCTAATTCATTCACACGATCCATTCTAATTCATTCGTACGATCCATTATAATTAATTCGTACGATCCATTCTAATTCATTCGTACGATCCATTCTAATTCATTTGCACGAATGTATCCATTCTAATTCATTTGTACGATCCATTCTAATTCATTTGTACGATCCATGCAAATACATTCGCATGATCCGTTCAAATTCATTCGTACGATACATTCTAATCCATTATAATTCATTTGCATGAATGTATCCGTTCTAATTCATTCGCACGATCAATTCTAATTCATTCGTATGATCCATTCTAATTCATTTGGATGATCCATTCTAATTCATTCGTATGATCCATTCTACTTCTTTCGCACGAATGTATCCATTCTAATTCATTCGCACGATCCATTCTAATTCATTCGTACGATCCATTCTAATTCATTCCTACAATCCATTCTAATTCATTCGTACGATCATTCTAATTCATTCGCATGAATGTATCCGTTCTAGATCATTCGTACAATCCATTCTAATTCATTCGTACGATCCATTCTAATTCATTCGTACGATCCATTCTAAATCATTCGCACGAAGGTATCCATTCTAATTCATTCGTACGATCCATTCTAATTCATTCGCACGATCCAATCTAATTCATTCGCACGAATGTATCCATTCTAATTCATTCGTAAGATCCATTCTAATTCATTCGCACGATCCATTCTAATTCATTAGTACGATCCATTCTAATTCATTCGTCCGATCCATTCTAATTTATTCGCACGAATGTGTCCATTCTAATTCATTTGTACGATCCATTCTAATTCATTCACACGATCCATTCTAATTCATTCGTACGATCCAATCTAATTCATTCGTATGATCCATTCTAATTCATTCGGACGAATGTATCCGTTCTAATTCATTCTACGATCCATTCTAATTCAATCGTAAGATCCATTCTAGTTCATTCTTATGATCCATTCTAATTCATTCGCACGAAGGTATCCATTCTAATTCATTCGTACGATCCATTCTAATTCATTCGCACGATCCATTCTAAGTCATTCGTACGATTCACTCATTCACACGATCCATTCTAATTCATTCGTACGATCCATTCTAATTCATTCGTACGATCCATTCTAATTCATTCGTATGATCCATTCTAATTCATTCGCACGAATGTATCCATTCTAATTCATTCGTACGATCCATTCTAAATCATTCACACGATCCATTCTAATTCATTTGTACGATCCTTTCTAATTCATTGACATGATCCATTCCAATTCATTCATACGATCCATTCTAATTCAATCGCATGAATGTATCGATTCTAATTCGTTTGTCCGATCCATTCTTATTCATTCGCACGATTCATTCTTTTTCATTCGTACGATCTATTCTAATTAATTCGTATGGTCCATTCTAGTTTATTCGTACGATCCTTTCTAATTCATTCGCACGAATGTATCCATTCTAATTCATTCGTACGATCCATTCTAATTCATTCATGCGATCCATTCAAATACATTCGCACGATCCATTCAAATTCATCAGTACGATACATTCTAGTTTATTCTTACGATCCGTTCTAATTTATTCATTCGATCAATTCATATTCATTTGTACGATCCATTATAATTCATTCGCATGAATGTATCCGTTCTAATTTATTTGTACGATCCATTCTAATTCATTCGCACGATCCATTCTAATTCTTTTATACGATCCATTCTAATTCATTTGGATGATCCATTCTAATTCATTCGAACGATCCATTCTAATTCTTTCGCACGAATGTATCCATTCTAATTCATTCGTACGATCCATTCTAATTCATTCGCACGATCCATTCTAATTCTTTCGTACGATCCATTCTAATTCATTCCTACAATCCATTCTAATTCATTCGCATGAATGTATCCGTTCTAATTCATTCGTACAATCCATTCTAATTCATTCGTACGATCCATTCTAATTCATTCGTACGATCCATTCTAGTTCATTCGTATGATCCATTCTAATTCATTCGCTCGAAGGTATCCATTCTAATTTATTCGTACAATCCATTCTTATTCATTCGCACGATCCATTCTAAGTCATTCATACAATCCATTCTACTTCATTCGTACGAACCAATATAATTCATTCGCACGAATGTATCCAATCTAATTCATTCGTACGATCCATTCTAATTCATTCGCATGATCCATTCTAATTCATTCGTACGATCCATTCTAATTCATTCGTACGATCCATTCTAAGTCATTCGCACTAATATATCGATTCTAATTCATTTGTACGATCAATTCTAATTCATTTGCACAATCCATTCTAATTCATTCGTACGATCCATTCTAATTCATTCGTATGATCCATTCTAATTCATTCGCACGAATGTATCCATTCTAATTCATTCGCACGAATGTATCCATTCTAATTCATTCGTACGATCCATTCTAATTCATTCGTACGATCCATTCTAGTTCATTCTTACGATCCATTTTAATTCATTCGCACGAAGGTATCCATTCTAATTCATTCGTATGATCCATTCTAATTCATTCGCACGATCTATTCTAAGTCATTCGTACGATCCATTCTAATTTATTCGTACGATCGAATCTAATTCATTCGCACGAATGTGTCCATTCTAATTCATTTGTACGATCTATTCTAGTTCATTTGCACGATCCATTCTAATTCATTCGTACGATCCATTCTAATTCATTCGTACGATCCACTCTAATTCATTCGCACGAAAGTATCTATTCTAATTCATTTGTATGATCCATTCTAATTCATACGCACGATCCATTCTAATTAATTCGTATGATCCAATCTAATTTATTCGTACAATCCATTCTAGTTCATTTGTACGATCCATTCTAATTTATTCGAACGAATGTATCCATTCTAATTCATTCATACGATCAATTCTAATTCATTCGCATGATCCATTCTAATTCATTTGTACGATACGTTCTAATTCATTCGTACGATCTATTCTAATTCATTCGCACGAGCCATTCTAATTCATTTGTACGATCTATTCTAATTCATTCGTACGAATGTATCGATTCTAATTCATTCGTACGATCCATTCTAATTCATTCGTACGATCCATTCGAATTCATTCGCACGATCCATTCTAATTCATTCAGAAGATTGTATCCATTCTAATTCATTTATATGATCTATTCTAATTCATTCGCATCCATTTTAATTCGTTCAGAAGAATGTATCAATTCTAATTCATTCATGTGATCTATTCTAATTCATTCGCACAATCCATTCTAATTAATTTCTACGATCCATTCTAATTCATTCGTACGATCCATTCTAATTCAACCGTACAATCCATTCAAATTCATTCGTACGATCCATTCTAATTTATTCGCACGATCCATTCTAATTCATTCGTATGATCCATTCTAATTCATTCGACGAATGTATCCATTCTAATTTATTCGTACGATCCATTCTATTTCATTCACACGATCCATTCTAATTCATTCATAAGACCCATTCTAATTCATTCGTACGATCCATTCTATTTCATTCGTACGATCAATTCTAATTCATTCGCACGAATGTATCCATTCTAATCCATTCGTACAATTCATTCTAATTCATTCACACGATCCATTCAAATTCATTCGTATGATCCATTCTAATTCATTCATACGATCCATTATATCTCATTCGTACGATCCATTATAATTCATTCGCACGAATATATCCATTCTAATTCATTCGTACGATCCATTCTAATTCATTCGCATGATCGATTCTAATTCATTCATACGATCCATTCTAATTCATTCGTATGATCCATTCTAATTAATCCGTACGATCCATTCTACTTCAGTCGTACGATCCATTCTAATTCATTCGTACGATCCATTGTAATCCATTCGCCCGAAAGTATCCATTCTAATTCATTCGTACGATCCATTCTAATGCATACGAACGATCCATTCAAATTCATTCGTATGATCTATTCTAATTCATTCTTAAGATCCATTCTAATTCATTCATTCGATCCATTCTAGTTCATTCGTACGATCCATTATAATTCATTCGCACAAATGTTTTCTTTCTAATTCATTCGTACGATCCATTCTAATTCATTTGCACGATCCATTCAAATTCATTCGTACGATCCATTCTAATTCATTCGTACGAACTATTCTAATTCTTTCGCACGAATGTATCCATTCTAATTCATTCGTATGAACCATTCTAATTCATTCGCACGATCTATTCTAATTCATTCGTGCGATCCATTCTAATTCATTTGTCCGATCCATTCTAATTTATTCGCACGAATGTATCCATTCTAATTCATTTGTACGATCCATTCTAATTCATTCGCACGATCCATTCTAATTCATTCGTACGATCCAATCTAATTCATTCGTATGATCCATTCTAATTCATTCGGACGAATGTATCCGTTCTAATTCATTCTACGATCCATTCTAATTCAATCATAAGATCCATTCTAGTTCATTCTTACGATCGATTCTAATTCATTCGCACGAAGGTATCCATTCTAATTCATTCGTACGATCCATTCTAATTCATTCGCACGATCCATTCTAAGTCATTCATACGATTCACTCATTCACACGATCCATTCTAATTCATTCGTACGATCCATTCTAATTCATTCGTACGATCTATTCTAATTCATTCGTATGATCCGTTCTAATTCATTCGCACGAATGTATCCATTCTAATTCATTCGTACGATCCATTCTAAATCAATCGCACGATCCATTCTAATTCATTTGTACGATCCTTTCTAATTCATTCGCATGATCCATTCTAATTCTTTCATACGATCCATTCTAATTCAATCGCATGAATGTATCGATTCTAATTCGTTTGTCCGATCCATTCTAATTCATTCGCACGATCCATTCTTATTTATTCGTACGATCCATTTTAATTAATTCGTATGATCCATTCTAATTTATTCGTACGATCCATTCTAATTCATTCGCACGAATGTATCCATTCCAATTCATTCGTACGATCCATTCTAATTCATTCATACGATCCATTCAAATACATTCGCACGATCCATTCAAATTCATCAGCACGATACATTCTAGTTCATTCTTACGATCCGTTCTAATTTATTCATTCGATCAATTCATATTCATTCATACGATCCATTATAATTCATTCGCATGAATGTATCCGTTCTATTTCATTCGTACGATCCATTCTAATTCATTCGCATGATCCATTCTAATTCTTTTATATGATCCATTCTAATTCATTTGGATGATCCAGTCTAATTCATTCGTACGATCCATTCTAATTCATTCACACGATCCATTCTAATTCATTCCTACAATCCATTCTAATTCATTCGTACGATCCATTCTAATTCATTCGCATGAATTTATCCGTTCTAATTCATTCGTACAATCCATTCTAATTCATTCGTACGATCCATTCTAATTCATTCGTACGATCCATTCTAGTTCATTCGTACGATCCATTCTAATTCATTCGCTGGAATGTATCCATTCTAATTTATTCGTACGATCCATTCTTATTCATTCGCACGATCCATTCTAAGTCATTCGTACGATCCATTCTACTTCATTCGTACGAACCAATATAATTCATTCGCACGAATGTATCCAATCTAATTCATTCGTACGATCCATTCTAATTCATTCGCACGATCCATTCTAATTCATTCGTACGATCCATTCTAATTCATCCGTACGATCCATTCTAAGTCATTCGCACTAATATATCCATTCTAATTCATTTGTATGATCCATTCTAATTCATTTGCACGATCCATTGTAATTCATTCGCACGATCTATTCTAATTCATTTGCACGAATGTATCCATTCTAATTCATTCGTATGATCCATTCTAATTCATTCGTACGATCCATTCTAGTTCAATCTTACGATCCATTTTAATTCATTCGCACGAAGGTATCCATTCTAATTCATTCGTATGATCCATTATAATTCATTCGCACGATCTATTCTAAGTCATTCGTACGATCCATTCTAATTTATTCGTACGATCCAATCTAATTCATTCGCACGAATGTGTCCATTCTAATTCATTTGTACGATCTATTCTAATTCATTTGCACGATCCATTCTAGTTCATTCGTATGATCCATTCTAATTCATTCATACGATCTATTCTAATTCATTCGCACGAAAGTATCTATTCGAATTCATTTGTATGATCCATTCTAATTCATACGCACGATCCATTCTAATTAATTCATATGATCCAATCTAATTTATTTGTACAATTCATTCTAGTTCATTCGTACGATCCATTCTAATTTATTCGCACGAATGTATCCATTCTAATTCATTCATACGATCCATTCTAATTCATTCGCATGATCCATTCTAATTCATTCGTACGATACGTTCTAATTCATTCGTACGATCTATTCTAATTCATTCACACGATCCATTCTATTTCAATCGTACGATCCATTCTAGTTCATTCGTAAGATCCATTCTAATTCATTCACACGGATATATCCATTCTAATTCATTCGTTCGATCCATTCTAATTCATTTGCACGAATGTATCCATTCTAATTCATTTGTACGATCCATTATAATTCATTCGTATGATCCATTCTAATGTATTCGCACGAATGTATCATTTGAATTCATTCGTACAATCCAATCTAATTCATTCGTACGATCCATTCTAATTCATTCGTACGATCCATTCTAGTTCATTCGTACGATCCATTCGAATTCATTCGCACGAAGGTATCCATTCTAATTCATTCGTATGATCCATTCTAATTCATTCGTACGATCCATTCTAATTCATTCAAACGATCCATTCTAATTCATTCGCATGAATGTATCCGTTCTAATTCATTCGTACAATCCATTTTAATTCATTCGTACGATCCATTCTAATTCATTCGTACGATCCATTCTAGTTCATTCGTACGATCCATTCTAGTTCATTCGCATGAATGTATCCATTCTAATTCATTCGTACGATCCATTCTAATTCATTCGTACGATCCATTCTAATTTATTCGCACGATCCATTCCAATTCATTCGTACGATCCATTCTAATTCATCCGTACGATCCATTTTAATTCTTTCGCATGAATGTATCCATTCTAATTTATTCGTACGATCCATTCTAATTCATTCGTACGATCCATCTAATTCATTCGTACGATCCATTCTAATTCATTCATACGAATGTATCCACTCTAATTCATTCATACGATCAATTCTAATTCATTCGCACGATCCATTCTAATTCATTCATTCGATCCATTCTAATTCATTCGTATGATCTATTTTAATTCATTCGCACGAATGTATCCATTCTAATTCATATGTGCGATTCATTCTAATTCATTCGCATGATCCATTCTAATCAATTCGTACGATCCATTCCAATTCATTCGTACGATCCATTCTAATTCATTTGTACGATCCATTCTAATTCATTCGCACGAATGTTTCCATTCTAATTCATTTGTATGATCCATTCTAATTCATTCGCATAATCCATTCTAATTTATTCGTACGATCCATTCTATTTCATTCGTACGATCCATTCCAATTCATTCGTATGATCCATTCTAAATCATTCGCACGAATGTATCCATTCTAATTCATTCGTACGATCAATTCTAATTCATTCGCATGATCCATTCTAATTCATTCGTACGATCTATTCTAATTCATTTGACCGATCCATTCTAATTTATTCCCACAAATGTATCCATTCTAATTCATTCGTACGATCCATTCTAATTCATTCGCATGATCCATTCTAATTCATTTGTACGATCCATTCTAATTCATTCGCACGAATGTATCCATTCTAATTCATTCGTACGATCCATTCTAATTCATTCGTACGAATGTATCAATTCTAATTCATTTGTACGGTCCATTCTAATTCATTCGTACGATTTGTTCTAATTCATTCGTATGATCCATTCTAATTCATTCGCACGATCCATTCTAATTCATTCGTATGATTCATTCTTTTTCATTCGTACAATCCATTCTAATTCATTCGTACGATCCATTCTAATTCATTCATATGATCCATTTTAGTTCATTCGTACGATCCATTCTAATTCATTCGCATGAAGGTATCAGTTCAAATTCATTCGTACGATCCATTCTAATTCTTTCGCACGATCCATTCTAAGTCATTCGTACGATTCATTCTAATTCATTCATACGATCCAATCTAATTCATTCGCTCGAATATATCCATTTTAATTCATTCATACAATCCATTCTAATTCATTCGCACGAGCCATTCTAATTTATTCGTACGATCCATTCTAATTATTTCGTACGATTCATTCTAATTCATTTGTACGATCCATTCTAATTCATTCGCATGATCCATTCTAATTCATTCGTACGATCCATTTTAATTCAATCGCATGAATGTATCGATTCTAATTTGTTCGTACGATCCATTCTAATTCATTCACACGATCCATTCTAATTCATTCGTACGATCCATTCTAATTCATTTGCACGAATGTATCCATTCTAATTCATTCGTACGATCCATTCTAATTCATTTGTACGATCCATGCAAATACATTCGCATGATCCATTCAAATTCATTCGTACGATACATTCTAATCCATTATAATTCATTTGCATGAATGAATCCGTTCTAATTCATTTGCACGATCAATTCTAATTCATTCGTACGATCCATTCTAATTTATTTGGATGATCCATTCTAATTCATTCGTATGATCCATTCTACTTCTTTCGCACGAATGTATCTATTCTAATTCATTCGCACGATCCATTCTAATTCATTCGTACGATCCATTCTAATTCATTCCTACAATCCATTCTAATTCATTCGTACGATCCATTCTAATTCATTCGCATGAATTTATCCGTTCTAATTCATTCGTACAATCCATTCTAATTCATTCGTACGATCCATTCATATTCATTCGTACGATCCATTCTAAATCATTCGCACGAAGGTATCCATTCTAATTCATTCGTACGATCCTTTCTAATTCATTCGCACGATCCAATCTAATTCATTCGCACGAATGTATCCATTCTAATTCATTCGTAAGATCCATTCTAATTCATTCGCACGATCCATTCTAATTCATTCGTACGATCCATTCTAATTCATTCGTCCGATCCATTCTAATTTATTCACACGAATGTATCCATTCTAATTCATTTGTACGATCCATTCTAATTCATTTGCACGATCCATTCTAAATCATTCGTACGATCCAATCTAATTCATTCGTATGATCCATTCTAATTCATTCGGACGAATGTATCCGTTCTAATTTATTCTACGATCCATTCTAATTCAATCGTAAGATCCATTCTAGTTCATTCTTATTATCCATTCTAATTCATTCGCACGAAGGTATCCATTCTAATTCATTCGTACGATCCATTCTAATTCATTCGCACGATCCATCCTAAGTCATTCGTACGATTCACTCATTCACACGATCCATTCTAATTCATTCGTACGATCCATTCTAATTCATTCGTACGATCTATTATAATTCATTCGTATGATCCATTCTAATTCATTCGCACGTATCCATTCTTATTCATTCGTACGATCCATTCTAAATCATTCGCACGATCCATTCTAATTCATTTGTACGATCCTTTCTAATTCATTCGCATGATCCATTCTAATTCATTCATACGATCCATTCTAATTCAATCGCATGAATGTATCGATTCTAATTCGTTTGTCCGATCCATTCTAATTCATTCGCACGATTCATTCTTATTCATTCGTACGATCTATTCTAATTAATTCGTATGGTCCATTCTAATTTATTCGTACGATCCTTTCTAATTCATTCGCACGAATATATCCATTCTAATTCATTCGTACGATCCATTCTAATTCATTCATACGATCCATTCAAATACATTCGCACGATCCATTCAAATTCATCAATACGATACATTCTAGTTTATTCTTACGATCCGTTCTAATTTATTCATTCGATCAATTCATATTCATTCGTACGATCCATTATAATTCATTCGCATGAATGTATCCGTTCTAATTCATTCGTACGATCCATTCTAATTCATTCGCACGATCCATTCTAATTCTTTTATACGATCCATTCTAATTCATTTGGATGATCCATTCTAATTCATTCGTACGATCCATTCGAATTCTTTCGCACGAATGTATCCATTCTAATTCATTCGTACGATCCATTCTAATTCATTCGCACGATCCATTCTAATTAATTCGTACGATCCATTCTAATTCATTCCTACAATCCATTATAATTCATTCGCATGAATGTATCCGTTCTAATTCATTCGTACAATCCATTCTAATTCATTCGTACGATCCATTCTAATTCATTCGTACGATCCGTTCTTGTTCATTCGTACGATCCATTCTAATTCATTCGCTCGAAGGTATCCATTCTAATTTATTCATACGATCCATTCTTATTCATTCGCACGATCCATTCTAAGTCATTCATACGATCAATTCTACTTCATTCGTACGAACCAATATAATTCATTCGCACGAATGTATCCAATCTAATTCATTCGTACGATGCATTCTAATTCATTCGCACGATCCATTCTAATTCATTCGTATGATCCATTCTAATTCATTCGTACGATCCATTCTAAGTCATTCGCACTAATATATCCATTCTAATTCATTTGTATGATCCATTCTAATTCATTTGCACGATCCATTCTAATTCATTCGTACGATCAATTCTAATTCATTCGTACGATCCATTCTAATTCATTCGCACGAATGTATCCATTCTAATTCATTCGTACGATCCAATCTAATTCATTCGTACGATCCATTCTAGTTCATTCTTACGATCCATTTTAATTCATTCGCACGAAGGTATCCATTCTAATTCATTCGTATGATCCATTCTAATTCATTCGCACGATCTATTCTAAGTCATTCGTACGATCCATTCTAATTTATTCGTACGATCCAATCTAATTCATTCGCACGAATATGTCCATTCTAATTCATTTGTACGATCTGTGGGTGCAAATTTTGGCGGAAGTTTACCAACTACCACGGGACCCCCCGGCCCTGCCTGGTGGGCCCACGAGGAGTACCACGGGACCCACCGGCCCTGCTTGGTGGGCCCATGAGGACCTCCACGGGACCCACCGGCCCTGCCTGATGGGCCCACGAGGGTTACCAAGGGACCCACCTGCCCTGCCTGGTGGACCCCCGAAGACAACAACAGGACCCACCAGCCTTACCTGGAGGATCCCTAGATAAGACAGCAGAAACCGCCATTTACCCCGGAATTCCTCCCAGAGAATCCTATAAATAGCAGAGCCTTCGAATGTAAAAGGATGCCCCGAAAATTCTGATTTCCACTCTGAGATCTGACTTTCAGAACCAGAGCTCTGGAATCTCTCAACTTTCCCTCTTCTATCTCCCTTTGATCTTCTCTCCTTCGAAGAGATCAGATTGTCTTGAGTGAGACTCGGCCTGTCGAGATCACTTCGAAACAAGTGTTAGTGAATTCGGGTTGCTCCCAATAGCACGGAGACGTAGGCTTCGACTGAACTCCGAGATCATATCTCTCGTGTGAAATCTCTGATTGCATCTCTCTCTCTCCATTTGCATATCAAAAGCAACGACTTCAATCAACAGATCTAGCAACGATCTTTGACTTCAACTTCGATTGACTGGTGAGGCGAGGTCTTTGGGTCGGCACGAAGATTTTCTGCCACAGTTTGGCGCCGTCTGTGGGATCCGAGCAAAAAGTCGAGCTCTCTCCACTACTATTTGATCGGTTGAGCATACAACCGATCTTGATAGCCAAACTTCCTCGCCCTCTCGGTTGATCAGACAACTGATCGGACGTCGGCACTCTCGTTGCACCCTTCATCCTCTGAATGGCGAGAACCAAACACCAGGGTCAACCAGAAGGATGTAACACTCAACAACAACCTCGCCCTGAGACTCGTTCAATGAGTCAAAGGCTCAACTTCGGACAGCCCCTTGCTGTCCCCGAGATGGGGGTTCGTTCAGGGAGTGGCAGATCTGTCGATCGACCTATCGCCCACCCCGCGCGACAGTCGATTGGGCAAACAACACCCGCTCCTGCTGAAGACCCTCCATCAACCTACCAAATCTCTGCGGTCGACTTCCAGCTGCTCCAATTGGCGAAGCAAAACGCCACCCTCACCGCCGAGAGGGATGCACTTAAGAGGGCAGCTTCTGAAGCTGGGATCGCTCTTCCTATCCCCTCTACAAGTGAGAGGGTCGATCTTCCTCGACATTCAATTCACTCTGAGCAACGGAGATCAATAGGCACTGCTGCCCTCGAGAGGATCCGACGCGACCCAACTCCCTCCGCTGCCCCCTGGAAGCAAAGTGTTTGGGATCGTCTCGAAGACGAGTCTTCCCAATCGTCTTCTGGCCGGAACTGCGACAAGAGGACACCTTCAAAACTCAATATACCAAGGAGGCACCAAATGAAAGGCGCTCCTTCAAAGAGTAGAGTCTCTCCTTCCATTCCACCTCAACGTAGACTTGGATCGGACCTTCGACATCGACTTCAATCGTCAAATACTTCAATGCCAGAGCGAGACCTTGCAATCTTGCCCCTTGACCCGCATCTAGGTCGGGGACATGGTCGTAGAGATGGGTATTCATCCGCCGGACCTCTCCATCGAAGTCTCTTCGAGACGACTTTTCCAAGGGGATGGAGAACTCCTATCCTCCCCAAATTCAACTGCATCAGAGGATATCCAACTCTCCACATACTTGCCTTCAAGCAAGCCTTGACGCCGCACGAAGAAGAAAACAATGTACTCTGCCGCACCTTTGCGGGAAGTCTCGATGAGCCGTCGCTCGACTGGTATCACAATCTTCGAGCAGGGTCCATCACCCAGTTCGATGTTTTAGCTAAACTCTTCGTGCAACATTATCAGCTCAATCTAAAGCCCGAGAAGAAGCTCGACTCTCTCTATCGGCTAAGAATGGGTGCTGACGAGACTCTCCGAAGTTTCACTAGGAGGTTTCGCAACGAGCATGCTGCCCTCTATGGAAGACATTTGGATGATGAAGCCATCATGTTGGCTTTCCAGAATGCTCTCCGCTTCGATCTACACATCTACAACGACTTTATCCGCAATCCCCCTCCTTCTCTGGGTGCTATGTTCGATCGAATCCAGAGAGAGATCGAGGTCGAAGACGATCAAGTCGCTCGAAAAGGGCGAGAAACAAAATGAAAGCCTGCGGTGCTGCCAAGGCTCACAACGCTGAGGCAGCAGCCCCTCCAGCCAACAAACGATCAAAGAATGACGGGCGTCGATCTCCAACAAAGACCACTTTCACCGAGTGGAATATACCGGTCGAACAAATACTCGACCGCATTCAACACGAGGAATTCCTTCGAAGGCCCAATCCACTTCAGCCTAACACAAAGTTCACTGCCGACAAAACTGTTTATTGCGATTTCCATCGGAGCCATGGCCATTCCACCGATCGGTGCTATCGGCTAAAGTTTCACCTCGAAGACTTGCTGAGAGAAGGCCACCTCCATGAATTCACCAGAGAAGGGCAAGATCAACGTCGATCCTCTGCAAAGGGGAAAGAGGCTTGCTGGATTCATCAAATCTCTTCCAACCCATCATCTCTCACCGTGAATGCCAATATCTTTGGCATTCATGGATCATTGCACAACCAAGCAGTAACCGGGAAAGAAGTCGATCGGCAAATTCGGCGCATCTTCCATGTTCGATTTACTGCAAATAAAGAAGATACCTGGATCGAGAAGCCCATCGAAGGTCTTGCTTGGCCGTCCATCGTCTTCAACGACACTGATCTTCAAGGAGTTCATACTCCACATCGAGACCCCCTGGTTTTGAAACTCATCATCGACGGAAGCACCGTCAATCGGATCCTCATCGACACCGGGAGTTCTATCGACATTATGTTCTCAGACTGCTTCAAACGTCTGGGACATAAATATCAAAGCCTTGACGTCGTTCCAACCGTGATCACTGGCTTCAACGGCGAACAAAGCATCACGGTGGGCAAATCGAGATTCACTCTGGACCTCAACCGAGAGACTCGAGTCTCGGTGAGGTTTGCTATTGTCGAAGGGGTCTCCAGTTACAACGCTATCCTCGGGCGACCTTTCCTCCACCAGATCAATGCCATCTCCTCCTCTTACCACCAACTACTCAAGTTTGCAACTGGAGAAGGCATCGTCTGCATTCGAGGCAATCAACAATCTGGAAGGTCTTGTGAGGCTGTTGCGGCTAAGACAGATCGAAAGATCAACATTGCTCCTCCAAAGCGGCCGCGAGATGAAGCTGGTCCCTCTTCTAAATAGCAATCAAAGGAGATTCCGCTGATAGAACCTCTACCAATCGAATGGGAAGCGTCACCTTCAATTGAAGAAATCATCCCAATCAACATCAGCAGCGGAGATCTCCCTCGACAGACTTTCATTGGTACCGGTCTTAGCGACGCAGAAGCGCAAGACATGGTATCCTTCCTCAAGTCCAATATCGACGTCTTCGCTTGGTGTTTCGAAGACATGCCTGGCATCAATCCAGATGACGCTTGTCACCGACTTGCGATCAAAGAAGAGGTGAAGCCTGTCAAGCAAAAGCCACGCACCATCCGACCAGAGCTACAAGTTGCTGTTCAAGAAGAAATCACCAAGCTACTCGCAGTAGGCTTCATCCGTGAAGTAGAGTATCCTACTTGGATCTCTAATATTGTTACTGTTCCGAAGAAGAATGGGAAAGTCAGAGTCTACATCGACTTCACCAACCTCAATAAGGCTTGCCCCAAAGACCCATTTCCCATGCCAAGGATCGATAGACTCGTCGATGCCACTGCTAGCCACGAGCTATTGTCTTTCATGGATGGGTATTCTGGATATAATCAAATTCCACTTCATCCAGACGATCAAGAGAAGACTTGCTTCGTGACTAGCCGAGGTCTCTACTGCTACAATGTAATGCCGTTCGGCCTCAAAAATACTGGATCTACCTATCAAAGGCTAGTCACCAAGATGTTCGAAAACCAGATCGGACGCAACGTCGAAGTATATGTCGATGATCTCCTCACCAAGAGTTCTGTTCGGAGCAAGCATCTTTCCGATCTGGCGGAAACCTTTCAAGTTCTTCGAAAATATCGTATGAAGCTCAATCCAGCTAAGTGCGCTTTCGGAGTTCAATCGGGCAAATTCCTGGGTCACCTTGTGACCAGGAGGGGTATCGAAGCTAATCCCGACCAAATCCGAGCAGTTCTGGATATGCCTTCACCTACAAATCGAAAAGAAGTTCAACGCCTCACTGGAAGGTTAGCAGCACTCAATCGATTCATCTCAAAATCTTCCGATAAGTACAAACCCCTCTTCGACAAACTACGAAAGGCGGATACATCCGGTTGGAGTCCAATCTGTGAAGAAGCATTTCAAAGCATCAAGAAATATCTGGTGCAAGCTCCTATCTTAACGGCTCCACTTCCAGAAGAAGACTTATGGCTTTATCTCGCCGTCACTGATCAAGCAATCAGCGCGGTCCTAGTTAGTAGGAGAGAAGGCATCGAGCATCCAGTCTATTATATCAGCCACACTCTTCTTCCAGCTGAAACTCGCTACTCAAAAACTGAGAAGGTCATACTGGCCTTACTTACTGCATCACGTCGTCTACAACCTTATTTCGTCTCCCACCAGATCACTGTCATCTCTGAACACCCACTCAAAGATATTGTTGACAAAGCTGGTAGGGCTGGTCGAATGACCAAATGGGTGATCGAAATGAGTGCTCTGGGGATTCAATTCGAATCTCGCACTTCTATTAAAGGTCAAGCAGTTGCTGACTTCCTAGCTGACTTCCCAGTTGAAGACCCCATCACTTGGGAAGAAGATGTCGACATGCGCTTAGAAGATGAGGACAATACTCCGATCAACCTTGCAACAAAAATTGATCCAAGTCTCGAAGCTATTGCTGCAACTCATCCATGGAAGCTTTATACTGATGGAGCTTCAAGTTCGATCGGTTCAGGAATTGGGATAGTTTTAGTATCCCCCGAATTTGATCATCTACAGAAGGCCACTCTTCTAGGGTTCAACGCCACCAACAACGAAGCTGAATATGAAGCACTCATTTCCGGACTCGAAATGGCGGAATCCCTGGGGGTAGACCGAATCATCGTATATAGCGACTCCCAGTTGATCATAAGGCAAATCAATGGAGAGTATACAGCTCGTGAAGAAAGAATGCAACTCTATTTGGCCCTAGTACGATGTCTTCAACAACGTTTTACTATTATTGAGTTTGTTCAAATCCCCAGAGCAGAAAACCGAGAAGCAGATGCCTTAGCCAATGCGGCCTCAGTTCTGGGAGACTCACTCGGAGGAAGGCAAATACAGATCGATTATCAAGAAATACCCAAGACCATCCCCGATCAACAGATTCTTGCTACTTCTAAGAGATCTGGGGGTGGAGATCAATTGAGGTCAAGCCTTACTACAAATGAGTTTGAAGATTGGCGACAGTCGATTTTTGACTTCTTCAAATATGGCAAAGTACCAGAAGATCCCAATCAAGCTCGAAGACTTCAAAGAAAACTTCCTTGCTATACTGTTCAAGGAGAAGATCTATATTTCAAATCTCACAACGGGATGTTGCTCAAGTACCTTGGTCCCGAGCAAGCACAGGCCATCCTGATTGATATCCATTCTGGAGCTTGTGGGAATCATTCGGGAGGAAGATCTCTTGAAGCCAAGACGAAGCTGCAAGGTTACTACTGGCCTACAATGACAAGAGATGCTCGATAAGTTGTTCAAAGATGCGAGCTATGCCAAAGACACGTTCGAGCTATCCATCTCCCTGCAGATGAGCTTCATCAACTATCAAGTCCCTGGCCATTCCACCAATGGGGGTTAGATTTCTTGGGTCCTTTCCCCCCAACTCCGAGCAAGAAAAAGTATCTACTGCTCGCCACGGATTACTTCACCAAATGGGTTGAAGCTGTGCCCCTCTTCCGAGAGACTGACGACGAAGTTATCAAATTCATTCGGCACAACATCTTCTCAAGGTTCGGCACACCTCAAGTTCTTGTTGCTGACAATGGAGCTCAATTTGACTCTGACAAGTTCTGTGAGTTTTGTCTGAACAACGGAATCAAGCTCTTCTACTCAACTCCAAGATACCCTCAATGCAATGGTCAAGCTGAAGCCTCCAATAGAGTAATTCTTGGTATACTCAAGAAAAAACTCGACAACAAGAAGGGATTGTGGGAACAAATCCTACCTGAAGTTCTTTGGGGGTATCGCACAACACCGAGAAGATCAACAGGGTTCTCACCCTTTCGTCTAACATATGGATCGGAAGCAGTACTCCCAACAGAAAACATATCAAATACTCTGAAGACCAGAGCAGTTGAAGAAGGAATCAACAAAGAGCTTCGGATCAATGATCTAGACTTCTCTGAAGAACTACGAGACCAAGCTTCCCTTCGTGTGGCCAAGTACCAGCAGAAGATCAAACGAGCATACGACCAAAAGGTTTACAAGAGACAATTCCCAATCGGCAGTCTGGTTCTCAGAGCTGTTTTTTACAACACTAAGGAGCATAGCAGTGGAAAACTAGCTCCCAACTGGGAAGGACCCTACATTGTCGAATCGGTAGGAGGCAAAGGCTCTTACAGACTGATCTCACCAGAAGGAGATAGATTGCCTCGAGCTTGGAATTCTAGACATCTCAAGTTATTCTATCCATGATGTAAATACCATGATGAATAAAGTTCTCTTTCAAATGTTCAAATATGCAAGTGTTCAGTTTTTCAATTCAAGTTCTGAAGTAGTTCCAAATTATCCATATTCAAGTTACCAGGTCTTTTAACAAGTTTGGGTGTTAGAGTTGCGACTCAACCCCTTACTAGCAAATGTTAAACTGGCCCTATTCAAGTTACCAAGTCTTTTAACAAGTTTGGGTGTTAGAGTTGCGACTCAACCCTTTACTGGCAAATGTTAAATTGACCTTCAAATTTCAATATTCAATTTCAATCAATTTCGATATCGTTTAACATGTTTGGGTACTTGAGTTGCGACTCAACCCCTCACATACAAGTGTTACACGAATTCCAATTCAATGTTCAAGTTACAAGTTTGGGTAATCGAGTTGCGACTCGACCCCTTACATTCAAAAGATTGTATCTATTCCAATACTATCCAGTACATGATATTAAAGACATTCAACTCAAGAGATCCAATTTTCAAACACCAAAAAGATTTCTATTATTATCAAAATGTGCCAAGTACAGGAGCGAGCTACTACATATCAAGAGTTTACAAGCATAACAACTAAAAAGAAGAAAAGTCTCAAGGCTTGGCCACACTTTGCGCGCGCGACTTCTCTCCCTCAGATCCAGCATGAGCTTTGCTCGCCACTGAAGCCTTAAAAGATCGGACGCTGGCAACATGGACCCTGAGTGCTTCTGCTGCCTTCTCAGCTGTTTCCCTGTAGCTCTTGCACTCGCTCCTCATATGCTCCAGCTCCTTCTTATGGGTCTCCTCCTTGGCTGCTGAAGCAGCAAGTTGAGCCTCCAGCTCCGTTATTCGAGCCATACGTTCGAAGCCCAAGTTCTCAATCCTGAAGAATCGATTCTTCAATTCTTTAAGCTCGTGACCCCGGGCTTCATAACCATTTTTCCACCCCTGGCTCTCCAATTTTTCCTTACGAAGGGCCTCGGTCTTGGCCTTCAATGCCTCCTTCTTTGAGGTTAGAATCTCCCTCAGCTTATCCCTCTCCTCGCTTACAGCCTCCAGTTCAGCAGTTAAGCGGGATACTTCAGCTGAAGCTTCTTTTGCTCCCGCCTTCATGGAGAGCTTGGTCACGACATTCAAAACTGCTGAGTTCTGCAAAAGAACAAAAGAGTTAGAATTATTCTAAAGATACAACTAAGATGATCAATCGAGCAGATGCTCCTACCACCAGTTCAAGCCTGTCGAAGGCTTCATCCAGAGTAGCCCCCGAAAGGTTGTAGAGTTTTCGGATTATAGCAGTGGGGTGGTTGATGTCAACATCACCCAAACTCTTCATCTTCGGAGTCGAGCCAACAGGCGCACCTGCAATCAACACGAGAGATCAAAGTGTTAGATTATTTCCAAGCTTCAAAGGCAAGACAATCAAGGCAAGTTAGCGCAATTACCTGAGGCTTCAACCCTCGGCTCCTTACCCTTCCGGCGATCGGAGCCACCCTGAGGGGTCGATTTCTCCTGAATAGGAGTCGGCGCTGATTGAAGTTGAGGAGCCCCATCACCCACGCGACTTTCCCTCTCCAAATGAATAGGGGAGGAAGCATCCCGAGGAGGTGAGACTCTTTCTTCCTCTTGTGGCCCGCCTGGCTGGATGAGTCCCGCCACCATGGCAGCCACCTCCTCAGCCAGAGACCGAGAGGGGGGTGGGGGTTGCTCAACCTCCATACCCCCGCTCGTTGTCGCTCCTTCTAGGCGGGGAACTTCAGGAAGAATTTGATCGAGGGACGTGGGGTTGCTTCCAACCCCACCACTCCTCGACAATTTTATTTTGAAGCGCATCGGCTTCTTCAATTCATCGAACCTATAGGTGGGAACCACCTTTTGGCCATCATCTTCTGTATCGATGACTCCTTCCATTTGACGGGCTTTAGCCTCGTCAATAGGAATAGGAAGTGAATCTTCCCCTGCTGCACCACCAGTGGGGGTGGGAGGAATTTCTTCCTCACCACCCCCATTCCCACCATCTCCACCAGAGGGGGTGGAAGAAAGATCATTCTCACCATCCCCATCCTCGTCTTCGTCATTGCCACCGTTGTCGTGGCTGCCATTATCGGTCTCTTCTTCTTCCCCGTCGGTCTCCTTCTTTTCTTTTTCTTCTTCATCATCTTCATTGTTCTTTTCCTTGTCTTTATCTTCCTTTTGCTTGATGAGGATTTTTCTTTTCTTCTTCGCTGGGCCTCGTTGTATCACCAGCTTCTCCTCCACAGTAGGCAATCGGCGCCTTGCAGTATAAACTTTCTTCTTAGCCCGAATCTTTCGGATGATCTTACCCGAATGAGGATCCTCCTCATAGTCAGAATATAAAACTTCATTGTCCTCATATCTGTCTCGCGATCGGTGGAGGAGATTGGCTTTACCATATCTCACTGGGCAGTTTGAGAACTGCTTCCATGACCTTGTCCCGCAGGTCAACTCGAGGAATAGATTGTCGATAGCTCCAGCCCTCTCGGAGTTCCAGGCAAAAATGCCTCCCTCACAGTACATCTTCACTGCATCGTGCACATCGCTTCGAGGGGTATTGGGCACGGAGATGGGAGTCCATGCACCAGAAACAGAGATGGGCCAATCTATGTATAATTTGTCCGAAGGGACTGTTTCGGTAAGCGGGCGCAGCGGAGATACGCCAGTCAAGCTGAAGAACGGACTGTCCTTCCTCCAAGCCCATCGATAATGGAAGAAAAAATATCCAAGCTCGATCCGGGCAACTTCACCTTCTGGAATACTGGAGTAGCATGCCTTCAAGTCCTCCTGGAAATCCGACTCTACGCGGCAGAAAGCGTAGATAATTCTCCAGGCATTCCCAGTGACCTGCCCCGGGCAAAGGCCGGAGTGTTCAGTAACCTTGCCGCGAAGGATGGCAACGGAAGACGCAAACCGCAGTTGAGTTGGCCGATGGTCACAATGGTTCCCATGACCTGCTCATTACTGGCAAAGTTGGTAAAGACGGTCTTCTTGTCAATACCAAATGCAGTCTGGATACTAGGGAGCGAAGGCTGCACCTTCCCTTCTGTGAAGTAAGAGAGCAGTGTTTGCCACTTCTTTCTCTTCGAATCTGTGAACTCACCACCGGTATTGTACACGTACTCCGTTTCCTTTGACAGAGACATGAGCGGGCCCAAAACAAACTTTACTTTAGGGATGTGCTCTGGCCTCGATGGCGCTGAAGCAAACCCTACTCCTTGGTGCCTTTTGCCCAGCTGTCCAAGTTCGGCAAGCACGGCCTTGCCTCTGCCACGACCCTTCGGAGGGGATGGAACCTCAACAATCTCCTTCCCTTTCCTCTTCGAGGGGACCCCGCCTGACTTCTTCGAACTACCAGAGGAAGCCATTTGACCGATCAAACAAGAACGAAGAACAAGAGATCAAGAGCAGAAAGACTGGACTTTGAAAAATTTTGGAAGCGTGAGGCCAAAATAACAGCCAGTGAAACTTATATACCCAGGGTAAAACAGGTACGCAAATCGAGAAGACACGTGTCTTCACCATATCAAATCGCGTATTTTTGTAGGAACACGTGGCATCCATCCATAGCAAACGCAAAATCAGGCGAACCGTCGGACCAGACGGAACGTCGGACCTACCGGTCCACGTGAACCAACGGTCCAAGCGAGCCACCGGTCTGAGTAAACCGGACCGCCGATTCAAAGCCACATTCAAGCCACCCAAAGATTCAAAACAGTAAGGATCAAGCTCCATCAATGTTCGAAACTCTGCCAGAAGATCGAAGAACGGAACAGTTATAAAACCCTCTCTGGGGCAGGTTCAAAACTTTAAACTGATCGGTCAAATTTCTACTGGATCTGGCAAAAAACCAAGGTTTTTTGCCGATCACTTGAACCTTGATCGGATAATTTTTTACCGATCGGTCAAACTTGACCGATCGGCTAAAATCATTCGATCGGTCAAACTTCTACTGGATCTGGCAAAAAACCAAGGTTTTTTGCCGATCACTCGAACCTTGACCGGATAATTTTTTACCGATCGGTCAAACTTGACCGATCGGCTAAAATCATTCGATCGGTCAAACTTCTACTGGATCTGGCAAAAAACCAAGGTTTTTTGCCGATCACTCGAACCTTGACTGGATAATTTTTTACCGATCGGTCAAACTTGACCGATCGGCTAAAATTATTCGATCGGTCAAACTTCTACTGGATCTAACAAAAAACTAAGGTTTTTTGCCGATCACTTGAACCTTGATCGGATAATTTTTTACCACAGGACCCACCGGCCCTGCCTGATGGGCCCACGAGGGTTACCAAGGGACCCACCTACCCTGCCTGGTGGACCCCGAAGACAACAGCAGGACGCACCGGCCTTACCTGGTGGATCCCCAGATACGACAGCAGAAACCGCCATTTACCCCGGAATTCCTCCCAGAGAATCCTATAAATAGCAGAGCCTTCGAATGTAAAAGGATGCCCCAAAAATTCTTATTTCCACTCTGAGATCTGACTTTCAGAACCAGAGCTCTGGAATCTCTCAACTTTCCCTCTTCCATCTCCCTTTGATCTTCTCTCCTTCGAAGAGATCAGATTGTCTTGAGTGAGACTCGGCCTGTCGAGATCACTTTGAAACAAGTGTTAGTGAATTCGGGTTGCTCCCAATAGCACGGAGACGTAGGCTTCGGCTGAACTCCGAGATCATATCTCTCGTGTCAAATCTCTGATTGCATCTCTCTCTCTCCATTTGTATATCAAAAGCAACGACTTCAATCAACAGATCTAGCAACGATCTTTGACTTCAACTTCGATTGACTGGTGAGGCGAGGTCTTTGGGTCGGCACGAAGATTTTCCGCCACACGATCTATTGTAGTTCATTTGCACGATCCATTCTAATTCATTCGTACGATCCATTCTAATTCATTCGTACGATCCATTCTAATTTATTTGCACGAAAGTATCTATTCTAATTCATTTGTATGATCCATTCTAATTCATACGCACGATCCATTCTAATTAATTCGTATGATCCAATCTAATTTATTCGTACAATCCATTTTAGTTCATTCGTACGATCAATTCTAATTTATTCGTACAATCCATTCTAGTTCATTCGTACGATCAATTCTAATTTATTCGAACGAATGTATCCATTCTAATTCATTCATACAATCCATTCTAATTCATTCGCATGATCCATTCTAATTCATTTGTACGATACGTTCTAATTCATTCGTACAATCTATTCTAATTCATTCGCACGAGCCATTCTAATTCATTTGTACGATCCATTCTAATTCATTCGTACGAATGTATCCATTCTAATTCATTCGTACGATCCATTCTAATTCATTCGTACGATCCATTCGAATTCATTCGTACGATCCATTCTAATTCATTCAGAAGATTGTATCCATTCTAATTCATTCATATGATCTATTCTAATTCATTCGCATCCATTTTAATTCGTTCAGAAGAATGTATCAATTCTAATTCATTCATGTGATCTATTCTAATTCATTCGCACAATCCATTCTAATTAATTTCTACGATCCATTCTAATTCATTCGTACGATCCATTCTAATTCAACCGTACAGTCCATTCAAATTCATTCGTACCATCTATTATAATTCATTCGCACGATCCATTCTAATTCATTCGTATGATCCATTCTAATTCATTCGTACGAATGTATCCATTCTAATTTATTCGTACGATCCATTCTATTTCATTCACACGATCCATTATAATTCATTCATAAGATCCATTCTAATTCATTCGTACGATCCATTCTATTTTATTCGTACGATCAATTCTAATTCATTCGCACGAATGTATCCATTCTAATCCATTCGTACAATCCATTCTAATTCATTCACACGATCCATTCAAATTCATTCGTATGATCCATTCTAATTCATTCATACGATCCATTCTATCTCATTCGTACGATCCATTATAATTCATTCGCACGAATATATCTATTCTAATTAATTCGTAAGATCCATTCTAATTCATTCGCATGATCGACTCTAATTCATTAATACGATCCATTTTAATTCATTCGTATAATCCATTCTAATTCATTCGTACGATCCATTCTAATTCAGTCGTACACTGCATTCTAATTCATTCGTACGATCCATTGTAATCCATTCGCACGAAAGTATCCATTCTAATTCATTCGTACGATCCATTCTAATGCATACGAACGATCCTTTCAAATTCATTCGTTTGATCCATTCTAATTCATTCTTAAGATCCATTCTAATTCATTCATTCGATCCATTCTAGTTCATTCGTACGATCCATAATAATTCATTCGCACAAATGTTTTCTTTCTAATTCATTCGTACGATCCATTATAATTCATTCGCACGATCCATTCAAATTCATTCGTACGATCCATTCTAATTCATTTGTACGATCTATTATAATTCTTTCGCACGAATGTATCCATTCTAATTCATTCGTATGATCCATTCTAATTCATTCGCACGATCCATTCTAATTCATTCGTACGATCCATTCTAATTCATTTGTCCGATCCATTATAATTTATTCGCACGAATGTATCCATTCTAATTCATTTGTACGATCCATTCTAATTCATTCGCACGATCCATTCTAATTCATTTGTACGATCCAATCTAATTCATTCGTGTGATCCATTCTAATTCATTCGGACGAATGTATCCGGTCTAATTCATTCTACGATCTATTCTAATTCAATCATAAGATCCATTCTAGTTCATTCTTACGATCGATTCTAATTCATTCGCACGAAGGTATCCATTCTAATTCATTCGTACGATCCATTGTAATTCATTCGCACGATCCATTCTAAGTCATTCGCACGATTCACTCATTCACACGATCCATTCTAATTCATTCGTACGATCCATTCTAATTCATTCGTACAATCTATTCTAATTCATTCGTATGATCCATTCTAATTCATTCGCACGAATGTATCCATTCTAATTCATTCGTACGATCCATTCTAAATCATTCGCACGATCCATTCTAATTCATTTGTACGATCCTTTCTAATTCATTCGCATGATCCATTCTAATTCATTCATACGATCCATTCTAATTCAATCGCATGAATGTATCGATTCTAATTCGTTTGTCCGATCCATTCTAATTCATTCGCACGATCCATTCTTATTCATTCGTACGATCCATTTTAATTAATTCGTATGATCCATTCTAGTTTATTCGTACGATCCATTCTAATTCATTCGCACGAATGTATCCATTCTAATTCATTCGTACGATCCATTCTAATTCATTCATACGATCCATTCAAATACATTCGCACGATCCATTTATATTCATCAGTACGATACATTCTAGTTCATTCTTATGATCTGTTCTAATTTATTCATTCGATTAATTCATATTCATTCGTACGATCCATTATAATTCTTTCGCATGAATGTATCCGTTCTATTTCATTCGTACGATCAATTCTAATTCATTCGCATGATCCATTCTAATTCTTTTATACGATCCATTCTAATTCATTTGGATGATCCATTCTAATTCATTCGTACGATCCATTCTAATTCTTTCGCACGAATGTATCCATTCTAATTCATTCGTACGATCCATTCTAATTCATTCGCACGATCCATTCTAATTCATTCGTACGATCCATTCTAATTCATTCCTACAATCCACTCTAATTCATTCGTACGATCCATTCTAATTCATTCGCATGAATTTATCCGTTCTAATTCATTCGTACAATCCATTCTAATTCATTCGTACGATCCATTCTAATTCATTCTTACGATCCATTCTAGTTCATTCGTACGATCCATTCTAATTCATTCGCTCGAATGCATCCATTCTAATTTATTCGTACGATCCATTCTTATTCATTCGCACGATCCATTCGAAGTCATTCGTACGATCCATTCAACTTCATTCGTACGAACCAATATAATTCATTCGCACGAATGTATCCAATCTAATTCATTCGTACGATCCATTCTAATTCATTCGCATGATCCATTCAAATTCATTCGTACGATCCATTCTAATTCATTCGTGCGATCCATTCTAATTCATTCGTACGATCCATTCTAATTCATTCGTACGATCCATTCCAATTCATTCGCATGATCCATTCTAATTCATTCGCACGAATGTATCCATTCTAATTCATTCGTACGATCCATTCTAATTCATTCGTACGATCCATTCTAGTTCATTCTTACGGTCCATTTTAATTCATTCGCACGAAGGTATCCATTATAATTCATTCGTATGATGCATTCTAATTCATTCGCACGATCTATTCTAAGTCATTCATACGATCCATTCTAATTTATTCGTACGATCCAATCTAATGCATTCGCACGAATGTGTCCATTCTAATTCATTTGTACGATCTATTCTAATTCATTTGCATGATCCATTCTAATTCATTCGTACGATCCATTCTAATTCATTCATACGATCTATTCTAATTCATTCGCACGAAAGTATCTATTCGAATTCATTTGTATGATCCATTCTAATTCATACGCATGATCCATTCTAATTAATTCGTATGATCCAATCTAATTTATTCGTACAATCCATTCTTGTTCATTCGTACGATCCATTCTAATTTATTCGCACGATTGTATCCATTCTAATTCATTCATACGATCTATTCTAATTCATTCGCAAGATCCATTCTAATTCATTCGTACGATACGTTCTAATTCATTCATACGATCTATTCTAATTCATTCGCACGAGCCATTCTAATTCATTCATACGATCCATTCTAATTCATTCGTACGAATGTATCCATTCTAATTCATTCGTATGAACCATTCTAATTCATTCGTACGATCCATTCGAATTCATTCGTACGATCCATTCTAATTCATTAAGAAGATTATATCCATTCTAATTTATTCATATGATCTATTCTAATTCATTCGCATCCATTTTAATTCGTTCAGAAGAATGTATCAATTCTAATTCATTCATATGATCTATTCTAATTCATTCGCACAGTCCATTCTAATTAATTTCTACGATCCATTCTAATTCATTCGTACGATCCATTTTAATTCAACCGTACAATCCATTAAAATTCATTCGTACGATCCATTCTAATTGATTCGCACGATCCATTCTAATTCATTCGTATGATCCATTCTAATTCGTTCGTACGAATGTATCCATTCTAATTTATTCGTACGATCCATTCTATTTCATTCACACGATCCATTCTAATTCATTCATAAGATCCATTCTAATTCATTCGTACGATCCATTCTGTTTCATTCGTACGATCAATTCTAATTCATTCGCACGAATGTATCCATTCTAATCCATTCGTACAATACATTCTAATTCATTCACACGATCCATTCAAATTCATTCGTATGATCCATTCTAATTCATTCATACAATCCATTCTATCTCATTCGTACGATCCATTATAATTCATTCGCACGAATATATCCATTCTAATTCATTCGTACGATCCATTCTAATTCATTCGCATGATCGATTCTAATTCATTCATACGATCTATTCTAATTCATTCGTATGATCCATTCTAATTCATTCGTACGATCCATTCTAATTCAGTCGTACGATCCATTCAAATTTATTCGTACGATCCATTGTAATCCATTCGCACGAAAGTATCCATTCTAATTCATTCGTACGATCCATTCTAAGGCATACGAACGATCCTTTCAAATTCATTCGTATGATCCATTCTAATTCATTCTTAAGATCCATTCTAATTCATTCATTCGATCCATTCTAGTTCATTCGTACGATCCATTATAATTCATTCGCACAAATGTTTCCTTTCTAATTCATTCGTACGATCCATTCTAATTCATTCGCACGATCCATTCAAATTCATTCGTACGATCCATTCTAATTCATTCGTACGATCTATTCTGATTCTTTCGCACGAATGTATCCATTCTAATTCATTCGTATGATCCATTCTAATTCATTCGCACGGTCCATTCTAATTCATTCGTACGATCCATTCTAATTCATTCTTACGATCCATTCTAATTCATTCGTACGATCCATTCTAATTTATTCGCACGAATGTATCCGTTCTAATTCATTCATACGATCCATTCTAATTCATTCGTACGATCCATTGTAATTCATTCGTACGATCCATTCTATTTCATTCGTACGATCCACTCTAATTCATTCGCACGAAGGTATCCATTCTAATTCATTCATAGCATCCATTCTAATTCATTCACAGGATCCATTCTAAATCGTTCGTACGATCTATTCTAATTCATTCGTATGATCCAATCTAATTCACTTGCACAAATGTATCCATTCTAATTCATTCGTACGATCGATTCTAATTCATTCGTACGATCCATTCTAATTCATTCAAACGAATGCATCTATACTAATTCATTTGTACGATCCATTCTAATTCAGTCGCACGATCCATTCTAATTTACTCGTAGGATCCGTTCTAATTCATTCATATGATACATTCTAATTCATTCGCACGATCCATTCTAATTCATTCGCACGAAGGTATCCATTCTAATTCATTCGTACTATCTATTCTAATTCATTCGCACGATCCATTCTAAGTCATTCGTACGATCCATTCTAATTCATTCGTACAATCCAATCTAATTCATTCGCACTAATGTATCCTTTCTAATTCATTCGTACAATCTATTCTGATTCATTTGCATGATCCATTCTAATTCATTCGTACGATCCATTCTAATCCATTCGTACGATCCATTATAATTCATTCGCATGAACGTATCCATTCTAATTTATTAGTACGATCTATTCTAATTCATTCGCATGATCCAGTCTAATTTATTCGTACGATCCATTCTAATTCATTCGTACGATCTATTCTAATTCATTCGCACGATCCATTCTAATTCATTCGTACGATCCATTCTAATTCATTCGCACGAATGTATCCATTCTTATTCATTCGTACGATCCATTATAATTCATTCGTACGATCCATCCTAATTCATTAAGAAGAATGTATCCATTCTAATTCATTCGTATGATCCATTCCAATTCATTCACACGATCCAATCTAATTTATTTCTACGATCCATTCTAAATCATTCGTACGATCCATTCTAATTTATTCGCATTAATGTATCCATTCTAATTCATTCGTACGATCCATTCTAATTTATTCGCACGATCCATTCTAATTCATCCGTATGATCCATTCTAATTCATTCGCATGATCTATTCTAATTCATTCGTTTGATCCATTCTAATTCATTCGCACGAATGTATTCATTCTAATTTATTCGTACGATCCATTCTAATTCATTCGCACGATCCATTCTAATTCATTCATAAGATCCATTCTAATAAATTCGTACGATCCTTTTCTAATTCATTAGTACGATCAATTCTAATTTATTCGCACAAATGTATCCATTCTAATTCATTCGTACCATCCATTCTAATTCATTCACACGATCCCTTCAAATTCATTCTTACAATCCATTCTAATTCATTCGTACGATCCATTCTAATTCATTCGTACGATCCATTATAATTCATTCGCACGAATGTATCCGTTCTAATTCATTCGTACGATCCATTCTAATTCATTCACACAATCGATTCTAATTCATTCATACGAACCATTCTACTTCATTCGTATGATCCATCCCGATTCATTCGTACAATCCATTCTAATTCATTCGTACGATCCATTCTAATTCTTTTGCACGAATGTATCGATTCTTATTCATTCGCATAATCCATTCTAATTCATTCGTACAATTCACTCTAATTCATTTGTATGATCCATTCTAATTCATTTTTATGATCCATTCTAATTCATTCGCACGAATGTATCCATTCTAATTCATTGGTATGATCCATTCTAATTCATTCGTACGATCCATTCTAATTCATTCGTACGATTCATTCTAGTTCATTCGTATGATCCATTCTAATTCATTCGCACGAATGTATCCATTCTAATTCATTCGTATGATCCATTCTAACTCATTTACACGATCCATTCTAATTCATTCGTACGATCCATTCTAATTAATTCGCACGATCCATTCTAATTCATTCGCACGAATGTATCCATTCTAATTTATTCGTACAATCAATTCTAATTCATTCGTACGATCCATTTTAGTTCATTCGTACGATCCATTCTAATTCATTCGCACGAATGTATCCATTCTAATTCATTCATACGATCCATTCTAATTCATTCGTACGATCCATTCTAATTCTTTTGCATTAATGTATCCATTCTAATTCATTCGCACGAATGTATCCATTCTAATTCATTCGCACCTTCCATTCTAATTCATTTGTACGATCAATTCTAATTCATTCGCACGATCCATTCTAATTCATTCATACGATCCATTCTAATTCATTCGCACGAATGTATCCATTCTAATTCATTCATACGATCCATTCTAATTCAGTCGAATGATCCATTTTAATTCATTCTTGCGATTCATTCTAATTGATTTGTGCGATTCTTTCTAATTCATTCGCATGATCTATTCTAATTCATTCGTACGATCCTTTCCAATTCATTCGTACAATCCATTCTAATTCATTCGTGCGATCCATTCTAATTAATTCGCACGAATGTATCCATTCTAATTCATTCATACGATCCATTCTAATTCATTCGCATGATCCATTCTAATTTATTCATACGATCCATTCTAATTCATTCATACGATCCCTTCTAATTCGTTCGCATGATCCATTCTAATTCATTCATAGGATCCATTCTAATTCATTCGTACAATCCATTCTAATTCATTCGCGTGATCCATTCAAATTTATTCGCACGATCCATTCTAATTCATTCGTACGATCCATTCTAATTCATTCGCATGATCCATTCAAATTTATTCGCACGATCCATTCTAATTCATTCGTACGATCCATTCTAATTCATTCGCACGAATGTATCCATTCTAATTCATTCGTACGATCCATTCTAATTCATTCGTACGAATGTATCAATTCTAATTCATTTGTATGATCCATTCTAATTCATTCGTACGATCCATTCTAATTCATTCACACGAATGTATCCATTCTAATTCATTCATTCGATCCATTCTAATTCATTCGCACGATCCATTCTAATTCATTCATATGATCCATTCTAATTCATTCGCACGATAGATTCCAATTATTTTCGTACGATCCATTCTAATTCATTCGGACGAATGTATCCATTCTAATTCATTCGTATAATTCATTCTAATTCATTCGCACGAATGTATCCATTCTAATTCATTGGTACGATCCATTCTTATACGTTCGCACGATCCATTCAAACTCATTCGTACGAGCCATTCTAATTCAGTCTTACGATCCATTCTAATTCAGTCATTCGATCCATTCTTGTGGGGGAAAATCTTCGTGCCAACCCGAAGACTTCGCCGCACCAGTCAATTGAAGTTTTGAGTCGAAGATCGTTGTTCGATCTATAAATTGGAGTTAGAACTCTCAATATGCAAGCAGAAAAAGTTGGACACAAGAGATGTGATCTCGGAGTTCAGCCGAAGCCTACGTCTCCGTGCTATAGGGAGCAATCCGAATTCACTAACACTTGTATCGAAATGATCTCGACAGGCCGAGTATCACTGAATCCACTCTGATCTCTTCAAAGTAGAGAAGAAGATCAAAGAGAGGTGGAAGATGGAAAGCTGAGAGATTCCAGCACTCTGGGTTCTGAAAGTCAGATCTCAGAAATAGAAATCAAAATTTTCGGATCCCTTTAACATTCGAAGGTTCTGCTATTTATAGAATTCCTGGGGAGGAACTCCTGGGTAAATGGCGGTTTCTGATACCTCCAGGTAAAGCTGGTGGACCCCGCTACCGCCTCTTGGGGAGAATTCCACAGGCTCTTGGGCCTACCAGGCAGGGCCGGTGGGTTCCGCTGTAGTCTTCGGGGGCCCACCAGGCAGGGTTGGGGGGTCCCGCTGTTTCTAGACTTCTTGCCAAAATTTGCACCCACAATTCTATTTCGTACGTACGATCGATTATAATTCATTCGCGCGAATGTATCTGTTCTAATTCATTCGTACGATCCATTCTAATTCATTCGCACGATCCATTCTAATTCATTCGTACGATCCATTCTAATTCATTCGTACGATCCATTCTAATTCATTCGTACGATCAATTCTTATCCATTCATACGATCCATTCTAATTCTTTCGCACGACTATACCCATTCTAATTCATTCATACGATCCATTCTAATTCATTCGCACGATCCATTCTAATTCATTTGTACGATCCATTCTAATTCATTCGCACGAATATATCCGTTCTAATTCATTCGTACGATCAATTCTAATTCATTCGTACAATCCATTCTAATTCATTCGTACTATCCATTCTAGTTCATTCGTACGATCCATTCTAATTCATTCGTATGATCCATTCTAATTCATTCACACGATCCATTCTAAGTCAGTTGTACGATCCATTCTAATTCATTCGGACAATCCAATCTAATTCATTCATACGATCCATTCTAATTTCATTCATAGGATCCATTCTAATTCATTCATACGATCCATTCTAATTCATTCGCACGAATATATCCATTCAAATTCATTCGTACGATCCATTCTAATTCATTCGCACGAACCATTCTATTTCATTCGTACGATCCATTCTAATTCATTCCCACGAACCATTCTAATTCATTCCCACGATCCATTCTAATTCATTCGTATGATCCATTCTAATTCATTCGCACGAATGTATCCATTCTAATTCTTTCGTATGATTCATTCTAATTCATTCGTACGATCCATTCTATTTCAATCGTACGAACCATTCTAGTTCATTCGTAAGATCTATTCTAATTCATTTGCACGAATGTATCCATTCTAATTCATTCGTTCGATCCATTCTAATTCATTTGCACGAATGTATCCATTCTAATTCATTCGTACGATCCATTCGAATTCATTCGCACGATCCATTCTAATTCATTCGTACGATCTATTCTAACTCATTCGTACGATCCATTCTAATTCATTCGCACGAATGTATCCATTCTAATTCATTCGTACGATCAATTCTAATTCATTCGTACAATCCATTCTAATTTATTCATACGATCCATTCTAGTTCATTCGTACGATCCATTCGAATTCATTCGCACGAAGGTATCCATTCGAATTCATTCGTACGATCCATTCTAATTTATTCGCACGATCCATTCAAATTTATTCGTACGATCTATTCTAATTCATTCGTACGATCCATTGTAATTTATTCGAACGACCCATTCTATTTCATTCGTATGACCCATTCTAATTCATTCGCATGATCCAGTCTAATTCATTCGTACGATCCATTCAAATTCATTCGCATGAATGTATCCAATATAATTCATTCATACGATCCATTCTAATATATTCGCAAGATCCATTCTATTTCAATCGTACGATCCATTCTAGTTCATTCGTAAGATTCATTCTAATTCATTCGCACGAATGTATCCATTCTAATTCATTCGTTTGATCCATTCTAATTCATTTGCATGAATGTATCCATTCTAATTCATTCGTCTGATCCATTCGAATTCATTCGGACGATCCATTCTAATTCGTTCGTATGATCCATTCTAATTCATTCGTACGATCTATTCTAATTCATTCGTACGATCCATTTTATTTCATTCAAACGAATATATCCGTTCTAATTCTTTTGTACGATCGATTCTAATTCATTCGCACGATCCATTCTAATTCATTCGTACGATCCATTCTGTATCATTCGTATGATCCATTTCAATTCATTCGTATGATCTATTCTAATTCATTCGTACGATCCATTTTAATTCTTTAGCATGAATGTATCCATTCTAATTCATTCGTACGATCCTTTCTAACTCATTCGTACGATCCATTCTAATTTATTCGCATGAATGTATCCATTCTAATTCATTTGTATGATCCATTCTAATTCATTCGTACGATCCATTGTAATTCATTCGCACGATCCATTCTAATTCATTCGTACGATCTATTTTAATTCATTCGCACGAATGTATCCATTCTAATTCATTCATGCGATTCATTCTAATTCATTCGCATGATCCATTCAAATTCATTCGTACGATCCATTCTAATTCATTTGTACGATCTATTCTAATTCATTCGCACAAATGTATCCATTCTAATTTATTCGTACGATCTATTCCAATTCATTTGTATGATCCATTCTAATTCATTCATACGATCCATTCTAATTCATTCGCACGATCCATTCTAATTCATTCGTACGATCCATTTTAATTCATTTGCACAAATGTATCCATTCTAAATCATTCGTGCGATTCATTCTAATTCATTCGCAAAATCCATTCTAATTCATTCGTACGATCCATTCTAATTCATTTGTACGATCCATTCTAATTCATTCGCACAAATGTATCCATTCTAATTCATTCGTACGATCCATTCTAATTCATTCGCACGATCCATTCTAATTCATTCGTATGATCCATTCTAATTCATTCGCACGAATGTATCCATTCTAATTCATTCGTACGATCAATTCTAATTCATTCGTACGAATGTATCAATTCTAATTCATTCGTACGGTGCATTCTAATTCATTCGTACGATCCATTCTAATTCATTCGTACGATCCATTCTAATTCATTCGCATGAATGTATCTATTCTAATTCATTCGTACGATCCATTCTAATTCATTCGCATGATCCATTCTAATTCATTTGTACGATCCATTCTAATTCATTTACAAGATCCATTCTAATTTATTCGTATGATCCATTCTAATTCATTCACACAAATGTATCCATTATAATTCATTTGTATGATCCATTCTAATTCATTCGTACGATCCTTTCTAATTCATTCGTACGATCCATTCTAATTCATTCACACGAATATATCCATTCTAATTAATTCGTACGCTCTATTCTAATACATTCGCACGATCCATTCAATTTCATTCATACGAGCCATTCTAATTGATTCTTATGATCCATTCTAATTCATTCATTCGATCCATTCGAATTCATTCGTATGATCCATTATAATTCATTTGCACGAATGTATCCGTTCTAATTCATTCGTACGATCCATTCTAATTCATTCGCACAATCCATTTAATTCCTTCGTACGATCCATTCTAATTCATTCGCACGATCCATTCTAATTCAATCGTATGATCCATTCAAATTCTTTCGCACAAATGTATCCATTCTAATTCATTCGTACAATCCATTCTAATTCATTCGTACGATCCATTCTAATTCATTCGTACGATCCATTCTAATTCATTCGCACGATCCATTCTAAGTCATTTGTACGATCCATTCTAATTCATTCATACGGTCCAATTTAATTCATTCGCACGAATGTATCCATTCTAATTCATTCTTACAATCCATTCTAATTCATTCGCACGATCCATTCTAATTCATTTGTACGATCCATTCTAATTCATTCGTACGATCCATTCTAATTCATTCGCATGAATGTATCCATTCTAATTTATTTGTACGATCCATTCTAATTCATTCGCACGATCCATTCTAATTCATTCCTATGATCCTTTCTTATTCATTCGTACAATCCATTCTAATTCATTCGTACGATCCATTCTAATTCATTTGCATGAATGTATCCATTCTAATTCATTCGTACGATCCATTCTAATTCATTTGCACGATCCATTCTAATTAATTCACACGATCCATTCTAATTCATTTGTACGATCCATTATAATTGATTCACATGATCCATTCTAATTCATTCGCACGAATGTATCGATTCTAATTCGTTCGTACGATCCATTCTAACTCATTCGCACGATCCATTCTAATTCATTTATACAAACCATTCTAATTCATTCGTACGATCCATTCTAATTCATTCGTACGATCCATTCTAATTCATTCGCACGATCCATTCTATGTCATTCGTACGATCCATTCATTCACACGATCCATTTTAATTCATTCGTACAATCCATTCTAATTCATTCGTACGATCCATTCTAATTCATTCGTATGATCCATTCTAATTCATTCGCATGAATGTATCCATTCTAATTCATTCGTACGATCCATTCTAATTCATTCGTACGATCCATTCTAATACATTCGCACTATCCATTCAAATTAATTCGTACGATACATTCTAATTCATTCTTACGATCCATTCTAGTTTATTCATTCGAACCATTCTAATTCATTCGTACGATCCATTATAATTTATTCGCACGAATGTATCCATTCTAATTCATTCGTACGACCCAATCTTATTCATTCGCATGAATGTGTCAATTCTAATTCATTCATACGATCATTTCTAATTCATTTGCATGATCCATTCTAATTCATTCGTACGATCCATTCTAATTCATTCGTACGATCCAGTCTAATTCATTCGCACGATCCATTCTAATTCATTTATACGATCCATTCTAATTCATTCGTACAATCCATTCTAGTTAATTCATACGATCCATTCTAATTCATTTGCATGAATGTATCCATTCTAATTCATTTGTACGATCCATTCTAATTCATTTGCATGATCCATTCCAATTCATTCGTACGATCTATTCAAATTCATTCGCACGATCCATTCTAATTTATTCTTACGATCCATTCTAATTCATTCGCATGAATGTATCCATTCTAATTCATTCGTACGATCCATTCTAATTCATTTGCACGATCCATTCTAATTCATTCATACGATCCATTCTAATTCATTCGTTCGATTCATTCTAATTCATTCAGAAGAATGTATCCATTCTAATTCATTTATATGATCTATTCTAATTCATTCGCACGATCCTTTCTAATTCATTCAGAAGAATGTATCAATTCTAATTCATTTATATGATCTATTCTAATTCATTCGCACAATCTATTCTAATTAATTTCTACGATCCATTCTAATTCATTCGTACGATCCATTCTAATTCAACCGTACGATCCATTCCAATTCATTTGCATGAAAGTATCCATTCCAATTCATTCGCACGATCCATTCAAATTTATTCACACGATCCATTCTAATTCATTCGCACGATCCATTCTAATTCATTCATATGATCCATTCTAATTCATTCGCACAAATGTATCCATTCTAATTTATTCGTATAATCCATTCTAATTCATTCGCACGATCCATTCTAATTCATTCATAAGATCCATTCTAATTCATTCGTACGATCTATTCTTTTTTATTCATACAATCAATTCTAATTCATTCGCACGAATGTATCCATTCTAATTCATTCGTACGATCCATTCTAATTCATTCACATAATCCATTCAAATTCATTCGTACGATCCATTCTAAGTCATTCGCATGATCCATTCAATCTTATTCGTATGATCCATTATAATTCATTCGCACGAATGTATCCGTTCTAATTCATCGTACGATCCATCCTAATTCATTCGCACGATCGATTCTAATTCATTCATACGATCCATTCTAATTCATTCGTATGATCCATTATAATTCATTCGGACGATCCATTCTAATTCATTCGTACGATCCATTCTAATTCTTTTGCACGAATGTATCCATTCTAATTCATTCGCATGATCCATTCTAATTCATTCGTACGATCCATTCTAATTCATTCATACGATCCATTCTAATTCATTAGCACGAATGTATCCATTCTAATTCATTCATACAATCCATTCTAATTCATTCGTATGATCCATTCTATTTAATTCGTACGATCCATTCTAGTTCATTCGTACGATCCATTCCAATTTATTCGCACGAATGTATCCATTCTAATTCATTAGTATGATCCACTCTAATTCATTCACACGATCCATTCTAATTCATTCATACGATCCATTATAATTCATTCGCATGATCCATTCTAATTCATTCGTACGATCCATTCGAATTCATTCGTACGATACATTCTAATTCATTCGCACGAATGTATCCATTCTAATTCATTCGTACGATCCATTCTAATTCATTCGCACAATCCATTATAATTCATTCGTACGATCCATTCTAATTCATTCGTACAATCTATTCTAATTCATTCGTACGAATGTATCCATTCTAATTCATTCATACATTCCATTCTAATTCATTCGCAAGATCCATTCTAATTCATACCTACGATCCATTCTAATTCCTTCGTACGATCCATTCTATTTCGTTCGCACATATGTATCTATTCTAATTCATTCGTACGATCCATTTAAAATAATTCGCACGATCAATTCTGATTCATTCGTACGATCCATTCTAATTCATTCGTACAATCCATTCTAATTCATTCGTATGATTCATTTTAATTCATTCGCATGAACGTATCCATTCTAATTCATTCGTACGGTCTATTCTAATTCATTCGCACGATCCATTCTAACTCATTCGTACGATCCATTCTAATTCATTCGCATGAATGTATCCGTTCTAATTCATTCATACGATCAATTCTAATTCATTCGCACGATCGATTCTAATTCATTCATACGATCCATTCTAATTCATTCATATGATCCATTTAATTCATTCGCATGATCCATTCTAATTCATTCGTACGATCCATTCTAATTCATTCGTACGATCCATTCTATCCATTCACATGATCCATTCTAATTCATTAGTACGATCCATTCTAGTTCATTCGCACGAATGTATCCATTCCAATTCATTCGTACGATCCATTCTAATTCATTTGCACGATCCATTCTAATTCATTCGTACGATCCATTCTAATTTATTCAGAAGAATGTATCCATTCCAATTCATTCATATGATCTATTCTAATTCATTCACACGATCTATTCTAATTCATTCAGAAGAATGTATCAATTCTAATTCATTCATATGATCTATTCTAATTTGTTCGCACAATCCATTCTAATTAATTTCTACGATCCAATCAAATTTATTCGTACGATCCATTCTAATTCAACCATACAATCCATTCCAATTTATTCGTATGAATAGAACCATTCCAATTAATTCGTACGATCCATTCTAATTCATTAGCATGATCCATTCTATTTCATTCGTACGATCCATTCTAATTCATTCGCACGATCCATTCTAATTCATTCGTATGATCAATTCTAATTCATTCGCATGAGTGTATCCATTCTAATTTATTCGTACGATCCATTCTAATTCATTCGCACGATCCATTCTAATTCATTCTTAAGATCTATTCTAATTTATTCGTACCATCCATTCTATTTCATTCGTACGATCAATTCTAATTCATTCGCACGATTGTTTCCATTCTAATTCATTAGTACGATCCATTCTAATTCATTCACACGATCCATTCAAATTCATTTGCATCATCCAGTCTAATTCATTTGTACGATCCATTCTAATTCATTCGTACGATCCATTATAATTCATTCGCAAGAATGTATCCGTTCTAATTCATTCGTACGATCCATTCTTATTCATTCGCACGATCGATTCTAATTCATTCATACGATCCATTCTAATTCATTTGTATGATCCATTCTGATTCATTCGGATGATCCATTCTAATTCATTCGTACGATCCATTCTAATTCTTTTGCACGAATGTATCCATTCTAATTCATTCGCATGATCCATTCTAATTCATTCGTACGATTCATTCTAATTAATTCATAGGATCCATTCTAATTCATTCATACGATCCATTTCAATTCATTCCCACGAATGTATCCATTGTAATTCATTGATACGATCCATTCTAATTCATTCATACAATCCATTCTATTTCATTCGTATGATCCATTCTTGTTCATTAGTACGATCCATTCTAATTCATTCGCACGAATGTTTCAATTCTTATTCATCAGTATGATCCATTTTATTTCATTCGCACGATCTATTCTAATTCATTCGTACGATCCGTTCTAATTCATTCGCACGAATGTATTCATTATAATTCATTCGTACGATCCATTCTAATTCATTCGCATGATCCATTCTAATTCATTCGTATGATCTATTCGAATTCATTTGTATGATCCATTCTAATTCATTCGCACGAATGTATCCGTTCTAATTCATTTGTACGATCCATTCTAATTCATTCGTACGATCCATTCTAATTCTTTTGCACGAATATATCCATTCTAATTCATTCGCATGATCCATTCAAATTCATTCGTACAATTCATTCTAATTAATTCATGCGATCCTTTCTAATTCATTGGTACGATCCATTCCAATTCATTCACACGAATGTATCCATTCTAATTCATTCATACGATCCATTCTAATTCATTCATACGATCCATTCTATTTCATTCGTACGATGTATTCTTGTTCATTCGTACGATCCATTCTAATTTATTCGCCCGAATGTATCCATTCTAATTCATTAGTATGATCCATTCTAATTCATTCGCACGATCCATTCTAACTCATTCGTACGATCCATTCTAATTCATTCGTACGATCCATTCTAATTCATTCGCATGAATGTATCCATTCTAATTCATTCGTATCATCCATTCTAATTCATTCGCATGATCCGTTCTAATTCATTCGTACGATCCATTCAAATTCATTCGTACAAATGTATCCATTCTAATTCATTCATATGATCCATTCTAATTCATTCGCACAAACCATTCTAATTCATTCGCACGATCCATTATAATTCATTCGTACAATCCATTCTATTTTATTCGCTTGAATGTATCCATTCTAATTAATTCGTACGATAAATTCTAATTCATTCGCAAGATCCATTCTAATTCATTCGTACGATCCATTCTAATTCATTCGTACGATCAATTCTATTTCATTCGCACATATGTATCCATTCTAATTCATTCGTACGATCCATTCAGATTCATTCGCACGATCAATTCTAATTCATTAGTACGATCCAATCTAATTTATTCGTACGATCCATTTTAATTCATTCGCACGAACGTATCCATTCTAATTCAGTTTCATACTATCCATTCTAATTCATTCGCACGATCCATTCTAATTCATTCGTACGATCCATTCTAATTCATTCGCACGCTCCATTCTAATCCATTCGTACGATCCATTCTAATTTATTCGTATGATCCATTCTATTTCATTCCCACGAATATATCCATTCTAATTCATTCGTACGATCCATTCTAATTCATTCGCACGATCCATTCTAATTCATTCGTACGATCTAAACTAATTCATTCGTACGATCCATTTAATTCATTCATACGATCCATTCTAATTCATTCGGAAAAATATATCCATTCTAATTCATTCGTACGATCCATTCTAATTTATTCGCATGATCCATTCTAATTCATTCGTACGACCTAATCTAATTCTTTCGTACGATCCATTCTAATTCATTAGTACGATCCATTCTAATTCATTCGCAAGAATTTATCCATTCTAATTCATTCATACGATCCATTCTAATACATTCGCCCGATCCATTCAAATTCATTTGTACGAGCCATTCTAACCCATTCTTACGATCCATTGCAATTCATTCATTCGTACGATCCATTATAATTCATTCGCATGAATGTATCTGTTGTAATTCATTCGTACGATCTATTCTAATTCATTCGTAAGATCCATTCTAATTCATTCGTACGATCCATTCTAATTCTTTCGCACGAATGTATCCATTCTAATTTATTCGTACTACCCATTCTAATTCATTTGCACGATCCATTCTAATTCATTCGTACGATCCATTCTAATTCATTCGTACGATCCATTCTAATTTATTCTCACGAATGTATCCATTCTAATTGATTCGTACGATCCATTCTAATTCATTCATACGATCTATTCTAATTCATTCGTACGATCCATTCTAGTTCATTCCTATGATCCATTCTAATTCATTCGCACGAAGGTATCTATTGTAATTCATTCGTAGGATCCATTCCAATTCATTCGCATGATCCATTCTAAGTCATTCATACAATCCATTCTAATTCATTCGTACGATCCAATATAATTCGTTCATATGAACCATTCTAATTTTATTCATATGATCCATTCTAATTCATTCATACGATCTATTCTAATTCATTCGCACGATCTATTCTAATTAATTCGCACGAATATATCCATTCTAATTTATTCTTACGATCCATTCTAATTTATTCGCACGATCCATTCTATTTCATTTGTACAATCCATTCTAATTCATTCGCAAGATCTATTCTAATTCATTCATATGATCCATTCTAATTCATTCATATGATCCATTCTAATTCATTCTCACAAATGTATCCATTCTAATTCATTCGTACGATCCATTCTAATTCATTTGCACGATCCATTCTATTTCAATCGCACGATCCATTCTAGTTCATACGTAAGATCAATTCTAATTCATTCGCACGAATGTATCCATTTTAATTCATTCGTTCGATCCATTCTAATTCATTCGCACGAATGTATCCATTCTAATTCATTCGTACGATCCATTCTAATTCATTCGTACGATCAATTCTAATTCATTCGCACGATCCATTCTAATTCATTCGTACGATGCATTCTAATTCATTCGTATGATCTTTTCCAATTCATTCGTACGATCCATTCTAATTCATTCGTACGATTCATTCTAATTCTTTCGCTCAAATTTATCCATTCTAAATCATTCGTATGATCCATTCAAATTCATTCGTACGATCCACTCTAATTCATTCGTACAATCCATTCTAATTCTTTCGCACGAATGTTTCCATTCTAATTCATTCGTACGATCCATTCTAATTCATTTGTACGATCCTTTCTAATTCATTTGTACGATCCATTCTAATTCATTCATACGGTCCATTATAATTCATTTGCACGAATATATCCATTCTAATTCATTCATACGATCCATTCTAATTCATTCGCACGATCCATTCTAATTCATTCGTACGATCCATTCTAATTCATTTATACAATCCATTTTAATTCATTCGCACGAATGTATCCATTCTAATTCATTTGTGCGATTCATTTTAATTCATTCGCACGAATGTATCCATTCTAAATCATTCGTATGATCCATTCTAATTCATTCGTACGATCCTTTCAAATTCATTCGTATGATCCATTCTAATTCATTCGCATGAATGTATCCATTCTAATTCATTCGTATGATTTATTCTAATTCATTCGCGTAATCCATTCTAATTTATTCGTACGATCCATTCTAATTCATTCGTACTATCCATTCCAATTCATTCGAACAAATGTATCCATTCTAATTCATTCGTACGATCCATTCTAATTCATTCGCATGATCCATTCTAATTCATTCGTACGATCCATTCTAATTCATTCATATGATCCATTCTAATTCATTCGCACAAATGTATCCATTCTAATTAATTCATACGATCCATTTTAATTCATTCGCACGATCAATTCTAATTAATTCGTATGATCCATTCTAATTCATTTGCACGAATGTATGTATTCTAATTCCTTCGTACAATCCATTCTAATTCATTCGTACGAATGTATCAATTCTAATTCGTTCGTACGGTCCATTTAAATTCTTTCGATCGATCCATTCTAATTCATTCGTACGATCCATTCTAATTCATTTGCACGAATGTATCCATTCAATTTTATTTTGTACGATCCATTCTAATTCATTCGCACGATCCATTCTAATTCATTTGTATGATCCATTCTAATCATTTGCACGATCCATTCTAATTCATTCGTATGATCCATTCTAATTCATTCGCACGAATGTATCCATTCTAATTCATGTGGGGGAAAATCTTCGTGCCGACCCGAAGACTTCGCCTCACCAGTCAATTGAAGTTGAAGTTGACGTTGAAGATCGTTGGTCGATCTGTTGATTGAAGTTGAAGCCTTTTGATATGTTAATAGAAAGAGATATGCAATCAGAGAGTAGACACGAGAGGTGATCTCGGAGTTCAGCCGAAGCCTACGTCTCTGTGCTATAGGGAGCAACCCGAATTCACTAACACTTATGTCGAAGTGATCTCGACAGGCCGAGTATCACTAGAAACACTCTGATCTCTTCGAAGGAGAGAAGAAGATCAAAGAGAGATGGTAGATGGGAAGTTGGAAATCCCAGAGCTCTGGGATTTCCAACTTCACATCCTTCCCTTCTAGCTCTTTAATCTTCATCTTCTCTTTGAAGAGGTGAAGGGTGACTTCAGTGATACTCGGCCTGTCAAGATCACTTCGATACAAGTGTTTATGAATTCGGGTTGCTCCCTATAGCACGGAGACGTAGGCTTCGGCTGAACTCCGAGATCACATCTCTCGCGTCAATTCTCTGATTGCATCTCCCTCTCTCTCTGTTTACATATCAAAGGCTTCAATTTTAATCAACAGATCGAGCAACGATCTCTTCGACTCGAACCTTCAATTGACTGGTGCTGCGAAGTCTTCGGGTCGGCACGAAGATTTTCCCCCACAGTTTGGTGCCGTCTATGGGATCCGAACGAAAAGCCAAGCCTTTTCTACCTTGACTACTAGATCGGTTGATCAGACAACCGATCGATAGTCTAACTTCCTCGAATTCTCTTTGTACCCTTCGCTCTCTACTAAATGGCGAGAACGAAGCAGCAGGGTCAACCAGAAGGAAATAACACTCGTCAACCTCATCCTGAGACTCGTTCAATGAGTCAAAGGCTCAATTTCGGACAGCCCCTTGCTGTCCCCGATATGGGGGTTCACTCAGGAAGCGGGAGATAAATCGATCGACCGATTGCCCCTCCTCCTCATCAATCAATTGGCCAGACTACTCCTGCTCCTGCTGAGAATCCTCCATCGACCTATCAAATCTCGGCAATCGACTTCCAATTGCTTCAATTGGCAAAACAGAATGCCACCCTCACGGCTGAGAGGGATGTTCTCAAGAAGGCAGCCTCAGAGGCTGGAATTGCTCTTCTTGTCCCCTCGACTAATGAGAGGATCGATCCGCCACGACAATCTACCCATTCCGAGCAACGGAGGTCAATGGGCATTGCTGCCCTCGAGAGGATTCATCGCGATCCAACTCCCTCTGTTGCCCCGTGGAAGCAAAGTGTTTGGGATCGTCTCGACGATGAGTCTTTCCAATCCTCTTCCGGTCACAACTGCGATAAGAGAGTCCCTTCAAAGCCCAACATATCGAGAAGACAACAAATAAGAGGTGTACCCTCGAAGAGTAAAGTTTCTCCATCCGTTCCACTTCAACAAGGGCACAGATCGGATCTTCGTCACCGACTCCGACCTGCTGATACTCAGAAGCCTGAACAAGACCTCTCGATCTTGCCCATTGATCCACATACAAGTCGAAGGCATGGTCGTAAAGATGGGTATTCATCAGCCGTACCTCTCCATCGAAGCCTATTCGATTCAACATTTCCGAGGGGATGGAGAACTCCCACTCTCCCCAAATTCAATTGTATCAGAGGAGATCCAACTCTCCATATATTGGCCTTCAAGCAAGCTCTTACGCCACATGAAGAAGAAAACAACGTGCTATGTCGCACCTTTGCCGGGAGCCTCGACGAACCATCTCTCGATTGGTACCATAATATCCGAGCTGGGTCCATCACCCAGTTCAGTGTTTTGACCAACTTCTTCGTGCAACATTACCAGCTGAACTTGAAGCCAGAGAAGAAGCTTGACTCTCTCTACCGACTGAGGATGGGTGCCGACGAGAGTCTCCGCAGTTTCACCCGGAGATTCCGCAACGAGCATGCTGCCCTCTCTGGACGACATCTGGATGATGAGGCAATCATGCTAGCTTTCCAGAATGCTCTCCGCTTCGACCTACATATCTACAATGACTTCATTCGCAACCCTCCTCCTTCCTTGGGTTCAATGTTTGATCGAATCCAAAGGGAGATTGAGGTGGAGGATGATCAAATAGCTCGAAAGGGGTGAGAGATGAAGCGAAGTCCTGCCGATCGAGAAACTCCAAAGTATGCTGCTCAATCTCACAATGCAAAGGCAGCAGCTCCACCTGCAAATAAACGGTCAAGGAATGATGGCCGCCGATCTCCTCCAAAGAAGACCACTTTCACTAAGTGGAATTTACCGATCGAGCAGATCCTCGATCGAATTCAACACGAGGAATTCCTCCGATGGCCGAATCCTCTGCAACCAGATACCAAAGTCACCTCTGATAAGACGGTCTACTGTGACTTTCATCAAAGCCATGGCCATTCTACCGATCAATGCCACCGGTTAAGATATCATTTGGAAGACTTGTTACATGAAGGTCATCTTCAAGAATTTTTCAAAGACAGGCAAGATCATACCAACAAACACCGGCAATGAAGAGCACAGCAGCAGCAAACTAGCTCCCAACTGGGAAGGTCCATACATTGTCGAATCGATAGGAGGCAAAGGATCATATCGACTGATCTCGCCAGAAGAAAATAAACTACCACGAGCTCGAATGCTGGACATCTCAAATTTTTATACCCCTGATGTAATTTCTATGCTGAATAAAGATTGCTCTCAAACGTCTACTTGTCCGTTCAAATTCTGAGTTATGAGACAGCGCAACATTCAGTTTCAAACCTTCAACAAATTCAAGTTGAGCCAGCTCAACCTTCAAGCAACAAGGTCGTTTAACAAGTTTAGGGCCTCGTGTTGCGACACGACCCTTTACGTGCAAATGTTAAACGGTTTCGGGTTGTGAAACAGCACAACTCTTAATTTCAATCTCCAATGTCGTTTAACAAGTTTAGGGCCTCGTGTTGCGACACGACCCTTTACGTGCAAATGTTAAACGGTTTCGGGTTGTGAAACAGCACAACTCTCAATTTCAAGCTACCAGGTCGTTTAACAAAGTTTAGGGCCTCGTGTTGCGACACGACCCTTTATATGCAAATGTTAAACGGTTTCGGGTTGTGAAACAGCACAACTCTCAATTTCAAGCTACCAGGAGCTCGCCAAAGCTCGCTCAAGAGCTCGCCAAAGCTCGCTCAAGAGCTCGCCAAAGCTCGCTCAAGAGCTCGTCCAAGCTCGTTCAAGAGCTCGCCAAAGCTCGCTCAAGAGCTCGTCCAAGCTCGTTCAGGAGCTCGCCTAAGCTCGCTCAAGAGCTCGCCCAAGCTCGCTCAAGAGCTTGTCCAAGCTCGTTCAGGAGCTCGCCTAAGCTCACTCAAGAGCTCGCCCAATTTCACTCAGGAGCTCGCCCGTAGCCCGCTCCGGAGCTCGACATCCCTTTTGACCGATCGGTCGAATTCATACTGGATCGGCCAAAAAACTATGTTTTTTGACCGATCACTTCAACCTTGATCGGCTGAATTTGATCGATCACAGTGACCGATCACTTTTGACCGATCGGTCGAATTCCTACTGGATCGGCCAAAAAACTATGTTTTTTGACCGATCAATTCGATCTTGACCGGCTGAATTTGACCGATCACAGTGACCGATCACTTTTGACCGATCGGTCGAATTCCTACTGGATCGGCCAAAAAACTATCTTTTTTGACCGATCACTTCGACCTTGACCGGCTGAATTTGACCGATCACAGTGACCGATCACTTTTGACCGATCGGTCGAATTCCTACTGGATCGGCCAAAAAACTATGTTTTTTGACCGACCACTTCGACCTTGACCGGCTGAATTTGACCGATCACTTTTGACCGATCACTTTTTGACCGCTCAAAAGCTCGTCCAAGCTCGTTCAAGAGCTCGCCAAAGCTCGCTCAAGAGCTCGTCCAAGCTCGTTCAAGAGCTCGCCAAAGCTCGCTCAAGAGCTCGTCCAAGCTCGTTCAGGAGCTCGCCTAAGCTCACTCAAGAGCTCGCCAAAGCTCGCTCAAGAGCTCGTCCAAGCTCGTTCAGGAGCTCGCCAAAGCTCGCTCAAGAGCTCGTCCAAGCTCGTTCAGGAGCTCGCCTAAGCTCGCTCAAGAGCTCGCCAAAGCTCGCTCAAGAGCTCGTCCAAGCTCGTTCAGGAGCTCGCCAAAGCTCGCTCAAGAGCTCGTCCAAGCTCGTTCAAGAGATCGCCTAAGCTCACTCAAGAGCTCGTCCAAGCTCGTTCAGGAGCTCGCCTAAGCTCGCTCAAGAGCTCGTCCAAGCTCGTTCAGGAGCTCGCCTAAGCTCGCTCAAGAGCTCGCCAAAGCTCGCTCAAGAGCTCGTCCAAGCTCGTTCAGAAGCTCGCCTAAGCTCGCTCAGGAGCTCGCCCAAGCTCGCTCAGGAGCTCACCCAAGCTCGCCCAAGTTCACTCAGGAGCTCGCCCGTAGCCCGCTCCGGAGCTCGCCATCACTTTTGACCGATCGGTCGAATTCATACTGGATCGGCCAAAAAACTATGTTTTTTGACCGATCACTTCGACCTTGACCGGCTGAATTTGACCGATCACAGTGACCGATCACTTTTGACCGATCGGTCGAATTCCTACTGGATCGGCCAAAAAACTATGTTTTTTGACCGATCACTTCGACCTTGACCGGCTGAATTTGACCGATCACAGTGACCGATCACTTTTGACCGATCGGTCGAATTCCTACTGGATCGGCCAAAAAACTATCTTTTTTGACCGATCACTTCGACCTTGACCGGCTGAATTTGACCGATCACAGTGACCGATCACTTTTGACCAATCGGTCGAATTCATACTGGATCGGCCAAAAAACTATGTTTTTTGACCGATCACTTCGACCTTGACCGGCTGAATTTGACCGATCACTTTTGACCGATCACTTTTTGACCGTTCAAAAGCTCGTCCAAGCTCGTTCAAGAGCTCGCCAAAGCTTGCTCAAGAGCTCGTCCAAGCTCGTTCAAGAGCTCGCCAAAGCTCGCTCAAGAGTTCGTCCAAGCTCGTTCAGGAGCTCGTCCAAGCTCGTTCAGGAGCTCGCCTAAGCTCGCTCAAGAGCTCGCCAAAGCTCGCTCAAGGGCTCGTCCAAGCTCGTTCAGGAGCTCGCCAAAGCTCGCTCAAGAGCTCGTCCAAGCTCGTTCAGGAGCTCGCCTAAGCTCGCTCAAGAGCTCGCCAAAGCTCGCTCAAGAGCTCGTCCTAGCTCGTTCAGGAGCTCGCCAAAGCTCGCTCAAGAGCTCGTCCAAGCTCGTTCAGGAGCTCGCCTAAGCTCGCTCAAGAGCTCGTCCAAGCTCGTTCAGGAGCTCGTCTAAGCTCGCTCAAGAGCTCGTCCAAGCTCGTTCAGGAGCTCGCCTAAGCTCGCTCAAGAGCTCGTCCAAGCTCGTTCAGGAGCTCGCCTAAGCTCGCTCAGGAGCTCGCCCAAGCTCGCTCAGGAGCTCGCCAAAGCTCGCTCAGGATCTCGCCCAAGCTCGCCCAAGTTCACTCAGGAGCTCGCCCGTAGCCCGCTCCGGAGCTCGCCATCACTTTTGACCGATCGGTCGAATTCATACTGGATCAGCCAAAAAACTATGTTTTTTGACCGATCACTTCGACCTTGACCGACTGAATTTGACTGATCACAGTGACCGATCACTTTTGACCGATCGGTCGAATTCCTACTGGATCGGCCAAAAAACTATGTTTTTTGACCGATCACTTCGACCTTGACCGGCTGAATTTGACCGATCACTTTTTGACCGCTCAAAAGCTCGTTCAGGAGCTCGCCAAAGCTCGCTCAAGAGCTCGTCCAAGCTCGTTCAGGAGCTCGCCCAAGCTCGCTCAGGAGCTCGCCAAAGCTCGCTCAAGAGCTCGTCCAAGCTCACTCAAGAGCTCGCCAAAGCTCGCTCAAGAACTCGTCCAAGCTCGTTCAAGAGCTCGCCAAAGCTCGCTCAAGAGCTTGTCCAAGCTCATTCAAGAGCTCGCCAGAGCTCGCTCAAGAGCTCGTCCAAGCTCGTTCAAGAGCTCGCCAAAGCTCGCTCAAGAGCTCGACCATGCTCGTTCAGGAGCTCGCCTAAGCCCGCTCAAGAGCTCGCCCAAGCTCGCTCAGGAGCTCACCCAAGCTCGCCCAAGTTTACTCAGGAGCTCGCCCGTAGCCCGCTCCGGAGCTCGACATCACTTTTGACCGATCGGTCGAATTCATACTGGATCGGCCAAAAAACTATGTTTTTTGATCGATCACTTTGACCTTGACCGGCTGAATTTGACCGATCACAGTGACTGCTCACTTTTGACCGATCGGTCGAATTCCTACTGGATCGGCCAAAAAACTATGTTTTTTGATCGATCACTTCGACCTTGACCGACTGAAATTGACCGATCACTTTTGACCGATCACTTTTTGACTGCTCAAAAGCTCGCTCAAGAGCTCGCCCAAGCTCGTTCAAGAGCTCGCCAAAGCTCGCTCAAGAGCTCGACCAAGCTCGTTCAAGAGCTCGCCAAAGCTCGCTCAAGAGCTCATCCAAGCTCGTTCAGGAGCTCGCCTAAGCTCGCTCAAGAGCTCGCCAAAGCTCGCTCTAGAGCTCGTCCAAGCTCGTTCAGGAGCTCGCCCAAGCTCGCTCAAGAGCTCGCCCAAGCTCGCTCAAGAGCTCGCCTAAGCTCGCTCAAGAGCTCGTCCAAGCTCGTTCAGGAGCTCACCTAAGCTCGCTCAAGAGCTCGCCAAAGCTCGCTCAAGAGCTCGTCCAAGCTCGTTCAAGAGCTCGCCAAAGCTCGCTCAAGAGCTCGACCATGATCGTTCAGGAGCTCGCTTAAGCTCGCTCAAGAGCTCGCCCAAGCTCGCTCAGGAGCTCGCCCAAGCTTGCCCAAGTTCACTCAGGAGCTCGCCCGTAGCCCGCTCCGGAGCTCGACATCACTTTTGACCGATCGGTCGAATTCATACTGGATCGGCCAAAAAACTATTTTTTTTGACCGATCACTTCGACCTTGACCGGCTGAATTTGACCGATCACAGTGACCGATCACTTTTGACCGATCGGTCAAATTCCTACTGGATCGGCCAAAAAACTATGTTTTTTGACCGATCACTTCGACCTTGACCGACTGAAATTGACCGATCACTTTTGACCGATCACTTTTTGACCGCTCAAAAGCTCACTCAAAAGCTCGTCCAAGCTCGTTCAAGAGCTCGCCAAAGCTCGCTCAAGAGCTCGTCCAAGCTCGCTCAAGAGCTCGCCAAAGCTCGCTCAAGAGGTCGACCAAGCTCGTTCAAGAGCTCGCCAAAGCTCGCTCAAGAGCTCGTCCAAGCTCGTTCAAGAGCTCGTCCATGCTTGTTCAAGAGCTCGCCAAAGCTCGCTCAAGAGCTCGTCCAAGCTCGTTCAGGGGCTCGCCTAAGCTCGCTCAGGAGCTCGCCCAAGCTCGCCCAAGTTCACTCAGGAGCTCGCCCGTAGCCCGCTCCGGAGCTCGCCATCAATTTTGACCGATCGGTCTATTTTGATGCTAACATTTTGCAAGCCCCTCTGTATGTGTGACAGGGGGTCGTTAGCTTTGCACCACGAATCCAAGCCAGCCAGATGATCTCTAGCTAACTTGGAGGGGGTAATTGTGGGTGCAAATTTTGGCAAGAAGTCTGCAAACAGCGGGACCCACCGGTCCTGCCTGGTGGGCCCCCGAGGACTACAGCGGGACCCACCGGCCCTGCATGGTGGGCCCCCGAAGACAACAGCGGGACCCACCGGCCCTGCCTGGTGGGCCCCCGAAGACAACAGCGGGACCCACCGGCCCTGCCTGGTGGGCCCCCGAAGACAACAGCAGGACCCACCAGCCTTACCTGGAGGATCCCCAGATACGACAGCAGAAACCGCCATTTATCCCAGAATTCCTCCCAGAGAATCCTATAAATAGCAGAGCCTTCGAATGTAAATGGATCAAACTCTCAGTTCTAAAACAAGAGCTCTAGGATTTCTAACTTCACATCCTTCCCTTCTCTTTAATCTTCATCTTCTCTTTGAAGAGGTGAAGGGTGACTTCAGTGATACTCGGCCTGTCGAGATCACTTCGATACAAGTGTTAGTGAATTCGGGTTGCTCCCTATAGCACGGAGATGTAGGCTTCAGCTGAACTCCGAGATCACATCTCTCGCGTCAATTCTCTGATTGCATCTCCCTCTCTCTCTGTTTACATATCAAAGGCTTCAATTTCAATCAACAGATCGAGCAACGATCTCTTCGACTTGAACCTTCAATTGACTGGTGCTGCGAAGTCTTCGGGTCGGCACGAAGATTTTCCCCCACAATTCATTCGTACGATCCATTCTAATTCATTCGCACGATCCATTCTAATTCATTCGTATGATCCCTTCTAATTCATTCGCATGAATGTACCCATTCTAATTCATTCGTACGATCCATTCTAATACATTCGCATGATCCATTTAAATTCATTCGTACGAGCCATTCAAATTCATTCTTACGATCCATTCTAATTCATTCATTCGATCCATTCTACTTCATTCGTACGATCCATTATAATTCATTCGCACGAATGTATCCGTTCTAATTCATTCGTACGATCCATTGTAATTCATTCGCACGATCCATTCTAATTCATTCATACGATCCAATCTAATTCATTCGTACGATGCATTCTAATTCTTTTGCACGAATGTATCAATTCTAATTCATTTGCACGATCCATTCTACTTCATTCGTACGATCCTTTCTAATTCATTCGCACGAATGTATCCATTCTAATTCATTCGTACGATCCATTCTAATTCATTTGTACGATCCATTCTAACTCATTCGTACGATCCATTCTAGTTCATTCGTACGATCCATTCTAACTCATTCGTACGAAGGTATCCATTCTAATTCATTCGTACGATCCATTCTAATTCATTCACACGATCCATTCTAATTCATTCGTGCGATCCATTCTAATTCATTCGTACGATCCAATCTAATTCATTCGCACGAATGTATCCATTCTAATTCATTCGTACAATCCATTCTAATTCATTCGCACGATCCATTCTAATTCATTCGTACGATCCATTCTAATTCATTTGTACGATCTATTCTAATTCATTCACACGAATGTATCCATTCTAATTCATTTGTATGATCCAATCTAATTCATTAGCACGATCCATTCTAATTCAATTGTACGATCCATTCTAATTCATTCGCACCAATGAATACAGTCTAATTCATTCGTACGATCCAATGTAATTCATTCGTATGATCCATTTTAATCCATTCGCATGAATGTATCCATTCTAATTCATTCGTACAATCCATTCTAATGCATTCGAACGATCCATTCAAATTCATTCGTACGATCTATTCTAATTTATTCTTATGATCCATTCTAATTTATTCATTCGATCCATTCTAGTTTATTCGTACGATCCATTATAATTCATTCGCACGAATGTATCCATTTTAATTCATTCGTACGATCCATTCTAATTCATTCCCACGATCCATTCTAATTCATTCGTACGATCCATTCTAATTCATTAGTATGATCCATTCTAATTCTTTCGCACGAATGTATCCATTCAAATTCATTAGTACGATCCATTCTAATTCTTTCGCACGAATGTATCCATTCTAATTCATTCATACAATCCATTCTAATTCATTCGTACGATCCATTCTAATTTATTCGCACGAATGTATCCTTTCTAATTCATTCGTACGATCCATTCTAATTCATTCGTATGATCCACTGTAATTCATTCGTACGATCCATTCTAGTTCATTCGTACGATCCATTCTAGTTCATTCGTACGATTCATTCTAATTCTTTCGCATGAAGGTATCCATTCTAATTTATTCGTACGATCCATTCTAATTCATTCGCATGATCCATTCTAAATCATTCATACGATCCATTGTAATTCATTCGGACGATCCAATCTAATCACTTGCACTAATGTATCCATTCTAATTCATTCGTACAATTCATTCTAATTTATTCACGTGATCCATTCTAATTCATTCGTACGATCCAATCTAATTCATTCGCACGAATGTATCCATTCTAATTCATTTGAAGAATCCATTCTAATTCATTCGCACGAATGTATCCGTTTTAATTCATTCGTGCGATCCATTCTAATTCATTCATACGATCCATTCTAGGTCATTCGTATGATCCATTCTAATTCATTCGCACGAAGGTATCCATTCTAATTTATTCGTACGATCCATTCTAATTCATTTGCACGATCCATTCTAAGTCATTCGTACGATCCATTCTATTTCATTCGTACAATCCAATCTAATTCATTCGCATGAATGTATCCTTTCTAATTCATTCGTACGATCAATTCTAATTCATTCGCACGATCCATTCTAATTCATTCATACGATCCAATCTAATTCGTTCGTATGATCCATTCTAATTCATTCGCACGAATGTATCTATTCTAATTTATTTGTACGATCCATTCTAATTCATTCGCACGATCCATTCTAATTCATTCGTTCGATCCATTCTAATTCATTCGTATAATCCATTAAAGTTCATTCATATGATCTATTCTAATTCACTCACACGAATGTATCCATTCTAATTTATTCGTATGATTCATTCTAATTCATTCGCATGAACCAGTCTAATTCATTCGTACGATCCATTCTAATTCATTCGTACGATCTATTCTAATTCTTTCGCACGATCCATTCTAATTCATTCGTACGATCTGTTCTAATTCATTCGCACGAATGTATACATTCTAATTCATTCGTATGATCCATTCTAATTTATTCGTACGATCTATTCTAATTCATTCAGAAGAATGTATCTATTCTAATTCATTCGTATAATCCATTCTAATTCATTCGCACGATCCAATCTAATTCATTTCTACGATCCATTCTAATTCATTCGTACGATCCATTATAATTCAATCATACGATCCATTCCAATTCATTCGCATGAATGTATCCATTCTAATTCATTCATACGATCCATTCTAATTTATTTGCACGATCTATTCTAATTCATTCGTACGATCCATTCTAATTCATTCGCACGATCTATTCTAATTCATTCGTCTGATCCATTCAAATTCATTCGCACGAATGTATCCATTCTAATTTATTCGTACGATCCATTCTAATTCATTCCCACGATCCATTCTAATTCATTCATAAGTTCTATTCTAATTCATTCATACGATCCATTTCTAATTCATTAGTACGATCAATTCTAATTCATTTGCATGAATGTATCCATTCTAATTCATTCGTACGATCCATTCTAATTCATTCAAACGAACCCTTCAAATTCATTCGTACGATCCATTCTAATTAATTCGTATGATACATTCTAATTCATTCGTACGATCCATTATAATTCATTCGCACGAATGTATCCGTTCTAATTCATTCGTACGATCCATTCTAATTTATTCGCACGATCGATTCTAATTCATTCATACGATCCACTCTAATTCATTCGTATGATCCATTCTAATTGATTCGTACGATCCATTCTAATTCTGTTACACGAATGTATATATTATAATTCATTAGCATGATTCATTCTAATTCATTCGTACGATTCATTCTAATTCATTCGTACGATCCATTCTAATTCATTCGCACGAATGTATCCATTCTAATTCATTGGTATGATCCATTCTAATTCATTCATATGAACCATTCTAATTCATTCGTACGATCAATTCTAGTTCATTCGTACGATCCATTCTAATTCATTCGCACGAATGTATCCATTCTAATTCATTCGTATGATTCATTCGAATTCATTTGCACGATCCATTCTAATTCATTTGTATGATCTATTCTAATTCATTCGTACGATCCATTCTAATTCATTCGCACGAATGTATCCATTCTAATTCATTCATGCAATCCATTCTAATTCATTCGAACGAATATATACATTCCAATTCATTTGTATGATCCATACGTATTCATTCGCATGATCCATTCTAATTCATTCTTACGATCCATTCTAATTTATTCGTATGACCCATTCCAATTCATCCATACGATCCATTCTAATTCATTCGTACGATCCATTCTAATTCTTTCACACGAATGTAACCATTCTAATTCATTCGAACAAATGTATCCATTCTAATTAATTCGTACGATCCATTATAATTCATTTATATGAACCATTCTAATTCATTCGTACGATCCATTCTAATTCATTCATACGATTCATTCTAATTCATTCGCACGAATGTATCCATTCTAATTCATTCATACGATCCATTCTAATTCATTTGCACGATCCATTCTAATTAACTCATACAATCCATTCTAATTCATTCATGCGATTCATTCTAATTCATTTGCATGATCCATTCTAATTCATTCGTACGATCCTTTCCAATCCATTCGTACGATCCATTCTAATTCATTCGTACGAAACATTCTAGTTCATTCGCACGAATGTATCCATTCTAATTCATTCGTACGATCCGTTTTAACTCATTCGCATAATCTATTCTAATTTATTCGTACGATCCATTCAAATTCATTCATACGATCCATTCAAATTCATTCGTATGATCCATTCTAATCCATTCTAATTCTTTCGTACAATCCATTCTAATTCATTCGTACAATCCATTCTAGTTCATTCGTAAGATCCATTCTAATTCATTCGCACGAAGGTATCCATTCTAATTCATTTGTATGATCCATTCTAATTCATTCGTACGATCCATTATAATTCATTCACACGAATGTATCCATTCTAATTCATTCGTACGATCCATTCTAATTCATTCGCACGATCCATTCTAATTCCTTCGTACAATCCATTCTAATTCATTCGTAAGATCCATTCTAATTCAATCGTATGATCCATTCTAGTTCTTTCGCACGAATGTATCCATTCTAATTAATTCGTACAATCCATTCTAATTCATTCGCACGATCCATTCTAATTCATTCGTATGATTCATTCTTATTCATTCGTACGATCCATTCTAATTCATTCTTACGATCCATTCTAATTCATTCGTACGATCCATTCTAATTCATTCACATGAAGGTAATATATCTAATTCATTCGTACGATCCATTCTAATTCTTTCGCACGATCCATTCTATGTCATTCGTACGACTCATTCTAATTCATTCATACGATCCAATCTAATTCATTCGCCCGTATGTATCCATTCTAATTCATTCGTACAATCCATTCAAATTCATTCGCACGATCCATTCTAATTTATTCGTACGATCCATTCTAATTCATTCGTACGATCTATTCTAATTCATTCGCACGATCCATTCTAATTCATTCGTACGATCCATTCTAATTCAATCGTACGATCCATTCTAATTCATTCGCACGAATGTATCCATTCTAATTCATTCGTACTATCCATTCTAATTTATTCGTACGATCCATGCAAATACATTCGCACGATCCATTCAAATTCATTCGTACAATACATTCTAATTCATTCTTACGGTCCATTCTAATTTATTCATTCGATCCATTCATATTCATTCGTACTATCCATTATAATTCATTCGGATGAATGTATCCATTCTAATTCATTCGCACGATCGATTCTAATTCATTCGTACGATCCATTCTAATTCATTTGGATGATCCATTTGAATTCATTCGTATGATCCATTCTAATTCTTTCGCACGAATGTATCCATTCTTATTCATTCATACGATCCATTCTAATTCATTCGCACGATCCATTCTAATTCATTCGTACGATCCACTCTAATTCATTCCTACAATCCATTCTAATTCATTCGTAGGATCAATTCTAATTCATTTGCATGAATGTATCCATTCTAATTCATTCGTACGATCCATTCTAATTCATTCGTACGATCCATTCTAGTTCATTCGTACGATCCATTCTAAATCATTCGCACGAAGGTATCCATTCTAATTCATTCGTATGATCCATTCTAATTCATTCGCACGATCCATTCTAAGTCATTCGTATGATCCATTCTACTTCATTCGTACGATCCAATCTAATTCATTCGCACGAATGTATCCATTCTAATTCATTCGTACGATCCATTCTAATTCATTCGCACGATCCATTCTAATTCATTCATACAATCCATTCTAATTCATTCGTCCGATCCATTCTAATTCATTCGCACAAATATATCCATTCTAATTTATTTGTACGATCCATTTTAATTCGTTCGCACGATCCATTCTAATTCATTCGTACGATCCAATCTAATTCGTTCGTATGTTCCATTCTAATTCATTCGCACGAATGTATCCGTTCTAATTTATTCTATGATCCATTCTAATTCATACGTAAGATCCATTCTAGTTCATTCTTACGATCCATTCTAATTCATTCGCACGAACGTATCCATTCTAATTCATTCGTACGATCCATTCTAATTCATTCGCACGATCCATTCTAAGTCATTCGTACGATCCATTCATTCAAACGATCCATTCTAATTCATTTGTACGATCCATTCTAATTCATTCGTACGATCCATTCTAATTCATTCGCACGAATGTATCCATTCTAGTTCATTTGTACGATCCATTCTAAATCATTCGCATGATCCATTCTAATTCATTTGTACGATCCATTCTAATTCATTCGCATAATCCATTCTAATTCATTCATACGATCCATTCTAATTCAATCGCATGAATGTATCGATTCTAATTCGTTTGTATAATCGATTCTAATTCATTCACACGATCCATTCTTATTCATTCGTACGATCCATTCTAATTAATTCGTATGATCCATTCTAATTCATTCGTACGACCCATTCTAATTCATTCGCACGAACGTATCCATTCTAATTCATTCGTACGATCCATTCTAATTCATTCGTACGATCCATTCAAATACATTCACACGATCCATTCAAATTCATCAGTACGATACATTCTAATTCATTCTTATGATCCATTCTAATTTATTCATTCGATCCATTCATATTCATTCGTACGATCCATTCTAATTCATTCGCACGAAGGTATCCATTCTAATTCATTCGTACGATCCATTCTTATTCATTCGCACAATCTATTCTAAGTCATTCGTACGATCCATTCTACTTCATTCGTACGATCCAATATAATTCATTCCCACGAATGTATCCATTCTAATTCATTCGTACGATCCATTCTAATTCATTCGCACGATCCATTATAATTCATTCGTATGATCCATTCTAATTCATTCGTACGATCCATTCTAAGTCATTCGCACTAATGTATCCATTCTAATTCGTTTGTACGATCCATTCTAATTCATTCGCACGATCCATTCTAATTCATTCATACGATCCATTCTAATTCATTCACACGAATGTATCCATTCTAATTCATTCGTACGATCCATTCTGATTCATTCGTACGATCCATTCTAGTTCATTCTTACGATCCATTTTAATTCATTCGCATGAAGGTATCCATTCTAATTCATTCGTATGATCCATTCTAATTCATTCGCACGATCCATTCTAAGTCATTCGTACGATCCATTCTAATTTATTCGTACTATCCAATCTAATTCATTCGCACGAATGTGTACATTCTAATTCATTTGTACGATCTATTCTAATTCATTTGCACGATCCATTCTAATTCATTCGTACGATCCATTCTAATTCATTCGCACCAAAGGATCTATTCTAATTCATTTGTATGATCCATTCTAATTCATTCGCACGATCCATTCTAATCAATTCATATGATCCATTATAATTTATTCGTACAATCCATTCTAGTTCATTCGTACGATCCATTCTAATTTATTCGCACGAATATGTGCATTCTAATTCATTCGTACGATCCATTCTAATTCATTCGCATGATCCATTCTAATTTATTCGTACGATACGTTCTAATTCATTCGTACGATCTATTCTAATTCATTCGCACGATCCATTCTAATTCATTCGTACGATCCATTCTAATTCATTCGCACGAATGTATCCATTCTAATTCATTCGTACGATCCATTCTAATTCATTTGCACGATCCATTCTAATTCATTCGTACGATCCATTCTAATTCATTCGTATGGTCCATTCTAATTCATTCAGAAGATTGTATCCATTCTAATTCATTCATATTATCTATTCTAATTCATTCGCACGATCCATTTTAATTCATTCAGAAGAATATATCAATTCTCACTACAAAAAAAACAGTTATTACCGACGGACAATATCCGTCGGTAATATTAAAATTTCGTCGGTAATATTCTATAGCGACGGAAGATATTTCCGTCGCTTGCTGTCGGGAAAGAAGGCGTCGGGGAAAACAATACGACGGACCAAATATTACCGTCGGTAATAATAATTAATACCGACGGTAATATTAACGCCGTCGGTAATATTTAATCAATTTAAAACTAATATAATTTAGTATTGCCGACGAAATATAAGAATCCGTCGGTAATATATAACCATTTTACCGACGGGTATATTTTATACTGTCGGTAATACTATATATATTACCGACACATATATATATTACCCGTCGGTAATAATATATATATTACCGACCAAATTCATATAACCGTCGGTAATACTATATATATTACCGACGGATATATATATTACCCGTCGGTAATAATATATATATTACCGACGGATATTATATGCCGTCGGCAAATCATTAATAATTTAAAAAAAATAAAAATATTATTACCGACGGAATAATTAATTTCCGTCGGTAATAAGTATGTTTTTTTTTTTAATAAATTTACCTAAATAATGTTATTTAATTCCTGTGATTCAATACCACAATATATTACCACAATTTATCAAATATTACCACAATTTATAAAATATTACCTAAATTGATAAAAAATTACAGCAAATTATCAAATATTACCACAGTTCCCGGCCGACAATTATAGACAAGAACAAAAAATAACCATATATTACAAAATAATATTTACACAATCCAGAACTGAGAGATGATACATGTCCTATCTCAACCACCCCCGCCCGCCACCAACGCCGGTGCTCTCATCGATCCCCTGACGCCGCCCTATCTCAACCACGCCCGCCCACCACCAACGCTGGTGCTCTCATCGATCCCCTGACGCCGCCCTGCTCCTGCAATTAACATGTATTTGTTAAAAAAATGGTTTATATCTATAACTGAGTCTAAGCGTTAAAAAATGATAAGTTAGCGTGTTTCGATTTTGAAATAGGTTTGGATTCGATTCGATTTTGAAATAGGTTTGAATTTCGATTTTGAAAAATCATAACTTAGCGTGTTTCGGATATGAAATAGCAAGGTATGGATTCGATCGGATTGTCATCGGATCGGCATTCGATAATTCGAACTTGGAATTATTCCGAATTTCGGACTTGCGAGTGGGTTCTAATTGGATATTTGACCAATTTACGCTCCGATTCACCGATTTAGAGTCTAAGTGTTGGAAAATCATAAGTTAGCGTGTTTCGGATATAAAATAGGTTTGGATTCGATCGGATCGTCATCGGCTCGGCATCCGATAATTCGAACTTGGAATTATTCCGTATTTCGGACTTGCGAGCGGGTTCTAATTGGATATTTGACCAATTTACGCTCCGATTCACCGATTTAGAGTCTAAGTGTTGGAAAATCATAAGTTAGCGTGTTTCGGATATAAAATAGGTTTGGATTCGATCGGATCGTCATCGGCTCGGCATCCGATAATTCGAACTTGGAATTATTCCGTATTTCGGACTTGCGAGCGGGTTCTAATTGGATATTTGACCAATTTACGCTCCGATTCACCGATTTAGAGTCTAAGTGTTGAAAAATCATAACTTAGCGTGTTTCGGATATGAAATAGCTAGGTTTGGATTCGATCGGATCGTCATCGGCTCGGCATCCGATAATTCGAACTTGGAATTATTCCGAATTTCGGACTTGCGAGCGGGTTCTAATTGGATATTTGACCAATTTACGCTCCGATTCACCGATTTAGAGTCTAAGTGTTGGAAAATCATAAGTTAGCGTGTTTCGGATATGAAATAGGTTTGGATTCGATCGGATCGTCATCGGCTCGGCATCCGGTAATTCGAACTTGGAATTATTCCGTATTTCGGACTTGCGAGCGGGTTCTAATTGGATATTTGACCAATTTACGCTCCGATTCACCGATTTAGAGTCTAAGTGTTGGAAAATCATAAGTTAGCGTGTTTCGGATATGAAATAGGTTTGGATTCGATCCGATCGTCATCGGCTCGGCATTCGATAATTCGAACTTGGAATTATTCTGTATTTCGGACTTGCGAGCGGGTTCTAATTGGATATTTGACCAATTTACGCTCCGATTCACCGATTTAGAGTCTAAGTGTTGGAAAATCATAAGTTAGCGTGTTTCGGATATGAAATAGGTTTGGATTCGATCCGATCGTCATCGGATCGGCATCCGGTAATTCGAACTTGGAATTATTCCGTATTTCGGACTTGCGAGCGGGTTCTAATTGGATATTTGACCAATTTACTCTCCGATTCACCGATTTAGAGTCTAAGTGTTGGAAAATCATAAGTTAGCGTGTTTCGGATATGAAATAGGTTTGGATTCGATCCGATCGTCATCGGATCGGCATCCGGTAATTCGAAGTTGGAATTATTCCGTATTTCGGACTTGCGAGCGGGTTCTAATTGGATATTTGACCAATTTACGCTCCGATTCACCGATTTAGAGTCTAAGTGTTGGAATATCATAAGTTAGCGTGTTTCGGATATGAAATAGGTTTGGATTCGATCCGATCGTCATCGGATCGGCATCCGATAATTCGAAGTTGGAATTATTCCGTATTTCGGACTTGCGAGCGGGTTCTAATTGGATATTTGACCAATTTACGCTCCGATTCACCGATTTAGAGTCTAAGTGTTGGAAAATCATAAGTTAGCATGTTTCGGATATGAAATAGGTTTGGATTCGATCCGATCGTCATCGGATCGGCATCCGGTAATTCGAAGTTGGAATTATACCGTATTTCGGACTTGCGAGCGGGTTCTAATTGGATATTTGACCAATTTACGCTCCGATTCACCGATTTAGAGTCTAAGTGTTGGAAAATCATAAGTTAGCGTGTTTCGAATATGAAATAGATTTGGATTCGATCCGATCGTCATCGGATCGGCATCCGATAATTCGAACTTGGAATTATTCCGTATTTCGGACTTGCGAGCGGGTTCTAATTGGATATTTGACCAATTTACGCTCCGATTCACCGATTTAGAGTCTAAGTGTTGGAAAATCATAAGTTAGCGTGTTTCGGATATGAAATAGGTTTGGATTCGATCCGATCGTCATCGGATCGGCATCCGGTAATTCGAAGTTGGAATTATTCCGTATTTCGGACTTGCGAGCGGGTTCTAATTGGATATTTGACCAATTTACGCTCCGATTCACCGATTTAGAGTCTAAGTGTTGGAAAATCATAAGTTAGCGTGTTTCGGATATGAAATAGGTTTGGATTCGATCCGATCATCATCGGATCGGCATCCGGTAATTCGAAGTTGGAATTATTTCGTATTTCGGACTTGCGAGCGGGTTCTAATTGGATATTTGACCAATTTACGCTCCGATTCACCGATTTAGAGTCTAAGTGTTGGAAAATCATAAGTTAGCGTGTTTCGGATATGAAATAGGTTTGGATTCGATCCGATCGTCATCGGATCGGCATCCGGTAATTCGAAGTTGGAATTATTCCGTATTTCGGACTTGCGAGCGGGTTCTAATTGGATATTTGACCAATTTACGCTCCGATTCACAGATTTAGAGTCTAAGTGTTGGAAAATCATAAGTTAGCGTGTTACGGATATGAAATAGGTTTGGATTCGATCCGATCGTCATCGGCTCGGCATCCGGTAATTCGAACTTGGAATTATTCCGTATTTCGGACTTGCGAGCGGGTTCTAATTGGATATTTGACCAATTTACGCTCCGATTCACCGATTTAGAGTCTAAGTGTTGGAAAATCATAAGTTAGCGTGTTTCGGATATGAAATAGGTTTGGATTCGATCCGATCGTCATCGGATCGGCATCTGGTAATTCGAAGTTGGAATTATTCCGTATTTCAGACTTGCGAGCGGGTTCTAATTGGATATTTGACCAATTTACGCTCCGATTCACCGGTTTAGAGTCTAAGTGTTGGAAAATCATAAGTTAGTGTGTTTCGGATATGAAATAGGTTTGGATTCGATCCGATCGTCATCGGCTCGGCATCCGGTAATTCGAAGTTGGAATTATTCCGTATTTCGGACTTGCGAGCGGGTTCTAATTGGATATTTGACCAATTTACGCTCCGATTCACCGATTTAGAGTCTAAGTGTTGGAAAATCATAAGTTAGCGTGTTTCGGATATAAAATAGGTTTGGATTCGATCCGATCGTCATCGGCTCGGCATCCGATAATTCGAACTTGGAATTATTCCGTATTTCGGATTTGCGAGCGGGTTCTAATTGGATATTTGACCAATTTACGCTCCGATTCACCGATTTAGAGTCTAAGTGTTGGAAAATCATAAGTTAGCGTGTTTCGGATATGAAATAGGTTTGGATTCGATCCGATCGTCATCGGCTCGGCATCCGATAATTCAAACTTGGATTTATTCTGTATTTCGGACTTGCGAGCGGGTTCTAATTGGATATTTGACTAATTTACGCTCCGATTCACCGATTTAGAGTCTAAGTGTTGGAAAATCATAAGTTAGCGTGTTTCGGATATGAAATAGGTTTGGATTCGATCCGATCGTCATCGGATCGGCATCCGGTAATTCGAAGTTGGAATTATTCCGTATTTCGGACTTGCGAGCGGGTTCTAATTGGATATTTGACCAATTTACGCTCCGATTCACCGATTTAGAGTCTAAGTGTTGGAAAATCATAAGTTAGCGTGTTTCTGATATGAAATAGGTTTGGATTCGATCCGATCGTCATCGGCTCGGCATCCGGTAATTCGAAGTTGGAATTATTCCGTATTTCGGACTTGCGAGCGGGTTCTAATTGGATATTTGACCAATTTACGCTCCGATTCACCGATTTAGAGTCTAAGTGTTGGAAAATCATAAGCTAGCGTGTTTCGGATATGAAATAGGTTTGGATTCGATCCGATCGTCATCGGATCGGCATCCGGTAATTCGAAGTTGGAATTATTCCGTATTTCGGACTTGCGAGCGGGTTCTAATTGGATATTTGACCAATTTATGCTCCGATTCACCGATTTAGAGTCTAAGTGTTGGAAAATCATAAGTTAGCGTGTTTCGGATATGAAATAGGTTTGGATTCGATCCGATCGTCATCGGATCGGCATCCGGTAATTCGAAGTTGGAATTATTCCGTATTTCGGACTTGCGAGCGGGTTCTAATTGGATATTTGACCAATTTACGCTCCGATTCACCGATTTAGAGTCTAAGTGTTGGAAAATCATAAGTTAGCGTGTTTCGGATATGAAATAGGTTTGGATTCGATCCGATCATCATCGGATCGGCATCCGGTAATTCAAAGTTGGAATTATTCCGTATTTCGGACTTGCGAGCGGGTTCTAATTGGATATTTGACCAATTTACGCTCCGATTCACCGATTTAGAGTCTAAGTATTGGAAAATCATAAGTTAGCGTGTTTCGGATATGAAATAGGTTTGGATTCGATCCGATCGTCATCGGATCGGCATCCGGTAATTCGAAGTTGGAATTATTCCGTATTTCGGACTTGCGAGCGGGTTCTAATTGGATATTTGACCAATTTACGCTCCGATTCACCGATTTAGAGTCTAAGTGTTGGAAAATCATAAGTTAGCGTGTTACGGATATGAAATAGGTTTGGATTCGATCCGATCGTTATCGGCTCAGCATCCGGTAATTCGAACTTGGAATTATTCCGTATTTCGGACTTGCGAGCGGGTTCTAATTGGATATTTGACCAATTTACGCTCCGATTCACCGATTTAGAGTCTAAGTGTTGGAAAATCATAAGTTAGCGTGTTTCGGAAATGAAATAGGTTTGGATTCGATCCGATCGTCATCGGATCGGCATCTGGTAATTCGAAGTTGGAATTATTCCGTATTTCGGACTTGCGAGCGGGTTCTAATTGGATATTTGACCAATTTACGCTCCGATTCACCGATTTAGAGTCTAAGTGTTGGAAAATCATAAGTTAGCGTGTTTCGGATATGAAATAGGTTTGGATTCAATCCGATCGTCATCGGCTCGGCATCCGGTAATTCGAAGTTGGAATTATTCCGTATTTCGGACTTGCGAGCGGGTTCTAATTGGATATTTGACCAATTTACGCTCCGATTCACCGATTTAGAGTCTAAGTGTTGGAAAATCATAAGTTAGCGTGTTTCGGATATAAAATAGGTTTGGATTCGATCCGATCGTCATCGGCTCGGCATCCGATAATTCGAACTTGGAATTATTCCGTATTTCGGATTTGCGAGCGGGTTCTAATTGGATATTTGACCAATTTACGCTCCGATTCACCGATTTAGAGTCTAAGTGTTGGAAAATCATAAGTTAGCGTGTTTCGGATATGAAATAGGTTTGGATTCGATCCGATCGTCATCGGCTCGGCATCCGATAATTCGAACTTGGATTTATTCCGTATTTCGGACTTGCGAGCGGGTTCTAATTGGATATTTGACTAATTTACGCTCCGATTCACCGATTTAGAGTCTAAGTGTTGGAAAATCATAAGTTAGCGTGTTTCGGATATGAAATAGGTTTGGATTCGATCCGATCGTCATCGGATCGGCATCCGGTAATTCGAAGTTGGAATTATTCCGTATTTCGGACTTGCGAGCGGGTTTTAATTGGATATTTGACCAATTTACGCTCCGATTCACCGATTTAGAGTCTAAGTGTTGGAAAATCATAAGTTAGCTTGTTTCTGATATGAAATAGGTTTGGATTCGATCCGATCGTCATCGGCTCGGCATCCGGTAATTCGAAGTTGGAATTATTCCGTATTTCGGACTTGCGAGCGGGTTCTAATTGGATATTTGACCAATTTACGCTCCGATTCACCGATTTAGAGTCTAAGTGTTGGAAAATCATAAGTTAGCGTGTTTCGGATATGAAATAGGTTTGGATTCGATCCGATCGTCATCGGATCGGCATCCGGTAATTCGAAGTTGGAATTATTCCGTATTTCGGACTTGCGAGCGGGTTCTAATTGGATATTTGACCAATTTACGCTCCGATTCACCGATTTAGAGTCTAAGTGTTGGAAAATCATAAGTTAGCGTGTTTCGGATATGAAATAGGTTTGGATTCGATCCGATCGTCATCGGATCGGCATCCGGTAATTCGAACTTGGAATTATTTTGTATTTCGGACTTGCGAGCGGGTTCTAATTGGATATTTGACCAATTTACGCTCCGATTCACCGATTTAGAGTCTAAGTGTTGGAAAATCATAAGTTAGCGTGTTTCGGATATAAAATAGGTTTGGATTCGATCTGATCGTCATCGGCTCGGCATCCGATAATTCGAACTTGGAATTATTCCATATTTCGGATTTGCGAGCGGGTTCTAATTGGATATTTGACCAATTTACGCTCCGATTCACCGATTTAGAGTCTAAGTGTTGGAAAATCATAAGTTAGCGTGTTTCGGATATGAAATAGGTTTGGATTCGATCCGATCGTCATCGGCTCGGCATCCGATAATTCGAACTTGGATTTATTCCGTATTTCGGACTTGCGAGCGGGTTCTAATTGGATATTTGACCAATTTACGCTCCGATTCACCGATTTAGAGTCTAAGTGTTGGAAAATCATAAGTTAGCGTGTTTCGGATATGAAATAGGTTTGGATTCGATCCGATCGTCATCGGATCGGCATCCGGTAATTCGAACTTGGAATTATTCCGTATTTCGGACTTGCGAGCGGGTTCTAATTTGATATTTGACCAATTTACGCTCCGATTCACCGATTTAGAGTCTAAGTGTTGGAAAATCATAAGTTAGCGTGTTTCGGATATGAAATAGGTTTGGATTCGATCCGATCGTCATCGGCTCGGCATCCGGTAATTCGAACTTGGAATTATTCCGTATTTCGGACTTGCGAGCGGGTTCTAATTGGATATTTGACCAATTTACGCTCCGATTCACCGATTTAGAGTCTAAGTGTTGGAAAATCATAAGTTAGCGTGTTTCGGATATGAAATAGGTTTGGATTCGATCCGATCGTCATCGGATCGGCATCCGGTAATTCGAAGTTGGAATTATTCCGTATTTAAAAGAAAAACAGAGGCTACATCATTACCATGAGAGAGAGAGAGACCATTTACGATTCGATTTACTGATTTATAGTCTAAGTGTTGGAAAATCATAAGTGTGATAATATGATCAAAACTCAAATTAGTAAGATTCATATTTTTTGCTAATATTATAAAGATTAGTAAGTACCTGATCATGAGGATGAGCCACCGCTAGACCGGCTTATGAATTCATTAAATTTACGCTCCAGTTCCCTGCGAGCTTCTCTTTCCTCATCGAGGGCCTTCTTCTCCGCCTCAACCCTCTGCTCGAGGGCTTGCCTCTGCTCTCGCTCCGCCTCCATCCTCTGCTCGAGGGCCTGCCTCTGCTCTCGCTCCGCGTCTAGCGCAGACTGCAGCTGAGTGATAGCACCGGTCTGGGTGTCCCGTGCCCTCGAGCGCATACCCTCTCGTCCAAAGTAGGAGGAGGGCGTGACTCCAAGGCCCGTACAGAGGACACGGCCGTGCGTGGTAGGTCTCAGCACAGTATCCATCGCTGAGTCGACAGATACTGAGCTGGAGGAGGAGCCGGCCTCGCCCGACGGGGTCACCATAAGTCGCATCCTCTCCTATATAAAAACAACCAATGATATTCAATGATATTTTATGGCATATGTATAAGAATATATTAACAGTAATTTAATTACTTACCACTTGCGAGGCAACCCTGTCGTCCAGAAATGCCCCATCGATACGCCGCCTCCTAGAGGCCTCAAAAAGGTCAATCCTATTAGGCTCGTGGCCCAAGGACTGTGTCTGTTGGACATATAAAATAAATAGACGAGTTAATATAACATGTATAGAGCTTTAAATAATAACAATGTTTGTATCATTTACCAGCTGCTGGGCAAGCTGGGGCATGGAGGTCCTCCCCTTCACTGGAGCAGGTGTCGTCGAGGCACTTCTATTCTGCTTGCCTATAGCAGATTTCCTCTGTGTGAATCAATTAAATTTTGAAACATCAATACAAATTTTTAGTATAACATTAAAACAAGTACGAATCAACAAAATTATAATTATACCTGAAAGCTAGGGGTGGCCCAGTGAGCGACCAAAAACTGTAGAATGTGCAGCGGTGGCGCGTCTCTCGTCCCGGCCGCAGCCTGTACCTCCTCAGCCGGCTGGCCGACCAAGTAACCGTAGAGCTGGTAGAGCTCGTGACGGTAATCCCTATACCGCTCACCCATCGTCTTCAACAAGTCCTCCCGATGGGTGTCGGTTTCCATGTTCACCCATTTAAATTTCTCCTGTAAAATCAATTTAGAAACAAGTCATTTTATCAAATCAAATTATAAAGAAGTATGATATTATTCTAAAATGCTTTAATGAAACTAACGTACCAAAAACTGCTGATACATCCTCTCCTTATAGGATGCATCAATGTTCTTCCACCCCCTTAACCCCACAATCGGGGCATTCCTCTCCTCCCGTACTATCATGCCGACCCACGTGGCGGCGTCAGAAGCGTGCTCGCCCACAAAGGTATGGCCGCTCCACTGTAGGGACAGCGGCTCGCGTAAGGCCGATAAGCGCCGGGCCGTCGTCACGCCCCGGTCGCCTACGTACCTGGTCGACCCTGCAAATAAAATATACATCAGTACTGAAGAAGTATTTACAACATATATAAAACTTTAGATCTAAACATTACCTGTGGGCGTAGACGCTGCAGCCGAGTGCTGAGCACTGCTCGAAGCTCCGGAGGCTGCGACCACAGCAGGAGCTGGTGTGGAGAGAGGAACAGCACTACCAGATCCGGACGGCTCAGCCTCGGACCCTGGGGTGGCAGCCGGAGCGCTCTGAGCTACCCCACCCCTGCCTCTGCCTCTGCCTCTACGAACATATGACCGTGATGCCATCTGAAACAATTTAATTTACATATGAAACAGTAAGATTTAAGATTTACATATGAAACAGTTTGATTTACATATGAAACAGTATGATTTACATATGAAACAATATAAAACAATATGAACCCGCTCGCAATATGAAACAATATGAAACAATATGAAACAGTTAGACTCTAAATCGGTTAATCGGATCGTAAAGTGGTCAAATATCCAATTAGAACCCGCTCGCAAGTCCGAAATACGGAATATAATTCCAAGTTCGAATTATCGGATGCCGATCCGATGACGATCGGATCGAATCCAAACCTATTTTATATCCGAAACACGCTAACTTATGATTTTCCAACACTTAGACTCTAAATCGGTGAATCGGAGCGTAAATTGGTCAAATATCCAATTAGAACCCGCTCGCAAGTCCGAAATACGGAATAATTCCAACTTCGAATTACCGGATGCCGATCCGATGACGATCGGATCGAATCCAAACCTATTTCATATCCGAAACACGCTAACTTATGATTTTCCAACACTTAGACTCTAAATCGGTGAATCGGAGCGTAAATTGGTCAAATATCCAATTAGAACCCGCTCGCAAGTCCGAAATACGGAATAAATCCAACTTTGAATTATCGGATGCCGATCCGATGACGATCGGATCGAATCCAAACCTATTTTATATCCGAAACACGCTAACTTATGATTTTCCAATACTTAGACTCTAAATCGGTGAATCGGAGCGTAAATTGGTCAAATATCCAATTAGAACCCGCTCGCAAGTCCGAAATACGGAATAATTCCAAGTTCGAATTACCGGATGCCGATCCGATGACGATCGGATCGAATCCAAACCTATTTCATATCCGAAACACGCTAACTTATGATTTTCCAACACTTAGACTCTAAATCGGTGAATCGGAGCGTAAATTGGTCAAATATCCAATTAGAACCCGCTCGCAAGTCCGAAATATGGAATAATTCCAACTTTGAATTACCGGATGCCGATCCGATGACGATCGGATCGAATCCAAACCTATTTCATATCCGAAACACGCTAACTTATGATTTTCCAACACTTAGACTCTAAATCGGTGAATCGGAGCGTAAATTGGTCAAATATCCAATTAGAACCCGCTCGCAAGTCCGAAATACGGAATAATTCCAACTTCGAATTACCGGATGCCGATCCGATGACGATCGGATCGAATCCAAACCTATTTCATATCCGAAACACGCTAACTTATGATTTTCCAACACTTAGACTCTAAATCGGTGAATCGGAGTGTAAATTGGTCAAATATCCAATTAGAACCCGCTCGCATATCCGAAATACGGAATAATTCCAACTTCGAATTACCGGATGCCGATCCGATGACGATCGGATCGAATCCAAACCTATTTCATATCCGAAACACGCTAACTTATGATTTTCCAACACTTAGACTCTAAATCGGTGAATCGGAGCGTAAATTGGTCAAATATCCAATTAGAACCCGCTCGCAAGTCCGAAATACGGAATAATTCCAACTTTGAATTACCGGATGTCGAGCCGATGACGATCGGATCGAATCAAAACCTATTTCATATCCGTAACACGCTAACTTATGATTTTCCAACACTTAGACTCTAAATCGGTGAATCAGAGCGTAAATTGGTCAAATATCCAATTAGAACCCGCTCGCAAGTCCGAAATACGGAATAATTCCAAGTTCGAATTACCGGATGCCGATCCGATGACGATCGGATCGAATCCAAACCTATTTCATATCCGAAACACGCTAACTTATGATTTTCCAACACTTAGACTCTAAATCGGTGAATCGGAGCGTAAATTGGTCAAATATCCAATTAGAACCCGCTCGCAAGTCCGAAATACGGAATAAATCCAACTTCGAATTATCGGATGCCGATCCGATGACGATCGGATCGAATCCAAACCTATTTTATATCCGAAACACGCTAACTTATGATTTTCCAACACTTAGACTCTAAATCGGTGAATCGGAGCGTAAATTGGTCAAATATCCAATTAGAACCCGCTCGCAAGTCCGAAATACGGAATAATTCCAAGTTCGAATTATCGGATGCTGATCCGATGACGATCGGATCGAATCCAAACCTATTTCATATCCGAAACACGCTAACTTATGATTTTCCAACACTTAGACTCTAAATCGGTGAATCGGAGCGTAAATTGGTCAAATATCCAATTAGAACCCGCTCGCAAGTCCGAAATACGGAATAATTCCAACTTCGAATTACCGGATGCCGATCCGATGACGATCGGATCGAATCCAAACCTATTTCATATCCGAAACACGCTAACTTATGATTTTCCAACACTTAGACTCTAAATCGGTGAATCGGAGCGTAAATTGGTTAAATATCCAATTAGAACCCGCTCGCAAGTCCGAAATACGGAATAAATCCAACTTCGAATTATCGGATGCCGATCCGATGACGATCGGATCGAATCCAAACCTATTTCATATCCGAAACACGCTAACTTATGATTTTCCAACACTTAGACTCTAAATCGGTGAATCGGAGCGTAAATTGGTCAAATATCCAATTAGAACCCGCTCGCAAGTCCGAAATACGGAATAATTCCAACTTTGAATTATCGGATGCCGATCCGATGACGATCCGATCGAATCGAAACCTATTTCATATCCGAAACACGCTAACTTATGATTTTCCAACTCTTAGACTCTAAATCGGTGAATCGGTCGGATCGTAAATCGGTGAAACGGTATGATTTACATATGAAACGGTATGATTTACATATGAATCGGTGAAACGGTATGATTTACATATGAAACAATATGATATACATATGAAACAATATGATTTATATATGAAACAATTTGATTTAAATATGAAACAATTTGATTTACATACGGTCTAGTCATTTTCTGTCTCATCTCTGTCACTCTCATCGCTTCCCTCTTCTATTATTTGATCTGCATTCGCTGTCCAGTTTATATTGTCGACATCTTCATTTTCGTCGTGCACTGCGTCGACAATGATTATCTCATCATTCTGGTATGCATCCAAATCGTCATCGACGACCCCCGCATCCTTGTCTCCCATGTCGTAAAAATCTCTGGGTGGTGACCTGACTACAATTTGCCAACCTGGAGAGGTATTATCCGGTGCATAAAATATCTGTTGCGCTTGAGAGGCAAGAATGAATGGATCTTCATATTGGGTATTCAATCTCTTGGAAGTGTTGATGCTGATAAAACCGTATTTGTCGACATTATAACCAGTCCCGCGATTATTAATATCATACCAATCGCATTTGAATAATACGATCCGATTTTGGCCAAGGAATTTAATCTCGAGAATCTCGTTGAGGACGCCGTAGAAGTCGATATTTTCTAATTCTTCTTGCTCACCGTTGACGACAACCCCACTATTTTGGGTTCTTCGTGATTTTTCACTATCTTTCGTCCGAAATCTATAACCGTTCACGATATAACCATCGTACGATATTGCGTCTTGCAAAGGACTACAAGATAAGCGCCAGAGATCCTCATTCATCAGCGGATCGTGGTTGTCGTGCAGCTCCTGTGCCTATAATAACCACACGACATTCATGATATGAACACATAATTATTGTTCGGTAATGGATGTCAATGAAATTCAGTAATGATGTGAATACTTACGTGTTTCTCGAACCACGATGGGAATTCACGATCATGAATTTGGGGAGCATTTCGAGTACCCCGATTATTAATGATGGCTTTATGCTTCCTGTTTTACCGGTTATGAATTAGATTATAATTAGCATATATACTTAATGAATGGACTGAAAGAATGAGTAAATGATCGTAAAATGCTTACTCAATGAATGGCCACACTTCATCACATTGGCGCAACACATACATATGTGCCTGTTGAATCTCATCTACAGACAATCGACGGGTTTTGCCTCCTCCTACAGGTCTACCCATTTCGGCAAATATAGACAGACCCCCATCGAAGTCTATTGGACCACCGTCATAGTTCCGCTCAAGTTGATTGAATCGCGTGTCTATACCATGTAGGTATCTTGAGCAGAATGTTAGACATTCTTCTGCTAGGTATCCTTCAGCAATTGATCCCTCTGGATGACTTTTATTACGAACATATGATTTCAATGTTCGCAAGTACCTAATTTGAGAAAAAAATATTTGGATGAATATATCAAGAACGATCAAATACATTGTGCGAATGAGACGAGACGATTACCTCTCGATAAAATACATCCACCGGTAATGAACTGGGCCGCCGAGTTTGGCCTCATTTGCCAAGTGAACGGTCAAATACACCATGACATCAAAGAATGAAGGTGGAAATATCATCTCTAACTTGCACAATGTGAGCGCAATATCCCTCTCCATCTGTTCAAGTTGGTCCACTCTAAGTACCTTCGAGCACAACTGTCTGAAAAAAGTGCTGAGCTCAATTAACGGACCGGACACCTCTTCGGTTAAATTCTCACGTATAGCAAGAGATAACAATCGCTGCATAAGAACATGACAATCGTGGCTCTTTAATCCAGACAACTTCCGGCCGTTCTCTTGCACGCATCGTGCGATATTCGAAGAATAACCGTCTGGCGTTTTCACAGACCGTAGGAATGCACATAAGGCTACCTTTTGCTGTGAGCTCATGGTGTAGCATGCAACTGGCAACACATACTTATCCCCAATCTCTTGGGGATGAAGTGATTTTCGGATGCCCAACTCCTTAAGATCGAGACGAGATTTAAGATTATCCTTCGTCTTACCGTCGAGATTCAGTAGTGTTCCTATAATGTTGTCACACACATTTTTCTCGATATGCATGACATCCAAGTTATGCCGTAAGAGTAGGCTGCTCCAGTACGGTAGTTTAAAGAAAATACTCTTCTTCTTCCAGTTATGCTCACGCGTAGAATCTTCATGCGTTCTCTTCTTTTTACCTTTTCCAAGTGCCACGGCATCAAGCTGATCCAATTCGCACAAGACTTCTACCCCCGAAAGCTGCTCCGGGGCCTTTGCAAGTTCCTTCTTGCCGTTGAAAGCTCTTTTGTTCTGCCTCCACTTATGGCCGTCAACAAGGAATCTTCGATGGCCCATATAACAGAACTTGCCTCTGTTCTTCAATCGTAATGAATCTGTCTCCTTATTGCATATAGGGCACGCCAATTTTCCTTTAGTACTCCACCCGGATAAGTTGGCATATGCAGGAAAATCGTTGATGGTCTATAGAAGTGCCGCATGCATCCGAAAATTCTGGCGCAACGAGGCATCATACGTATCGGCCCCAACTTCCCATAACTCGTTCAACTCCTCAATCAACGGCTGCAAGTAAACGTCAATATCATTACCAGGCGACCTGGGTCCGGGAATGAGCAAGGAGAGCATTGTGTATGGCTTTTTTAAGCACATCCAGGGAGGCAAATTGTATGGAACTAGGACAACTGGCCAAATACTGTACGACACACTCATATTCCCAAAGGGATTGAAGCCATCGCTAGCAAGCCCTAACCTGACGTTGCGAACTTCACATGCGAATTCAGGATATGTATGATCAAAATCTTTCCACGTCAGAGAGTCGGCCGGATGTCTCATAATCCCGTCATCTGTACGTTCTCGTGCATGCCACCTCATGTGCTCAGCAGTCTTCGATGACATAAACAATCTCTGAAGCCTGTCCCTGAGCGGGAAGTATAGGAGAACCTTTGCAGATACATTTTTCTTCCTTCGACTGGTACTAGACTCGGCATCCGTCTCTTTATATCTCGTTGCTCCGCATATGTGGCATGACCGCGCATGTTCGTACTCTTTCCGGTACAACATACAATCGTTCACGCATGCATCAATTTTCTCATAACCCAGACTGAGATCTTTAATTGTCTTCTTCGCCTCGTAGAATGATTTCGGTACTGTCTCACCCATAGGAAAAGCCTCTTTCAGCCACTCTACCAACATATTAAATGACTTATTACTCCAACCATTGAGGCACTTCAAATGAAGAAGCTTTACAGTGAAAGAGAGTTTTGAAAACTTCTCACACCCCGGGTATAGAGGTTGTTCGGCATCTTTAAGCAATCTGTAGAACTTGTCCGCTTCGATATTGGGCTGATCACCTGACGGTGTTTCCGTGCCTATTCCACCTTGCAAATCATGTATCATACCCTGCATGTCATCGTCATCGTCTGTATTAATATTATCATCAGCGATCACTGTGTTTGAAGTTTCACCGTGAGCTGCCATGGGGACTGCATCTAGCTCCTCACCGTGCGAGAACCAACGGGTATAGGTAATGTCAATGCCACGCATTACCAGATCAACCTCACATTCCTCTCGAACCTTCCTAATCACCCTTCCGCAGTCTATACAGGGACACACAATTTTTCCATCAAGCGGTGTAAGACGCTCAAATGCAAAATCCAGAAATTTCCTGACTCCTTCTCTATACTCTTGGCTCATGCGATTCGAATTACGCATCCAACTCTTATTGATCGAAGACATCTTCGTCTATCTGGCTATACAACACCTGACATACAATTTCAAACAATGTTATAAGACTCCGCACAATTTCGATTTCGGTTCCCGGGTATGGAACACCGAACCAAAACTTCTACAGGCCATCCACATCCCTAATGGATGGGATAAATCTTTATATTTTTGAGCTAAATTTTTTGAGCTAAATTTTTGACCTAAAATATTTTCGAGCTAAATAGATTCGGGTATGGAACACGGAACCGAAACCGAAACTTCTACAGGGCATTCATAATGCTACGGATACATGGCGTGTATGTAAAGTGCGCGCAGTATCCAAGCCGCGAGCGCCATAGGATATGTACATGCACTGTGCATATGGACCGCCATCATTCTAACATCACAGTTGTGCATCAAGATTTGTTTGCTGCCCCGATCCCACGGGGGCTCACGAAACTAGGTTGCATACGTATGTACATGTCACAATATCTAATAGTATAATACTTAAATGAAGCCCTCATTAATTCCCGTGTTGTGAGAGGGGCAGTTGCCCCCCCTGAGACTTTGAAAATTTCTTGAGTGGCATACTGTATTGGCTGCATCTGTTGGCTGCACTATGAGGAAAAAGGTTCAGCTGTCCCTTAGGATCACAGCCACTTACATAAATGCAAAGCCGAGGATATAATTGACACAATACAGAGGAAAACAAATTGCATGTCACCCCCTCCTAGCTTAGAATCTCTCTCCGTGAGCTTTTGTTTACTTCCGGGACTCCTCTTATGTTACTCCATTTTCTTGAAAATGGTCCACCAGGGGGCATAAATGACATCACTGCCATCCGGTGTGGTGTGTTGAATGCAATCACTTATTCTGGGTACTAGTTTTCCATGGACGGCTGCAATGCCTTGTTTGCTATGTGGTCCCCAATAGATGAAAAAGAGTAGTAGCCCAACTTGAGTTCTCTCGATCGGTTTGGGTTCACTCCATTACCATTAATTAGGGAAACTAGGTACAATTGTATCGTGAATGACGCACCACTTACCTTAATGTGCACAAATGGCGAGTGATTTGTGTCGTCGCTCCCCCTTCAGGAACATCAACGATGAATCCTTGGGCTCCGGTGATTTAATCAATGGCCAACCCCAATCTGATTCCGGTAGGTGCTGGCATAATCTCCGACCCCGATTACGACTCCTCCAACTCATATTTATGGAAGCGCTGGAGTCAGAGAAGTTGCCGTCAAGATTGGAGATGATACTAGAGGGATATAGACGAGGGTTGACCATTGAAGGAAGCACCGGAGTCGTGCTCCGATGCCAATCACTCATCATCTGTGTTCGTTGAGATCGGAAATTGATGCTATGGATGCGAAGTGTTTCAATGTAATATATAGTTCTTTCTGTTAGATAAGTTTTGAAGCACATACGCTTATCCTTTGTAAACCCAAAACCCTATTTTTATCAGTATCAATCAACCATCACTTAGGCTTAAAAACTCTAATTTAGCTATCACACATTGCCCCCCCTACAAAAAAATCCTGGCTCCGCCCCTGACTAGAACCAACCTAACTCTGCATATTAACTATGGGAGAGAGGGAGGAGGAGGAGGAGGAGCTCACCGGAGTCCACAGGAGGAGGAGGAGGAGGAGCTCACCGGCACGCACGAGAGGAGCTCACTGGACCGGAGTCCACAGGAGGAGGAGGAGGAGGCAGAGCTCGCCGGCGCGCACGAGAGGGGAGGGGTGGCCGGCCGGAGGGGGGGAGGGAGGCCGGGGAGGGGGGCGGAGGCCGGGGAGGGGGGGAGGGAGGCCGGGGAGGGGGGGAGATTGAGAGAGAGAGAGAGAGAGAGAGAGAGAGGCGGGGAGGGGTTTAGATCGAAACAGAACAGAAGGGGGGATCGCTGAATCTGATATAAGACAGGGTTATTACCGACGGACATGTTATGTTCCGTCGGTAATAATAACTTTTTACCGACGGCATAATAATATTCGTCGGTACAAATCCGTTTCGTCGTGACCTTTTTACCGACGGATATTTAATGTCCGTCGGTATATACCGACGGACAATTAGTTCCGTCGGTAAATGTCACGACGGAACTCAGGGTTCCATTTTTTCCAGAGGCTCGGTTTTTACCCTGAGTTTCGTCGTGATATTTTTACCGACGGATATATAATGTCCGTCGGCATATACCGACGGACAAATAAGTTCCGTCGGTAAATGTCATGACGGAACTATTTTTACCGACGGAGATATAATATCCGTCGGCATATACCGACGGAAAAATAAGTTCCGTCGGTAAATGTCACGACGGAACTCAGGGTTCCATTTTTTTCCAGAGGCTCGGTTTTTACCCTGAGTTTCGTCGTAACATATTACCGACGGACGTTATTTGTTCGTCGGTATAAACTAATTGTACCGACAGTCAATATAGGTCTGTCGGTATAAAACATTGTACCGACGGATTATATATAACCGTCGGTAATAAATGTGCAAAATATATTAAAAAAATCGAAGTTATAATACCGACGGAATTTATTATAACCGTCGGTAAAATGAACATTATTACCGACGGTACTTAAAATGTCCGTCGGTAAATAAGCTATTTCTTGTAGTGTCTAATTCATTCATATGATCTATTCTTATTCATTCGCACAATCCATTCTAATTAATTTCTACGATCCATTCTAATTCATTCGTACGATCCATTCTAATTCAACCGTACGGTCCATTCAAATTCATTCATACGATCTATTCTAATTCATTCACACGATCCGTTCTAATTCATTTGTATGATCCATTCTAATTCATTCGTACGAATGTATACATTCTAATTTATTCGTACGATCCATTTTATTTCATTCACACGATCCATTCTAATTCATTCATAAGATCCATTCTAATTCATTCGTACGATCCATTCTATTTCATTCATACGATCAATTCTAATTCATTCGCACGAATGTATCCATTCTAATCCATTCGTACAATCCATTATAATTCATTCACATGATCCATTCAAATACATTTGTATGATCCATTCTAATTCATTCGTACGATCCATTCTATCTCATTCGTACGATCCATTATAATTCATTCGCATGAATATATCCATTCTAATTCATTCGTACGACCCATTCTAATTCATTCGCACGATCGATTCTAATTCATTCATACGATCCATTCTAATTCATTCGTATAATCCATTCTAATTCATTCGTACGATCCATTCTAATTCAGTCGTACGATCCATTCTAATTCATTCGTACGATCCATTCTAATCCATTCGCACGAAAGTATCCATTCTAATTCATTCGTACGATCCATTCTAATGCATACAAACGATCCTTTCAAATTCATTCATTCGATCCATTCTAGTTCATTCATACGATCCATTATAATTCATTCGCACAAATGTTTCCTTTCCAATTCATTCGCACGATCCATTCTAATTCATTCGCATGATCCATTCAAATTCATTCGTACGATCCATTCTAATTCATTCGTACGATCTATTCTAATTCTTTCGCACGAATGTATCCATTCTAATTCATTTGTATGATCCATTCTAATTCATTCGCACGATCCATTCTAATTCATTCGTACGATCCATTCTAATTCATTCTTACAATCCATTCTAATTCATTCGTACGATCCATTCTAATTTATTCGCACGAATGTATCCATTCTAATTAATTCGTACGATCCATTCTAACTCATTCGTACGATCCATTGTAATTCATTCGTACGATCCATTCTAGTTCATTCGTACGGTCCACTCTAATTCATTCGCACGAAGGTATCCATTCTAATTCATTCGTAGGATCCATTCTAATTCATTCGCAGGATCCAATCTAAATCTTTCGTACGATCCATTCTAATTCATTCGTATGATCCAATCTAATTCACTTGCACGAATGTATCCATTCTAATTCATTCGTACGATCCATTCTAATTCATTCGAACGAATGTATCTATTCTAATTCATTTGTACGATCCATTCTAATTCAGTCACACGATCCCTTCTTATTCATTCGTAGGATCCATTCTAATTTATTTGTACGATCCATTCTAATTCAGTCGCACAAATGTATCCGTTCTAATTCATTCGTATGATCCATTCTAATTCATTCATATGATCCATTCTAGTTCATTCGTACGATCCATTCTAATTCATTCGCACGAAGGTATCCATTCTAATTCATTCGTACGATCCATTCTAATTCATTCGCACGATCCATTCTAAGTCATTCGTACGGTCCATTCTAATTTATTCGTACGATCCAATCTAATTCATTCGCACTAATGTATCCTTTCTAAATCATTCGTACGATCTATTCTAATTCATTTGCACGATCCATTCTAATTCATTCGTACGATCCATTCTAATTCATTCGTACGATCCATTCTAAATCATTCGTACAATCCATTATAGTTCATTCATATGATCCATTCTAATTCATTCGCACGAACGTATCCATTCTAATTTATTCGTACGATCTATTCTAATTCATTCGCATGATCCAGTCTAATTTATGCGTACGATCCATTCTAATTCATTCGTACGATCTATTCTAATTCATTCGCACGATCCATTCTAATTCATTCGTACGATCCATTCTAATTCATTCGCACGAATGTATTCATTCTTATTCATTCGTACGATCCATTCTAATTCATTCGTACGATCCATTCTAATTCATAAAGAAGAATGTATCCATTCAAATTCATTCGTATGATCCATTCTAATTCATTCGCACGATCCAATCGAATTTATTTCTACGATCCATTCCAAGTCATTCGTATGATCCATTCTAATTCAATCATACTATCCATTCCAATTCATTTGCATCAATGTATCCATTCTAATTCATTCGTACGATCCATTCTATTTTATTCGCATGATCCATTCTAATTCATTTGTACGATCCATTCTAATTCATTCGCATGATCTATTATAATTCATTCGTATGATCTATTCTAATTCATTCGCACAAATGTATCCATTCTAATTTATTCATACGATCCATTCTAATTTGTTCGCACAATCCCTTCTAATTCATTCATAAGATCCATTCTAATTCATTCGTACGATCCTTTTCTAATTCATTAGTATGATCAGTTCTAATTCATTCGCACAAATGTATCTATTCTAATTCATTCGTACCATCCATTCTAATTCATTCACACGATCCCTTCAAATTCATTCTTACAATCCATTCTAATTCATTCGTACGATCCATTCAAATTCATTCGTACGATCCATTATAATTCATTCGTACAATCCATTCTAATTTATTCACACGATCGATTCTAATTCATTCATACGATCCATTCTACTTCATTCGTATGATCCATTCTGATTCATTCGTACAATCCATTCTAATTCATTCATACGATCCATTCTAATTCTTTTGCACGAATGTATCTATTCTAATTGATTCGCATGATCCATTCTAATTCATTCGTACGATTCACTCTAATTCATTTGTATGATCCATTCTAATTCATTCTTACGATCCATTCTAATTCATTCGCACGAATGCATCCTTTCTAATTCATTGGTATGATCCATTCTAATTCATTCGTACGATCCATTCTAATTCATTCGTACGATTCATTCTAGTTCATTCGTACGATCCATTCTAATTCATTCGCAAGAATGTATCCATTCTAATTCATTCGTATGATCCATTCTAATTCATTTACACGATCAATTCTAATTCATTCGTACGATCCATTCTAATTCATTTGCATGATCCATTCTAATTCATTCGCACAAATGTATCCATTCTAATTCATTTGTACAATCCATTCTAATTCATTCATACGATCCATTTTAATTGATTCGTACGATCCATTCTAATTCATTCGTACGAATGTATCCATTCTAATTCATTCGTACGATCCATTCTAATTCATTTGTACGATCCATTCTAATTCTTTCGTATTAATGTATCCATTCTAATTCATTCGCACGAATGTATCTATTCTAATTCATTCGTACCTTCCATTCTAATTTATTTGTACGATCCATTCTAATTCATTCGTACGATCCATTCTAATTCATTCATACGATCCATTCTAATACATTCGCACGAATGTATCCATTCTAATTCATTCATACGATCCATTCTAATTCAGTAGAATGATCCATTCTAATTCATTCGTGCGATTCATTCTAATTCATTCGTGCGATTCATTCTAATTCATTCGCATGATCCATTCTAATTCATTCGTACGATCCTTTCCAATTCACTCGTACCATCCATTCTAATTCATTCGTGCGATTCATTCTAATTCATTCGCACGAATGTATCCATTCTAATTCATTCATATGATCCATTCTAATTCATTCGCATAATCCATTCTAATTTATTCGTACGATCCATTCAAATTCATTTGTACGATCCATTCTAATTCATTCGCACGAATGTATCCATTCTAATTCACTCGTACGATCCATTCTAATTCATTCGCATGATCCATTCTAATTCATTCGTATGATCCTTTCTAATTCATTCACATGATCCATTCTAATTCATTCATAGGATCCATTCTAATTCATTCGTACGATCCATTCTAATTCATTCGCATGATCCATTCAAATTTATTCGCACGATCCATTCTAATTCATTCGTACGATCCATTCTAATTCATTTGCACGAATGTATCCATTCTAATTCATTCGTACGATCCATTCTAATTCATTCGCACGAATGTATCAATTCTAATTCATTCGTACGATCCATTCAAATTCATTCGTTTGATCCATTCTAATTCATTCACACGAATGTATCCATTCTAATTCATTCATTCGATCCATTCTAATTCATTCGCACGATCCATTATAATTCATTCATACGATCCATTCTAATTCATTCGCACGATAGATTCTAATTCATTCGTATGATCCATTCGAATTCATTCGCACGAATGTATCCATTCTAATTCATTCGTACAATTCATTCTAATTCATTCGCACGAATGTATCCATTCTAATTCATTGGTACGATCCATTCTTACACATTCGCACGATCCATTCAAATTCATTCGTACGAGCCATTCTAATTCATTCTTAGGATCCATTCTAATTCATTCATTCGATCCATTCTAATTCATACGTATGATTGATTATAATTCATTCGCGCGAATGTATCCGTTCTAATTCATTTGTACGATCCATTCTAATTCATTCGCACGATCCATTCTAATTCATTCATACGATCAATTCTTATTCATTCATACGATCCATTTTAATTCTTTCGCACGACTGTATCCATTCTAATTCATTCATACGATCCATGCTAATTCATTCGCACGATCCAATCTAATTCATTTGTACGATCCATTCTAATTCATTCCCACGAATGTATCCGTTCTAATTCATTCGTATGATCAATTCTAATTCATTCGTACAATCCATTCTAATTCATTCGTACGATCCATTCTAGTTCATTCGTACGATCCTTTCTAATTCATTCGTATGATCTATCTAATTCATTCGTACGATCCTTTCTAATTCATTCGTACGATACTTTCTAATTCATTCGTACGATCCTTTCTAATTCATTCGTACGATCCAATCTAATTCATTCATACGATCCATTCTAATTTCATTCATAAGATCCATTCTAATTCATTCATACAATCCATTCTAATTCATTCGCACGAATATATCCATTCTAATTCATTCGTACAATCCATTCTAATTTATTCGCACGAACCGTTCTATTTCATTCGTACGATCCATTCTAATTCATTCTCACGATCCATTCTAATTCATTCCCATGATCCATTCTAATTCATTCGTACGATCCACTCTAATTCATTCGCACGAATGTATCCATTCTAATTCTTTCGTCTGATTCATTCTAATTCATTCGCTAGATCCATTCTATTTCAATCGTACGATCCATTCTAGTTCATTCGTAAGATCCATTCTAATTCATTCGCACGAATGTATCCATTCTAATTCATTCGTTCGATCCATTGTAATTCATTTGCATGAATGTATCCATTCTAATTCATTCGTACGAACCATTCGAATTCATTCGCATGATCCATTCTAATTCATTCGTACGATCCATTCTAATTCATTCGTACGATCCATTCTAATTCATTCGTATGGTCCATTCTAATTCATTCGCACAAATGTATCCATTCTGATTCATTCATACGATCTATTCTAATCATTCGTACGATCCATTCTAATTCATTCATACGATCCATTCTAGTTCATTCGTACGATCCATTCGAATTCATTCGCACGAAGGTATGCATTCTAATTCATTCGTACGATCCATTCTTATTCATTCGCACAATTTATTCTAATTTATTCGTACTATCTATTCTAATTCATTCGTATGATCCATTCTAATTTATTCGCACGATCTATTCTAATTCATTCGTATGACCCATTCTAATTCATTCGCATGATCCATTCTAATTCATTCGTACGATCCATTCTAATTCATTAGCATGAATGTATCCATTCTAATTCATTCGTACGATCCATTCTAATCTATTCGCAAGATCCATTCTATTTCAATCGTAAGATCCATTCTAGTTCATTCGTAAGATCCATTCTAATTCATTCGCACGAATGTATCCATTCTAATTCATTCGTTCGATCCATTGTAATTCATTTGCATGAATGTATCCATTCTAATTCATTCGTACGAACCATTCGAATTCATTCGCATGATCCATTCTAATTCATTCGTACGATCCATTCTAATTCATTCGTACGATCCATTCTAATTCATTCGTATGATCCATTCTAATTCATTCGCACGAATGTATCCATTCTAATTCATTCATACGATCGATTCTAATCATTCGTACGATCCATTCTAATTCATTCATACGATCCATTCTAGTTCATTCGTACGATCACTACAAGAAATAGCATATTTACCGACGGACATTTTAAGTACCGTAGGTAATAATGTTCATTTTACCGATGGTTATAATAAATTCCGTCTGTATTATAACTTTGATTTTTTTAATATATTTTGCACATTTATTACCGACGGTTATATATAATCCGTCGGTACAATGTTTTATACCGACGGACCTATATTGACTGTCGGTACAATTAGTTTATACCGACGAACAAATAACGTCCGTCGGTAATATGTTACGACGAAACTCAGGGTAAAAACCGAGCCTCTGGAAAAAAATGGAACCCTGAGTTCCGTCGTGACATTTACCGACGGAACTTATTTTTCCATCGGTATATGCCGACGGATATTATATCTCCGTCGGTAAAAATAGTTCCGTCGTGACATTTACCGACGGAACTTATTTGTCCGTCGGTATATGCCGACGGACATTATATATCCGTCGGTAAAAATATCACGACGAAACTCAGGGTAAAAACCGAGCCTCTGGAAAAAATGGAACCCTGAGTTCCGTCGTGACATTTACCGACGGAACTAATTGTCCGTCGGTATATACCGACGGACATTAAATATCCGTCGGTAAAAAGGTCACGAAGAAACAAATTTGTACCGACGAAAATTATTATGCCGTCGGTAAAAAGTTATTATTACCGACGGAACATAACATGTCCGTCGGTAAAAACCCTGTTTTATATCACATTCAGCGATCCCCCCTTCTGTTCTGTTTTGATCTAAACCCCTCCCCGCCTCTCTCTCTCTCTCTCTCTCTCTCTCTCTCTCTCAATCTCCCCCCCTCCCCGGCCTCCCTCCCCCCCTCCCCGGCCTTCGCCCCCTTCCCCGGCCTCCCTCCCCCCCTCCGGCCGGCCACCCCTCCCCTCTCGTGCGCGCCGGCGAGCTCTGCCTCCTCCTCCTCCTCCTGTGGACTCCGGTCCGGTGAGCTCCTCTCGTGCGCGCCGGTGAGCTCCTCCTCCTCCTCCTCCTGTAGACTCCGGTGAGCTCCTCCTCCTCCTCCTCCCTCTCTCCCATAGTTAATATGCAGAGTTAGGTTGGTTCTAGTCAGGGGCGGAGCCAGGATTTTCTTGTAGGGGGGGCAATGTGTGATAGCTAAATTTGAGTTTTTAAGCCTAAGTGATGGTTGATTGATACTGATAAAAATAGGGTTTTGGGTTTACAAAGGATAAGCATATGTGCTTCAAAACTTATCTAATAGAAAGAACTATATATTACATTGAAACACTTCGCATCCATAGCATCAATTTCCGATCTCAACGAACACAGATGATGAGTGATTGGCGTCGGAGCACGACTCCGGTGCTTCCTTCAATGGTCAACCCTCGTCTATATCCCTCTAGTATCATCTCCGATCTTGACGGCAACTTCTTTGACTCCAGCGCTTCCATAAATTTGAGTTGGAGGAGTCGTAATCGGGGTCGGAGATTATGCCAGCACCTACCGGAATCAGATTGGGGTTGGCCATTGATTAAATCACCGGAGCCCAAGGATTCATCGTTGATGTTCCTGAAGGGGGAGCGACGACACAAAGCACTCGCCATTTGTGCACATTAAGGTAAGTGGTGCGTCATTCACGATACAATTGTACCTAGTTTCCCTAATTAATGGTAATTGAGTGAACCCAAACCGATCGAGAGAACTCAAGTTGGGCTACTGCTCTTTTTCATCTATTGGGGACCACATAGCAAACAAGGCATTACAGCCGTCCATGGAAAGCTAGTACCCAGAATAAGTGATTGCATTCAACACACCACACCGGATGGCAGTGATGTCATTTATGCCCCCTGGTGGACCATTTTCAAGAAAATGGAGTAACATAAGAGGAGTCCCGGAAGTAAACGAAAGCTCACGGAGAGAGATTCTAAGCTAGGAGGGGGTGACATGCAATTTGTTTTCCTCTGTATTGTGTCAATTATATCCTCGGCTTTGCATTTATGTAAGTGGCTGTGATCCTAAGGGACAGCTGAACCTTTTTCCTCATAGTGCAGCCAACAGATGCAGCCAATACAGTATGCCACTCAAGAAATTTTCAAAGTCTCAGGGGGGGCAACTGCCCCTCTCACAACACGGGAATTAATGAGGGCTTCATTTAAGTATTATACTATTAGATATTGTGACATGTACATACGTATGCAACCTAGTTTCGTGAGCCCCCGTGGGATCGGGGCAGCAAACAAATCTTGATGCACAACTGTGATGTTAGAATGATGGTGGTCCATATGCACAGTGCACGTACATATCCTATGGCGCTCGCGGCTTGGATACTGCGCGCACTTTACATACACGCCATGTATCCGTAGCATTATGAATGCCCTGTAGAAGTTTCGGTTTCGGTTCCGTGTTCCATACCCGAATCTATTTAGCTCGAAAATATTTTAGGTCAAAAATTTAGCTCAAAAAAATTAGCTCAAAAATATAAAGATTTATCCCATCCATTAGGGATGTGGATGGCCTGTAGAAGTTTTGGTTCGGTGTTCCATACCCGGGAACCGAAACCGAAATTGTGCGGAGTCTTATAACATTGTTTGAAATTATATGTCAGGTATTGTATAGCCAGATAGACGAAGATGTCTTCGATCGATAAGAGTTGGATGCGTAATTCGAATCGCATGAGCCAAGAGTACAGAGAAGGAGTCAGGAAATTTTTGGATTTTGCATTTGAGCGTCTTGCACCGCTTGATGGAAAAATTGTGTGTCCCTGTATAGACTGCGGAAGGGTGATTAGGAAGGTTCGAGAGGAATGTGAGGTTGATCTGGTAATGCGTGGCATTGACATTACCTATACTCGTTGGTTCTCGCACGGTGAGGAGCTAGATGCAGTCCCCATGGCAGCTCACGGTGAAACTTCAAACACAGTGATCGCTGATGATAATATTAATACAGACGATGACGATGACATGCAGGGTATGATACATGATTTGCAAGGTGGAATAGGCACGGAAACACCGTCAGGTGATCAGCCCAATATCGAAGCGGACAAGTTCTACAGATTGCTTAAAGATGCCGAACAACCTCTATACCCGGGGTGTGAGAAGTTTTCAAAACTCTCTTTCACTGTAAAGCTTCTTCATTTGAAGTGCCTCAATGGTTGGAGTAATAAGTCATTTAATATGTTGGTAGAGTTGCTGAAAGAGGCTTTTCCTATGGGTAAGACAGTACCGAAATCATTCTACGAGGCGAAGAAGACAATTAAAGATCTCGGTCTGGGTTATGAGAAAATTGATGCATGCGTGAACGATTGTATGTTGTACCGGAAAGAGTACGAACATGCGCGGTCATGCCACATATGCGGAGCAACGAGATATAAAGAGACGGATGCCGAGTCTAGTACCAGTCGAAGGAAAAAAAATGTATCTGCAAAGGTTCTCCTATACTTCCCGCTCAGGGACAGGCTTCAGAGGTTGTTTATGTCATCGAAGACTGCTGAGCACATGAGGTGGCATGCACGAGAACGTACAGATGACGGGATTATGAGACATCCGGCCGACTCTCTGACGTGGAAAGATTTTGATCATACATATCCTGAATTCGCATGTGAAGTTTGCAACGTCAGGTTAGGGCTTGCTAGCGATGGCTTCAATCCCTTTGGGAATATGAGTGTGTCGTACAGCATTTGGCCAGTTGTCCTAGTTCCATACAATTTGCCTCCCTGGATGTGCTTAAAAAAGCCATAGACAATGCTCTCCTTGCTCATTCCCGGACCCAGGTCGCCTGGTAATGATATTGGCGTTTACTTGCAGCCGTTGATTGAGGAGTTGAACGAGTTATGGGAAGTTGGGGCCGATACGTATGATGCCTCGTTGCGCCAGAATTTTCGGATGCATGCGGCACTTCTATGGACCATCAAACTGTTTCATATTGTTTCATATGTAAATCTTAAATCTTACTGTTTCATATGTAAATTAAATTGTTTCAGATGGAATCACGGTCATATGTTCGTAGAGGCAGAGGCAGAGGCAGGGGTGGGGTAGCTCAGAGCGCTCCGGCTGCCACCCCAGGGTCCGAGGCTGAGCCGTCCGGATCTGGTAGTGCTGTTCCTCTCTCCACACCAGCTCCTGCTGTGGTCGCAGCCTCCGGAGCTTCGAGCAGTGCTCAGCACTCGGCTGCAGCGTCTACACCCACAGGTAATGTTTAGATCTAAAGTTTTATACATGTTGTAAATACTTCTTCAGTACTGATGTATATTTTATTTGCAGGGTCGACCAGGTACGTAGGCGACCGGGGCGTGACGACGGCCCGGCGCTTGTCGGCCTTACGCGAGCCGCTGTCCCTACAGTGGAGCGGCAAGACCTTTGTGGGCGAGCACGCTTCTGACGCCGCCACGTGGGTCGGCATGATAGTACGGGAGGAGAGGAATGCCCCGATTGTGGGGTTAAGGGGGTGGAAGAACATTGATGCATCCTATAAGGAGAGGATGTATCAGCAGTTTTTGGTACGTTAGTTTCATTAAAGCATTTTAGAATAATATCGTACTTCTTTATAATTTGATTTGATAAAATGACTTGTTTCTAAATTGATTTTACAGGAAAAATTTAAATGGGAGAACATGGAAACCGACACCCATCGGGAGGACTTGTTGAAGACGATGGGTGAGCGGTACAGGGATTACCGTTACGAGCTCTACCAGCTCTACAGTTACTTGGTCGGCCAGCCGGCTGAGGAGGTACAGGCTGCGGCCGGGACGAGAGACGCGCCACCGCTGCACATTCTACAGTTTTTGGTCGCTCACTGGGCCACCCCTAGCTTTCAGGTATAATTATAATTTTGTTGATTCGTACTTGTTTTAATGTTATACTAAAAATTTGTATTGATGTTTCAAAATTTAATTGATTCACACAGAGGAAATCTGCTATAGGCAAGCAGAATAGAAGTGCCTCGACGACACCTGCTCCAGTGAAGGGGAGGACCTCCATGCCCCAGCTTGCCCAGCAGCTGGTAAATGATACAAACATTGTTATTATTTAAAGCTCTATACATGTTATATTAACTCGTCTATTTATTTTTTATTTCCAACAGACACAGTCCTTGGGCCACGAGCCTAATAGGATTGACCTTTTTGAGGCCTCTAGGAGGCGGCGTATCGATGGGGCATTTCTGGACGACAGGGTTGCCTCGCAAGTGGTAAGTAATTAAATTACTGTTAATATATTCTTATACATATGCCATAAAATATCATTGAATATCATTGGTTGTTTTTATATAGGAGAGGATGCGACTTCTGGTGACCCCGTCGGGCGAGGCCGGCTCCTCCTCCAGCTCAGTATCTGTCGACTCAGCGATGGATACTGTGCTGAGACCTGCCACGCATGGCCGTGTCCTCTGTACGGGCCTTGGAGTCACGCCCTCCTCCTACTTTGGACGAGAGGGTATGCGTTCGAGGGCACGGGACACCCAGACCGGTGCTATCACTCAGCTGCAGTCTGCGCTAGACGCGGAGCGAGAGCAGAGGCAGGCCCTCGAGCAGAGGATGGAGGCGGAGCGAGAGCAGAGGCAGGCCCTCGAGCAGAGGGTTGAGGCAGAGAAGAAGGCCCTCGATGAGGAAAGAGAAGCTCGCAGGGAACTGGAGCGTAAATTTAATGAATTCATAAGCCGGTCTAGCGGTGGCTCATCCTCATGATCAGGTACTTACTAATTTTTATAATATTAGCAAAAAATATGAATCTTACTAATTTGAGTTTAGATCATATTATCACACTTATGATTTTCCAACACTTAGACTATAAATCAGAAAATCGAATCGTAAATGGTCTCTCTCTCTCTCATGGTAATGATATAGCCTCTGTTTTTCTTTTAAATACGGAATAATTCCAACTTCTAATACGGAATAATTCCAAGTTCGAATTATCGGATGCCGATCCGATGACGATCGGATCGAATCCAAACCTATTTCATATCCGAAACACGCTAACTTATGATTTTCCAACACTTAGACTCTAAATCGGTGAATCGGATCGTAAATTGGTCAAATATCCAATTAGAACCCGCTCGCAAGTCCGAAATACGGAATAATTCCAAGTTCTAATTATCGGATGCCGATCCGATGACGATCCGATCGAATCCAAACCTATTTCATATCCGAAACATGCTAACTTATGATTTTCCAACACTTAGACTCTAAATCGGTGAATCGGAGCGTAAATTGGTCAAATATCCAATTAGAACCCGCTCGCAAGTCCGAAATACGGAATAATTCCAAGTTCGAATTATCGGATGCCGATCCGATGACGATCGGATTGAATCCAAACCTATTTCATATCCGAAACACGCTAACTTATGATTTTCCAACACTTAGACTCTAAATCGGTGAATCGGAGCGTAAATTGGTCAAATATCCAATTAGAACCCGCTCGCAAGTCCGAAATACGGAATAATTCCAACTTCGAATTACCGGATGCCGATCCGATGACGATCGGATCGAATCCAAACCTATTTCATATCCGAAACACGCTAACTTATGATCTTCCAACACTTAGACTCTAAATCGGTGAATCGGATCGTAAATTGGTCAAATATCCAATTAGAACCCGCTCGCAAGTCCGAAATACGGAATAATTCCAAGTTCTAATTATCGGATGCCGATCCGATGACGATCGGATCGAATCCAAAGCTATTTCATATCCGAAACACGCTAACTTATGATTTTCCAACACTTAGACTCTAAATCGGTGAATCGAAGCGTAAATTGGTCAAATATCCAATTAGAACCCGCTCGCAAGTCCGAAATACGGAATAATTCCAAGTTCGAATTATCGGATGCCGATCCGATGACGAGCGGATCGAATCCAAACCTATTTCATATCCGAAACACGCTAACTTATGATTTTCCAACACTTAGACTCTAAATCGGTGAATCGGATCGTAAATTGGTCAAATATCCAATTAGAACCCGCTCGCAAGTCCGAAATACGGAATAATTCCAAGTTCTAATTATCGGATGCCGATCCGATGACGATCCGATCGAATCCAAACCTATTTCATATCCGAAACACGCTAACTTATGATTTTCCAACACTTAGACTCTAAATCGGTGAATCGGAGCGTAAATTGGTCAAATATCCAATTAGAACCCGCTCGGAAGTCCGAAATATGGAATAATTCCAAGTTCGAATTATCGGATGCCGATCCGATGATGATCGGATCGAATCCAAACCTATTTCATATCCGAAACACGCTAACTTATGATTTTCAAACACTTAGACTCTAAATCGGTGAATCGGAGCGTAAATTGGTCAAATATCCAATTAGAACCCGCTCGCAAGTCCGAAATACGGAATAATTCCAAGTTCGAATTATCGGATGCCGATCCGATGACGATCGGATCGAATCCAAACCTATTTCATATCCGAAACACGCTAACTTATGATTTTCCAACACTTAGACTCTAAATCGGTGAATCGGGGCGTAAATTGGTCAAATATCCAATTAGAACCAGCTCGCAAGTCCGAAATACGGAATAATTCCATCTTCGAATTACCGGATGCCGATCCGATGACGATCGGATCGAATCCAAACCTATTTCATATACGAAACACGCTAACTTATGATATTCCAACACTTAGACTCTAAATCGGTGAATCGGAGCGTAAATTGGTCAAATATCAAATTAGAACCCGCTCGCAAGTCCGAAATACGGAATAATTCCAAGTTCGAATTATCGGATGCCGATCCGATGATGATCCGATCGAATCCAAACCTATTTCATATCCGAAACACGCTAACTTATGATTTTCCAACACTTAGACTCTAAATCGGTGAATCGGAGCGTAAATTGGTCAAATATCCAATTAGAACCCGCTCGCAAGTCCGAAATACGGAATAATTCCAAGTTCGAATTATAGGATGCCGATCCGATGACGATCGGATCGAATCCAAACCTATTTCATATCCGAAACACGCTAACTTATGATTTTCTAACACTTAGACTCTAAATCGGTGAATCGGAGCGTAAATTGGTCAAATATCCAATTAGAACCCGCTCGCAAGTCCGAAATACGGAATAATTCCAACTTCGAATTACCGGATGCCGATCCGATGACGATCGGATCGAATCCAAACCAATTTCATATCCGAAACACGCTAACTTATGATTTTTCAACACTTAGACTCTAAATCGGTGAATCGGAGCGTAAATTGGTCAAATATCCAATTAGAACCCGCTCGCAAGTCCGAAATACGGAATAATTCCAACTTCGAATTACCGGATGCCGATCCGATGACGATCGGATCGAATCCAAACCTATTTCATATCCGAAACACGCTAACTTATGATTTTCCAACACTTAGACTCTAAATCGGTGAATCGGATCGTAAATTGGTCAAATATCCAATTAGAACCCGCTCGCAAGTCCGAAATACGGAATAATTCCAAGTTCTAATTATCGGATGCCGATCCGATGACGATCGGATCGAATCCAAACCTATTTCATATCCGAAACACGCTAACTTATGATTTTCCAACACTTAGACTCTAAATCGGTGAATCGAAGCGTAAATTGGTCAAATATCCAATTAGAACCCGCTCGCAAGTCCGAAATACGGAATAATTCCAAGTTCGAAATATCGGATGCCGATCCGATGACGATCGGATCGAATCCAAACCTATTTCATATCCGAAACACGCTAACTTATGATTTTCCAACACTTAGACTTTAAATCGGTTAATCGGATCGTAAATTGGTCAAATATCCAATTAGAACCCGCTCGCAAGTCCGAAATACGGAATAATTCCAAGTTCTAATTATCGGATGCCGATCCGATGATGATCCGATCGAATCCAAACCTATTTCATATCCGAAACACGCTAACTTATGATTTTCCAACACTTAGACTCTAAATCGGTGAATCGGAGCGTAAATTGGTCAAATATCCAATTAGAACCCGCTCGCAAGTCCGAAATACGGAATAATTCCAAGTTCGAATTATCGGATGCCGATCCGATGACGATCGGATCGAATCCAAACCTATTTCATATCCGAAACACGCTAACTTATGATTTTCAAACACTTAGACTCTAAATCGGTGAATCGGAGCGTAAATTGGTCAAATATCCAATTAGAACCCGCTCGCAAGTCCGAAATACGGAATAATTCCAAGTTCGAATTATCGGATGCCGATCCGATGACGATCGGATCGAATCCAAACCTATTTCATATCCGAAACACGCTAACTTATGATTTTCCAACACTTAGACTCTAAATCGGTGAATCGGAGCGTAAATTGGTCAAATATCCAATTAGAACCAGCTCGCAAGTCCGAAATACGGAATAATTCCATCTTCGAATTACCGGATACCGATCCGATGACGATCGGATCGAATCCAAACCTATTTCATATCCGAAACACGCTAACTTATGATTTTCCAACACTTAGACTCTAAATCGGTGAATCGGAGCGTAAATTGGTCAAATATCAAATTAGAACCCGCTCGCAAGTCCGAAATACGGAATAATTCCAAGTTCGAATTATCGGATGCCGATCCGATAATGATCCGATCGAATCCAAACCTATTTCATATCCGAAACACGCTAACTTATGATTTTCCAACACTTAGACTCTAAATCGGTGAATCAGAGCGTAAATTGGTCAAATATCCAATTAGAACCCGCTCGCAAGTCCGAAATACGGAATAATTCCAAGTTCGAATTATCGGATGCCGATCCAATGACGATCGGATCGAATCCAAACCTATTTCATATCCGAAACACGCTAACTTATGATTTTCCAACACTTAGACTCTTAATCGGTGAATCGGATCGTAAATTGGTCAAATATCCAATTAGAACCCGCTAGCAAGTCCGAAATACGGAATAATTCCAAGTTCTAATTATTGGATGCCGATCCGATGACGATCCGATCGAATCCAAACCTATTTCATATCCGAAACACGCTAACTTATGATTTTCCAACACTTAGACTCTAAATCGGTGAATCGGAGCGTAAATTGGTCAAATATCCAATTAGAACCCGCTCGCAAGTCCGAAATACGGAATAATTCCAAGTTCGAATTATCGGATGCCGATCCGATGACGATCGGATCGAATCCAAACCTATTTCATATCCGAAACACGCTAACTTATGATTTTCAAACACTTAGACTCTAAATCGGTGAATCGGAGCGTAAATTGGTCAAATATCAAATTAGAACCCGCTCGCAAGTCCGAAATATGGAATAATTCCAAGTTCGAATTGTCGGATGCCGATCCGATGACGATCGGATCGAATCCAAACCTATTTCATATCCGAAACACGCTAACTTATGATTTTCCAACACTTAGACTCTAAATCGGTGAATCGGAGCGTAAATTGGTCAAATATCCAATTAGAACCCGCTCGCAAGTCCGAAATACGGAATAATTCCATCTTCGAATTACCGGATGCCGATCCAATGACGATCGGATCGAATCCAAACCTATTTCATATCCGAAACACGCTAACTTATGATTTTCCAATACTTAGACTCTAAATCGGTGAATTGGAGCGTAAATTGGTCAAATATCAAATTAGAACCCGCTCGCAAGTCCGAAATACGGAATAATTCCACGTTCGAATTATCGGATGCCGATCCGATGATGATCCGATCGAATCCAAACCTATTTCATATCCGAAACACGCTAACTTATGATTTTCCAACACTTAGACTCTAAATCGGTGAATCGAAGCGTAAATTGGTCAAATATCCAATTAGAACCCGCTCGCAAGTCCGAAATACGGAATAATTCCAACTTCGAATTACCGGATGCCGATCCGATGACGATCGGATCGAATCCAAACCTATTTCATATCCGAAACACGCTAACTTATGATTTTCCAACACTTAGACTCTAAATCGGTGAATCGGATCGTAAATTGGTCAAATATCCAATTAGAACCCGCTCGCAAGTCCGAAATACGGAATAAATCCAACTTCGAATTATCGGATGCCGATCCGATGATGATCCGATCGAATCCAAACAAATTTCATATCCGAAACACGCTAACTTATGATTTTCCAACACTTAGACTCTAAATCGGTGAATCGAAGCGTAAATTTGTCAAATATCCAATTAGAACCCGCTCGCAAGTCCGAAATACGGAATAATTCCAACTTCGAATTACCGGATGCCGATCCGATGACGATCGGATCGAATCCAAACCTATTTCATATCCGAAACACGCTAACTTATGATTTTCCAACACTTAGACTCTAAATCGGTGAATCGGAGCGTAAATTGGTCAAATATCCAATTAGAACCCGCTCGCAAGTCCGAAATACGGAATAATTCCAAGTTCGAATTATCGGATGCCGATCCGATGACGATCGGATCGAATCCAAACCTATTTCATATCCGAAACACGCTAACTTATGATTTTCAAACACTTAGACTCTAAATCGGTGAATCGGAGCGTAAATTGGTCAAATATCAAATTAGAACCCGCTCGCAAGTCCGAAATATGGAATAATTCCAAGTTCGAATTGTCGGATGCCGATCCGATGACGATCGGATCGAATCCAAACCTATTTCATATCCGAAACACGCTAACTTATGATTTTCCAACACTTAGACTCTAAATCGGTGAATCGGAGCGTAAATTGGTCAAATATCCAATTAGAACCCGCTCGCAAGTCCGAAATACGGAATAATTCCATCTTCGAATTACCGGATGCCGATCCAATGACGATCGGATCGAATCCAAACCTATTTCATATCCGAAACACGCTAACTTATGATTTTCCAATACTTAGACTCTAAATCGGTGAATTGGAGCGTAAATTGGTCAAATATCAAATTAGAACCCGCTCGCAAGTCCGAAATACGGAATAATTCCACGTTCGAATTATCGGATGCCGATCCGATGATGATCCGATCGAATCCAAACCTATTTCATATCCGAAACACGCTAACTTATGATTTTCCAACACTTAGACTCTAAATCGGTGAATCGAAGCGTAAATTGGTCAAATATCCAATTAGAACCCGCTCGCAAGTCCGAAATACGGAATAATTCCAACTTCGAATTACCGGATGCCGATCCGATGACGATCGGATCGAATCCAAACCTATTTCATATCCGAAACACGCTAACTTATGATTTTCCAACACTTAGACTCTAAATCGGTGAATCGGATCGTAAATTGGTCAAATATCCAATTAGAACCCGCTCGCAAGTCCGAAATACGGAATAATTCTAAGTTCGAATTATCGGATGCCGATCCGATGACGATCGGATCGAATCCAAACCTATTTCATATCCGAAACACGCTAACTTATGATTTTCCAACACTTAGACTCTAAATCGGTGAATCGGAGCGTAAATTGGTCAAATATCCAATTAGAACCCGCTCGCAAGTCCGAAATACGGAATAAATCCAACTTCGAATTATCGGATGCCGATCCGATGACGATCGGATCGAATCCAAACCTATTTCATATCCGAAACACGCTAACTTATGATTTTCCAACACTTAGACTCTAAATCGGTGAATCGAAGCGTAAATTTGTCAAATATCCAATTAGAACCCGCTCGCAAGTCCGAAATACGGAATAATTCCAACTTCGAATTACCGGATGCCGATCCGATGACGATCGGATCGAATCCAAACCTATTTCATATCCGAAACACGCTAACTTATGATTTTCCAACACTTAGACTCTAAATCGGTGAATCGGAGCGTAAATTGGTCAAATATCCAATTAGAACCCGCTCGCAAGTCCGAAATACGGAATAATTCTAAGTTCGAATTATCGGATGCCGATCCGATGACGATCGGATCGAATCCAAACCTATTTCATATCCGAAACACGCTAACTTATGATTTTCAAACACTTAGACTCTAAATCGGTGAATCGGAGCGTAAATTGGTCAAATATCAAATTAGAACCCGCTCGCAAGTCCGAAATACGGAATAATTCTAAGTTCGAATTATCGGATGCCGATCCGATGACGATCGGATCGAATCCAAACCTATTTCATATCCGAAACACGCTAACTTATGATTTTCCAACACTTAGACTCTAAATCGGTGAATCGGAGCGTAAATTGGTCAAATATCCAATTAGAACCCGCTCGCAAGTCCGAAATACGGAATAAATCCAACTTCGAATTATCGGATGCCGATCCGATGACGATCGGATCGAATCCAAACCTATTTCATATCCGAAACACGCTAACTTATGATTTTCCAACACTTAGACTCTAAATCGGTGAATCGGAGCGTAAATTGGTCAAATATCCAATTAGAACCCGCTTGCAAGTCCGAAATACGGAATAAATCCAACTTTGAATTATCGGATGCCGATCCGATGACGATCGGATCGAATCCAAACCTATTTCATATCCGAAACACGCTAACTTATGATTTTCCAACACTTAGACTCTAAATCGGTGAATCGGAGCGTAAATTGGTCAAATATCCAATTAGAACCCGCTCGCAAGTCCGAAATACGGAATAATTCCAAGTTCGAATTATCGGATGCCGAGCCGATGACGATCGGATTGAATCCAAACCTATTTCATATCCGAAACACGCTAACTTATGATTTTCCAACACTTGGACTCTAAATCGGTGAATCGGAGCGTAAATTGGTCAAATATCCAATTAGAACCCGCTCGCAAGTCCGAAATATGGAATAATTCCAACTTCGAATTACCGGATGCCGATCCGATGACGATCGGATCGAATCCAAACCTATTTCATATCCGAAACACGCTAACTTATGATTTTCCAACACTTTGACTCTAAATCGGTGAATCGGAGCGTAAATTGGTCAAATATCCAATTAGAACCCGCTCGCAAGTCCAAAATACGGAATAAATCCAACTTCGAATTATCGGATGCCGATCCGATGACGATCGGATCGAATCCAAACCTATTTCATATCCGAAACACGCTAACTTATGATTTTCCAACACTTAGACTCTAAATCGGTGAATCGGAGCGTACGTAAATTGGTCAAATATCCAATTAGAACCGCTCGCAAGTCCGAAATACGGAATAATTCCAAGTTCGAATTATGGGATGCCGAGCCGATGACGATCGGATCGAATCCAAACCTATTTCATATCCGAAACACGCTAACTTATGATTTTCCAACACTTAGACTCTAAATCGGTGAATCGGAGCGTAAATTGGTCAAATATCCAATTAGAACCCGCTCGCAAGTCCGAAATACGGAATAATTCCAACTTCGAATTACCGGATGCCGATCCGATGACGATCGGATCAAATCCAAACCTATTTCATATCCGAAACACGCTAACTTATGATTTTCCAACACTTAGACTCTAAATCGGTGAATGGGAGCGTAAATTGGTCAAATATCCAATTAGAACCCGCTCGCAAGTCTGAAATACAGAATAATTCCAACTTCGAATTACCGGATGCCGATCCGATGACGATCGGATCGAATCCAAACCTATTTCATATCCGAAACACGCTAACTTATGATTTTCCAACACTTAGACTCTAAATTGGTGAATCGGAGCGTAAATTGGTCAAATATCCAATTAGAACCCGCTCGCAAGTCCGAAATACGGAATAATTCCTAGTTCGAATTATCGGATGCCGATCCGATGACGATCGGATCGAATCCAAACCTATTTCATATCCGAAACACGCTAACTTATGATTTTCCAACACTTAGACTCTAAATCGGTGAATCGGAGCGTAAATTGGTCAAATATCCAATTAGAACCCGCTCGCAAGTCCGAAATACGGAATAAATCCAACTTCGAATTATCGGATGCCGATCCGATGACGATCGGATCGAATCCAAACCTATTTCATATCCGAAACACGCTAACTTATGATTTTCCAACACTTAGACTCTAAATCGGTGAATCGGAGCGTAAATTGGTCAAATATCCAATTAGAACCCGCTTGCAAGTCCGAAATACGGAATAAATCCAACTTTGAATTATCGGATGCCGATCCGATGACGATCGGATCGAATCCAAACCTATTTCATATCCGAAACACACTAACTTATGATTTTCCAACACTTAGACTCTAAATCGGTGAATCGGAGTGTAAATTGGTCAAATATCCAATTAGAACCCGCTCGCAAGTCCGAAATACGGAATAATTCCAAGTTCGAATTATCGGATGCTGAGCCGATGACGATCGGATCGAATCCAAACCTATTTCATATCCGAAACACGCTAACTTATGATTTTCCAACACTTGGACTCTAAATCGGTGAATCGGAGCGTAAATTGGTCAAATATCCAATTAGAACCCGCTCGCAAGTCCGAAATATGGAATAATTCCAACTTCGAATTACCGGATGCCGATCCGATGACGATCGGATCGAATCCAAACCTATTTCATATCCGAAACACGCTAACTTATGATTTTCCAACACTTAGACTCTAAATCGGTGAATCGGAGCGTAAATTGGTCAAATATCCAATTAGAACCCGCTCGCAAGTCCAAAATACGGAATAAATCCAACTTCGAATTATCGGATGCCGATCCGATGACGATCGGATCGAATCCAAACCTATTTCATATCCGAAACACGCTAACTTATGATTTTCCAACACTTAGACTCTAAATCGGTGAATCGGAGCGTACGTAAATTGGTCAAATATCCAATTAGAACCGCTCGCAAGTCCGAAATACGGAATAATTCCAAGTTCGAATTATCGGATGCCGAGCCGATGACGATCGGATCGAATCCAAACCTATTTCATATCCGAAACACGCTAACTTATGATTTTCCAACACTTAGACTCTAAATCGGTGAATCGGAGCGTAAATTGGTCAAATATCCAATTAGAACCCGCTCGCAAGTCCGAAATACGGAATAATTCCAACTTCGAATTACCGGATGCCGATCCGATGACGATCAGATCAAATCCAAACCTATTTCATATCCGAAACACGCTAACTTATGATTTTCCAACACTTAGACTCTAAATCGGTGAATTGGAGCGTAAATTGGTCAAATATCCAATTAGAACCCGCTCGCAAGTCTGAAATACAGAATAATTCCAACTTCGAATTACCGGATGCCGATCCGATGAGGATCGGATCGAATCCAAACCTATTTCATATCCGAAACACGCTAACTTATGATTTTCCAACACTTAGACTCTAAATTGGTGAATCGGAGCGTAAATTGGTCAAATATCCAATTAGAACCCGCTCGCAAGTCCGAAATACGGAATAATTCCTAGTTCGAATTATCGGATGCCGATCCGATGACGATCGGATCGAATCCAAACCTATTTCATATCCGAAACACGCTAACTTATGATTTTCCAACACTTAGACTCTAAATCGGTGAATCGGAGCGTAAATTGGTCAAATATCCAATTAGAACCCGCTCGCAAGTCCGAAATTCGGAATAATTCCAAGTTCGAATTATCGAATGCCGATCCGATGACGATCCGATCGAATCCAAACCTAGCTATTTCATATCCGAAACACGCTAAGTTATGATTTTTCAACACTTAGACAATCGGTGAATCGGAGCGTAAATTGGTCAAATATCCAATTAGAACCCGCTCGCAAGTCCGAAATACGGAATAATTCCAAGTTCGAATTATCGGATGCCGATAATTCTACGATCGGATCGAATCCAAACCTATTTCAAAACCGAAACACGCTAACTTATCATTTTTTAACGCTTAGACTCAGTTATAGATATAAACCATTTTTTTAACAAATACATGTTAATTGCAGGAGCAGGGCGGCGTCAGGGGATCGATGAGAGCACCAGCGTTGGTGGTGGGCGGGCGTGGTTGAGATAGGGCGGCGTCAGGGGATCGATGAGAGCACCGGCGTTGGTGGCGGGCGGGGGTGGTTGAGATAAGACATGTATCATCTCTCAGTTCTGGATTGTGTAAATATTATTTTGTAATATATGGTTATTTTTTGTTCTTGTCTATAATTGTCGGCCGGGAACTGTGGTAATATTTGATAATTTGCTGTAATTTTTTATCAATTTAGGTAATATTTTAAAATTTGCGGTAATATTTGATAAATTGTGGTAATATTTGATAAATTGTGGTAATATATTGTGGTATTGAATCACAGGAATTAAATAACATTATTTAGGTAAATTTATTAAAAAAAAAAAACATACTTATTACCGACGGAAATTAATTATTCCGTCGGTAATAGTATTTTTATTTTTTTAAAATTATTAATACTTTGCCGACGGCATATAGTATCCGTCGGTAATATATATATTATTACCGACGGGTAATATATATATGCGTCGATAATATATATAGTATTACCGACGGTTATATAAATTTGGTCGGTAATATATATATTATTACCGACGGGCAATATATATATGTGTCGGTAATATATATAGTATTACCGACAGTATAAACTATACCCGTCGGTAAAATGGTTATATATTACCGATGGATTCATATATTTCGTCGGCAATACTATATTATATTAGTTTTTAATTGATTAAATATTACCGACGGCGTTAATATTACCGTCGGTATTAATTATTATTACCGACGGTAATATTTGGTCCGTTGTATTGTTTTCCCCGACGCCTTCTTTCCCGACAGCCAGCGACGGAAATATCTTCCGTCGCTATATAACATTACCGACGAAAATTTAATATTACCGACGGATATTGTCCGTCGGTAATAACTGTTTTTTTCGTAGTGGATCCATTCGAATTCATTCGCACGAAGGTATCCATTCTAATTCATTCGTACGATCCATTCTAATTCATTCGCACGATTTATTCTAATTTATTCCTACGATCTATTCTAATTCATTCGTATGATCCATTCTAATTTAATCGCACGATCTATTCTAATTCATTCGTATGACCTATTCTAATTCATTCGCATGATCCATTCTAATTCATTCGTACGATCCATTCTAATTCATTCGCAAGAATGTATCCATTCTAATTCATTCGTACGATCCATTCTAATCTATTCGCAAGATCCATTCTATTTCAATCGTACGATCCATTCTAGTTTATTCGTAAGATCCATTCTAATTCATTCGCAAGAATGTATCCATTCTAATTTTTTATTCGATCAATTCTAATTCATTCGCACGAATGTATCCATTCTAATTCGTTCGTACGATCCATTCCAATTTATTCGTATGATCCATTCTAATTCGTTCGTACGATCCATTCCAATTTATTCGTATGATCCATTCTAATTTATTCGTATGATCCATTCTAATTCTTTCGCATGAATGTATCTATTCTAATTCATTCGTACGATCCATTCAAACTCATTCGTACGATCCATTCTAATTCATTCGCACGAATGTATCCATTCTAATTCATTTGTATGATCCATTCTAATTCATTCGTACGATCCATTCTAATTCATTCGCACGATCCATTCTAATTCATTCGTACGATCTATTTTAATTCATTCGCACGAATGTATCCATTCTAATTCATTCGTGCGATTCATTCTAATTCATTCGCATGATCCATTCTAATTTATTCGTACGATCCATTGTAATTCATTAATTTGTACGATTCATTCTAATTCATTCGCACAAATGTATCCATTCTAATTCATTCGTACAATCTATTCCAATTCATTTGTATGATCCAATCTAATTTATTCATACAATCCATTCTAATTCATTCGCATGTTCCATTCTAATTCATTCGTACGATCTATTCTAATTCATTCGCACGAATGTATCCATTCTAATTCATTCGTGCGATTCATTCTAATTCATTCGCATGATCCATTCTAATTCATTCGTACGATCCATTCTAATTCATATGTACGATCCATTCTAATTCATTTGCACAAATGTATCCATTCTAATTCATTCGTACGATCCATTCTAATTCATTCGCACGATCAATTCTAATTCATTCGTATGATCCATTCTAATTCATTCGCACGAATGTATCCATTCTAATTCATTCGTACGATCCATTCTAATTCATTCGTACGAATGTATCAATTCTAATTCATTAGTACGGACCATTCTAATTCATTCGTATGATCCATTCTAATTCATTCGTACGATCCATTCTAATTCATTCGCATGAATGTATCCATTCTAATTCATTCGTACGATCCATTCTAATTCATTCGCATGATCCATTCTAATTCATTTATACAATCCATTCTAATTCATTTGCACGATCCATTCTAATTTATTCGTACGATCCATTCTAATTCATTCATACGAATGTACCCATTCTAATTCATTCGTATGATCCATTCTAATTCATTCGTACGATCCATTCTAATTCATTCGTACGATCCATTCTAATTCATTCGCACGAATATATCCATTCTAATTAATTCGTACGATCCATTTTAATACATTCGCACGATCCATTCAAATTCATTCGTATGAGCCATTCTAATTCATTCTTATGATCCATTCTAATTCATTCATTCTATCCATTCTAATTCATTCGTACGATCCATTATAATTCATTCGCACAAATGTATCCATTCTAATTCATTCGTACGATCCATTCTAATTCATTCGCACGATCCATTCTAATTCCTTCGTGCGATCCATTCTAATTCATTCGTAAGATCCATTCTAATTCAATCCTATGATCCATTCTAATTCTTTCGCACGAATGTATCCATTCTAATTCATTCGTACGATCCATTCTAATTCATTCGCACGATCCATTCTAATTCATTCGTACAATCCATTCTTATTCATTTATACGATCCATTCTAATTCATTGGTACGATCCATTCTAATTCATTCGTACGATCCATTCTAATTAATTCGTACGATCCATTTTAGTTCATTCGTACGATCCATTTTAATTCATTCGCACGAAGGTATCCATTCTAATTCATTCGTACGATCCATAATAATTCATTCGCATGATCCATTCTAAGTCATTTGTACGATCCATTCTAATTCATTCATACGGTCCAATTTAATTCATTCGCACGAATGTATCTATTCTAATTCATTCTTACAATCCATTCTAATTCATTCGCCCGATCCATTCTAATTCATTTGTACGATCCATTCTAATTCATTCGTACGATCCATTCTAATTCATTCACACGAATGTATCCATTCTAATTTATTTGTACGATCCATTCTAATTCATTCACACGATCAGTTCTAATTCATTCGTACGATCCATTCTAATTCATTCGTACGATCCATTCAAATTCATTCGTATGATTGTATCCATTCTAATTCATTCGTACAATCCATTCTAATTCATTCGCACGATGCATTCTAATTCATTTGTACGATCCATTATAATTCATTCGCATGATCCATTCTAATTCAGTCATACGATCCATTCCAAATCTTTCGCATGAATGTATCGATTCTAATTCGTTCGTACGATCCATTCTAATTCATTCGTACGATCCATTCTAATTCATTCGTACGATCCATTCTAATTCATTCGCATGATCCATTCTAAGTCATTCATACGATCCATTCATTCACACGATCCATTCTAATTCATTCGTAGGATCAATTCTAATTCATTCGTATGATCCATTCTAATTCATTCGTATGATCCATTCTAATTCATTCGCACGAATGTATCAATTCTAATTCATTCGTACGATCCATTCTAATTCATTCGTACGATCCATTCTAATATATTCGCACTATCCATTCAAATTAATTCGTACGATACATTCTAATTCATTCTTACGATCCATTCTTGTTTATTCATTCGATCCATTCTAATTCATTCGTACGATCCATTATAATTTATTCGCACGAATATATCCATTCTAATTCATTCGTACGATCCAATCTAATTTATTCGCACGAATGTGTCCATTCTAATTCATTCGTACGATCAGTTCTAATTCATTTGCATGATCCATTCTAATTCATTCGTACGATCCATTCTAATTCATTCGCACGAATGTATCTATTCTAATTCATTTGTATAATCCATTCAAATTCATTCGCACGATCCATTCTAATTCATTCGTACGATCCATTCTAATTCATTCATACAATCCATTCTAGTTCATTCGTAGAATCCATTCTAATTCATTTTCACGAATGTGTCCATTCTAATTTATTTGTACGATCTATTCTAATTAATTCGCATGATCCATTCTAATTTATTCGTAATATCTATTCAAATTCATTCGCACGATCCATTCTAATTCATTCTTAGGATCCATTCTAATTCATTCGCATGAATGTATCCATTCTAATTCATTCATACGATCCATTCTAATTCATTTGCACGATCCATTCTAATTCATTCATACGATCCATTCCAATTCATTCGTACGATTCATTCTAATTCATTCAGAAGAATGTATCCATTCTAATTCATTTATATGATCTATTCTAATTCATTCGCACGATCTATTCTAATTCATTCAGAACAATGTATCAATTCTAATTCATTCATATGATCTATTCTAATTTATTCGCACAATCTATTCTAATTAATTTCTACGATCCATTCTAATTCATTCGTACGATCCATTCTAATTCAACCGTACGATCCATTCCAATTCATTTGCATGAATGTATCCATTCTAATTTATTCGTACGATCTATTCTAATTCATTCGCACGATCCATTCTAATTCATTCATATGATCCATTCTAATTCTTTCGCACGAATGTATCCATTCTAATTTATTCGTACAATCCATTTTAATTCATTCACACGATCCATTCTAATTCATTCATAAGATCCATTCTAATTCATTCGTACGATCCTTTCTATTTCATTCGTACAATCAATTCTAATTCATTCGCACGAATGTAACCATTCTAATTCATTCGTACGATCCATTCTAATTCATTCACACGATCCATTCAAATTCATTCGTACGATCCAGTCTAATTCATTCGTACGATCCATTCTATCTCATTCGTACGATCCATTCTAATTCATTTGCAAAAATGTATCCATTCTAATTCATTCGTACGATCCATTCTAATTTATTCGCACGATCGATTCTAATTCATTCATACGATCCATTCTAATTCATTCATATGATCCATTATAATTCATTCGGACGATCCATTCTAATTCATTCATACGATCCATTCTAATTCTTTTGCAAGAATGTATCCATTCTTATTCATTCGCATGATCCATTCTATTTCATTCGTACGATCCATTCTAATTCATTCGTACGATCCATTCTAATTCATTAGCACGAATGTATCCATTCTAATTTATTCATACAATCAATTCTAATTTATTCGTATGATCTATTCTATTTAATTCGTACGATCCATTCTAGTTCATTCGTACGATCCATTCTAATTTATTCGCACGAATGTATCCATTCTAATTCATTAGTATGATCCACTCTAATTCATTCACATGATCCATTCTAATTCATTCATACGATCCATTCTAATTCATTCGCATGATCCATTCTAATTCATTCGTACGATCCATTCGAATTCATTCGTACGATCAATTCTAATTCATTCGAACGAATGTATCCATTATCCATTCTAATTCATTCGTACGATCCATTCTAATTCATTCGTACAATCCATTCTAATTCATTCGCACGAATATATCCATTCTAATTCATTCATACATTCCATTCTAATTCATTCGCAAGATCCATTCTAATTCATTCGTACGATCCATTCTATTTCATTTGCACATATGTATCTATTCTAATTCATTCGTACGATCTATTTAAAATAATTCGCACGATCAATTCTGATTCATTCGTACGATCCATTCTAATTCATTCGTATGATCCACTCTAATTCATTCGTACGATCCATTTTAATTCATTCGCATGAACGTATCCATTCTAATTCATTCGTACAGTCTATTCTAATTCATTCGCACGATCCAATCTAACTTATTCGTACGATCCATTCTAATTCATTCGCAGGAATGTATCCGTTCTAATTCATTCGTACGATCCATTCTAATTCATTTGCACGATCGATTCTAATTCATTCGCATGATCCATTCTAATTTATTCGTACGATCCATTCTAATTCATTCGTACGATCTATTCTAATTCATTCGTACAATCTATTCTAATTCATTCGTACGATCCATTCTAGTTCATTCGCATGAATGTATCCATTCTAATTCATTCGTACGATCCATTCTATTTCATTTGCACGATCCATTCTAATTCATTCGAACGATAAATTCTAATTCATTCAGAAGAATGTATCCATTCTAATTCATTCATATGATCTATTCTAATTCATTCGCACGATCCATTTTAATTCATTCAGAAGAATGTATCAATTCTAATTCATTCATATGATCTATTCTAATTTATTCGCACAATCCATTCTAATTAATTTCTACGATTCATTAAAATTCATTCGTACGATCCATTCTAATTCAACCGTACGATCCATTCTAGTTTATTCGTATGAATATAACCATTCCAATTAATTCGTATGATCCATTCTATTTCATTCGCATAATCCATTCTAATTCATTCGCACGATCCATTCTAATTCATTCGTATGATCCATTCTAATTCATTCGCATAAGTGTATCCATTCTAATTTATTCGTACGATCCATTCTAATTCATTTGCACGATCCATTCTAATTCATTCATAAGATCCATTCTAATTCATTCGTACGATCCATTCTATTTCATTCGTACGATCAATTCTAATTCATTCGCACGAATGTTTCCATTTTAATTCATTCGTATGATCCATTCTAATTCATTCACACGATCCATTCAAATTCATTTGTACGATCCATTCTAATTCATTCGTACAATCCATTCTAATTCATTCGTACGATCTATTATAATTCATTCGCACGAATGTATCCGTTCTAATTCATTCGTACGATCCATTCTTGTTCATTCGCACGATCGATTCTAATTCATTCATACGATCCATTCTAATTCATTCGTATGATCCATTCTAATTCATTCGGATGATCTATTCTAATTCATTCGTACGGTCCATTCTAATTCTTTTGCACGAATGTATCCATTCTAATTCATTCGCAAATCCATTCTAATTCATTCGTACGATTCATTCTAATTAATTCATAGGATCCATTCTAATTCAATCATACGATCCATTCTAATTCATTCGCACGAATGTATCCATTCTAATTCATTCATACGATCCATTCTAATTCATTCATACGATCCATTCTATTTCATTCGTATGATCCATTCTTGTTCATTCGTACGATTCATTCTAATTCATTCGCACGAATGTATCAATTTTTATTCATTAGTATGATCCATTCTAATTCATTCGCACGATCCATTCTAATTCATTCGTACGATCCATTCTAATTCATTCGCACGAATGTATTCATAATATTTCATTCGTACGATCCATTCTAATTCATTCGCATGATCCATTCTAATTCATTCGTACGATCCATTCGAATTCATTTGTATGATCCATTCTAATTTATTCGCAATAATGTATCCATTCTAATTTATTCGTACGATCCATTCTAATTCATTCGTACGATCCATTCTAATTCTTTTGCACGAATGTATCCATTCTAATTCATTCGCATGATCCATTCTAATTCATTCGTACGATTCATTCTAATTAATTCGTACGATCCTTTCTAATTCATTCGTACGTTCCATTCCAATTCATTCACACGAATGTATCTATTCTAATTCATTTATACGATCCATTCTAATTCATTCATACGATCCATTCTATTTCATTCGTACGATGTATTCTAGTTCATTCGTACGATCCATTCTAATACATTCGCACGAATGTATCCATTCTAATTCATTAGTATGATCCATTCTAATTCATTCCCACGATCCATTCTAATTCATTCGTACGATCCATTCTAATTCATTCGTACGATCCATTCTAAGTCATTCGCTTGAATGTATCCATTCTAATTCATTCGTATGATCCATTCTAATTCATTCGCATGATCCGTTCTAATTCATTCGTACGATCCATTCTAATTCATTCGTATGAATGTATCCATTCTGATTCATTCGTACGATCCATTCTAATTCATTCGCACAAACCATTCTAATTCATTCATACGATCCATTCTAATTCATTCGTACATTCCATTCTAATTCATTCGCACGAATGTATCCATTCTAATTAATTCGTACGATAAATTCTAGTTCATTCGCAAAAATCCATTCTAATTCGTTCGTACGATCCATTCTAATTCATTCGTACGATCAATTCTACTTCATTCGCACATATGTATCCATTCTAATTCATTCATACGATCCATTCAGATTTATTCGCACGATCAATTCTAATTCATTCGTACGATCCATTCTAATTTATTCATACGATCTATTTTAATTCATTCGCACGAACGTATCCATTCCAATTCATTTTCGTATGATCCATTCTAATTCATTCGCACGATCCATTCTAATTCATTCGTACAATCCATTCTAATTCATTCACATGAATGTATCCATTCTAATTCATTCGCACGTTCCATTCTAAGTCATTCGTACGATCCATTCTAATTCATTAGTATGATCCATTCTATTTCATTCCCAGGAATGTATCCATTCTAATTCATTCGAATGATCCATTCTAATTCATTCGCACGATCCATTCTAATTCATTCATACGATCTAATCTAATTCATTCATATGATCCATTCTAATTCATTCATACGATCCATTCTAATTCATTCGTAAGAATGTATCCATTCTAATTCATTCGTACGATCCATTCTAATTCATTCGCACGATCCATTCTAATTCATTCGTACGATCTAATCTAATTCATTCGTACGATCCATTCTAATTCATTCGCACGAATTTATCCATTCTAATTCCTTCATACGATCCATTCTAATACATTCGCACGATTCATTCAAATTCATTCGTACGAGCCATTCTAATTTATTCTTACGATCCATTGTAATTCATTCATTCGATATATTCTAATTCATTCGTAAGATCCATTATAATTCATTCGCACGAATGTATCTGTTCTAATTCATTCGTACGATCCATTCTAATTCATTCGTATGATCCATTCTAATTCATTCGTATGATCCATTCTAATTCTTTCGCACGAATGTATACATTCTAATTCATTCGTATGATCCATTCTAATGCATTTGCACGATCCATTCTAATTCATTCGTACGATCCATTCTAATTCATTTGTACGATCCATTCTAATTCATTCGCACGAATGTATCCATTCTAATTGATTCGTACGATCCATTCTAATTCATTCATACAATCTATTCTAATTCATTCGTACGATCCATTCTAGTTCATTCCTACGATCCATTCTAATTCATTCGCACGAAGGTATCCATTGTAATTCATTCGTACTATTCATTCCAATTCATTCGCATGATCCATTCTAAGTCATTCATACAATCCATTTTAATTCATTCGTACGATCCAATATAATTCATTCATATGAACCATTCTAATTTTATTCATATGATCCATTCTAATTCATTCATACGATCCATTCTAATTCATTCGCACGATCCATTCTAATTAATTCGCACGAATATATCCATTCTAATTTATTCGTACGATCCATTCTAATTTATTAACACGATCCATTCTATTTCATTTGTACGATCCATTCTAATTTATTCGTACGATCCATTCTAATTCATTCATATGATCCATTCTAATTCATTCATATGATCCATTCTAATTCATTCGCACGAATGTATCCATTCTAATTCATTCGTACGATCCATTCTAATTCATTCACACGATCCATTCTATTTTAATCGCACGATCCATTCTAGTTCATACGTAAGATCCATTCTTATTCATTCGCACGAATGTATCCATTTTAATTCATTCGTTCGATCCATTCTAATTCATTCGCACGAACGTATCCAATCTAATTCATTCGTACGATCCATTCTAATTCATTTATACGATCAATTCTAATTCATTCGCACGATCTATTCTAATTAATTCGTACGATACATTCTAATTCATTCGTATGATCTTTTCCAATTCATTTGTACGATCCATTCTAATTCATTCGTACGATCCATTCTAATTCTTTCGCACGAATGTATCCATTCTAAATCATTCTTACGATCCATTCTAATTAATTCGTACGATCCATTCTAATTCATTCACACGAATGTATCCATTCTAATTCATTTGTATGATCCATTCTAATTCATTTGTATGATCCTTTCTAATTCATTTGTACGATCCATTCTAATTCATTCATACGGTCCATTATAATTCGTATTGACGAATGTATCCATTCTAATTAATTCATACGATCCATTCTAATTCATTCGCACGATCCATTCTAATTCATTCGTATGATCCATTCCAATTCATTCGTCCGATCCATTTTAATTCATTCGCACGAATGTATCCATTCTAATTCATTCGTGCGATTCATTCTAATTCATTCGCACGAATGTGTCCATTTTAAATCATTCGTATGATCCATTCTAATTCATTCGTACGATCCATTCAAATTCATTCGTACGATCCATTCTAATTCATTCGCACGAATGTATCCATTCTAATTCATTCGTACGATCTATTCTAATTCATTCGCGTAATCCATTCTAATTTATTCGTACGATCCATTCTAATTCATTTGTACGATCCATTCTAATTCATTTGTACGATCCATTCTAATTCATTCGCACAAATGTATCCATTCTAATTCATTCGTACGATCCATTCTAATTCATTCGTACGAACCATTCTAATTCATTCGTACGATCCATTCTAATTCATTCATATGATCCATTCTAATTTATTCGCACAAATGTATCCATTCTAATTAATTCATACGATCCATTCTAATTCATTCGCACGATCAATTCTAATTCATTCGTATGATCCATTCTAATTCATTTGCACGAATGTATCCATTCTAATTCATTCGTACGATCCATTCTAATTCATTCATACGAATGTATCAATTCTAATTCGTTCGTACGGTCCATACTAATTCATTCGATCGATCCATTCTAATTCATTCGTACGATCCATTCTAATTCATTTGCACGAATGTATCCATTCTAATTCATTCGTATGATCCATTCTAATTCATTCGCACGATCCATTCTAATTCATTTGTACGATCCATTCTAATTCATTTGCACGATCCATTCTAATTCATTCGTACGATCCATTCTAATTCATTCACACGAATGTATCCATTCTAATTCATTCGTACGATCGATTCTAATTCATTCGTACGATCCATTCTAATTCATTCGTATGATCCCTTCTAATAAATTCGCATGAATGTACCTATTCTAATTCATTCGCACGATCCATTCTAATACATTCGCACGATCCATTTAAATTTATTTGTACGAGCCATTCAAATTCATTCTTACGATCCATTCTAATTCATTCATTCGATCCATTCTACTTCATTCGTACGATCCATTATAATTCATTCGCACGAATGTATCCGTTCTAATTCATTCGTACGATCCATTCTAATTCATTCGCACGATCCATTCTAATTCATTCGTACGATCCGTTCTAGTTCATTCGTTCGATGCATTCTAATTCTTTTGCACGAATGTATCGATTCTAATTCATTTGCACGATCCATTCTAAATCATTCGTACGATCCTTTCTAATTCATTCGCACGAATGTATCCATTTTATTCATTCGTACGATCCATTCTAATTCATTTGTACGATCCATTATAACTCATTCGTATGATCCATTCTAGTTTATTCGTACGATCTATTCTAATTCATTCGTACGAAGGTATCCATTCTAATTCACTCATACGATCCATTCTAATTCATTCACACGATCCATTCTAAGTCATTTGTGTGATCCATTCTAATTTATTCATACGATCCAATCTAATTCATTCGCTCGAATGTGTCCATTCTAATTCATTCGTACAATCCATTCTAATTCATTCACATGATCCATTCTAATTCATTTGTACGATGCATTCTAATTCATTCGTACAATCCATTCTAATTCATTCGCACGAATGTACCCATTCTAATTCATTTGTATGATTCAGTCTAATTCATTAGCACGATCCATTCTAATTCAATCGTACGATCCATTCTAATTCATTCGCACCAATGTATCTATTCTAATTCATTCGTACGATCCATTCTAATTCATTCGTATGATCCATTCTAATCCATTCGCATGAATGTATCCATTCTAATTCATTAGTACGATCCATTCTAATGCATTTGAACGATCCATTCAAATTCATTCGTACGATCCATTCTAATTCATTCTTACGATCCATTCTAATTCATTCATTCGATCCATTCTAGTTCATTCGTACGATCCATTATAATTCATTCTCACGAATGTATCCGTTCTAATTCATTCGTACGATCCATTCTAATTCATTCGCACGATCCATTCTAATTCATTCGCACGATCCCTTCTAATTCATTCGCACGATCCATTCTAATTCTTTTGCACTAATGTATCCATTCTAAATCATTAGTACGATCCATTCTAATTCATTCGCACGAATGTATCCATTCTAATTCATTAATACAATCCATTCTAATTTATTCGTACGATCCATTCTAATTCATTCGCACGAATGATTCCGTTGTAATTCATTCGTACGATCCATTCTAATTCATTAGCAATAAGGTATCCATTCTAATTCATTCGTACGATTCATTCTAATTCATTCGCATGATCCATTCTAAATCATTCATACGATCCATTGTAATTCATTTGTACGATCCAACCTAATCACTCGCACTAATGTATCCATTCTAATTCATTCGAACGATTCATTCTAATTTATTCGCATGATCCATTCTAATTCATTCGTACGATCCATTCTAATTCATTCGCACGAATGTATCCATTCTAATTCATTTGAATGATCCATTCTAATTCATTCGCACGAATGTATCCGTTCTAATTCATTCGTACGATCCATTCTAATTCATTCATACGATCCATTCTAGTTCATTCGTACGATCCATTCTAATTCATTCGCACGAAGGTATTCATTCTAATTCATTCGTACGATCCATTCTAATTCATTCGTACGATCCATTCTAAGTCATTCGTATGATCCATTCTATTTCATTCGTACGATCCAATCTAATTCATTCGCACGAATGTATCCTTTCTAATTCATTGGTACGATCAATTCTAATTCATTCGCTCGATCCATTCTAATTCATTCGTACGATCCACTCTAATTTGTTCGTACGATCCATTCTAATTCATTCGCACGATCCATTCTAATTCATTCGTATGATCCATTCTAATTCATTCGTACAATCCATTAAAGTTCATTCATATGATCCATTGTAATTAATTCACACGAACGTATCCATTCTAATTTATTCGTACGATTCATTCTAATTCATTCACATGAACCAGTCTAATTCATTCGTACGATCCATTCTAATTCATTCGTACGATCTATTCTAATTCTTTCGCACGATCCATTCTAATTCATTCGTACGATCCATTCTAATTCATTCACACGAATGTATCGATTCTAATTCATTCTTATGATCCATTCTAATTTATTCGTACGATCCATTCTAATTCATTCAGAAGAATGTATCCATTCTAATTCAGTCGTATAATCCATTCTAATTCATTCGCACGATCCAATCTAATTCATTTCTACGTTCCATTCTAATTCATTCGTACGATCCATTCTAATTCAATCGTACGATCCATTCCAATTCATTCGCATGAATGTATCCATTCTAATTCATTCGTACGATCCATTCTAATTTATTCGCACGATCCTTTCTAATTCATTCGTACGTTCCATTCTAATTCATTCGCACAATCCTTCTAATTCATTCGTATGATCCATTCAAATTCATTCGCACGAATGTATCCATTCTAATTTATTCGTACGATCCATTCTAATTCATTCGCACGTTCCATTCTAATTCATTCATAAGATCCATTCTAATTCATTCATACGATCCATTTCTAATTCATTAGTACGATCAATTCTAATTCATTCGCATGAATGTATCCATTCTAATTCATTCGTACGATCCATTCTAATTCATTCATAGGATCCATTCTAATTCATTCATACAATCCATTCTAATTCATTCACACGAATGTATCCATTCTAATTCATTCGTACGATCAGTTCTAATTCATTCACAAAATCTATTCTAATTCATTCATACGATCCATTCTAATTCATTCACACAAATGTATCCATTCTAATTCATTCATATGATCCATTCTAATTCATTCGTACGATCCATTCTAATTCACTCATACGATCCATTCTAATACATTCATACGATCCATTCTAATTCATTTGCACGAATATATCCATTCTAATTCATTCGTACGATCCATTCTAATTCCTTCGTACGATCCATTCTAATTCCTTCGTACGATCCATTCTAATTCATTAGTACGATCCATTCTAATTCATTCGTACGATCCAATCTAATTCATTCATACGATCCATTCTAATTTCATTCGTAGGATCCATTCTAATGCATTCATAGGATCCATTCTAATTCATTTGCACGAATATATCCATTCTAATTCATTCGTACGATCCATTCTAATTCATTCGCACAATCCATTATATTTCATTCATATGATCCATTCTAATTCATTCGCATGATCCATTCTATTTATTTCGTACGATCCATTCTAATTCATTCGCACGAATGTATCCATTCTAATTCATTCGTACGATCCATTCTAATTCATTCGAACGATCCATTCTATTTCAATAGTATGATCCTTTCTAGTTCATTCGTAAGATCCTTTCTAATTCATTCGCACGAATGTATCCATTCTAATTCATTCGTTCGATCCATTCTAATTCATTCGCACGAATGTATCCATTCTAATTCATTCGTACGATCCATTTGAATTCATTCGCACGATCCATTCAAATTCGTTCGTACGATTCATTCTAATTCATTCGTACAATTCATTCTAATTCATTCGCACTAATGTATCCGTTTTAATTCATTCGTACGATCTATTCTAATTTATTCATACGATCCATTCTAATTCATTCGTACGATCCATTCTAATTCATTCATATGATCCATTCCAATTCATTCGTACGATCCATTCTAATTCATTCATACTATCCATTCTAATTCTTTCGCATGAATGTATCCATTCTAATTCATTCGTACGATCCATTCTAATTCATTCGTACGATCCATTCTAATTCATTCGTACGATCTATTCTAATTCATTTGTACGATCCATTCTAATTCATTCGTACGATCCATTTTAATTTATTCATACGATCCATTATAATTCATTCGTACGAATGTATCCACTCTAATTCATTCATACGATCAATTCTAATTCATTCGCACGATCCATTCTAATTCATTCGGTCGATCCATTCTAATTCATTCGTACGATCCATTTTAATTCATTCGCACGAATGTATCCATTCTAATTCATTCGTGCAATTCATTCTAATTCATTCGCATGATCAATTCTAATCCATTTGTACGATCAATTCCAATTCATTCGTACGATCCATTCTAATTCATTTGTACGATCCATTCTAATTCATTCGCATGAATGTATCCATTCTAATTTATTCGTACGATCCATTCTAATTCATTCGCATAATCCATTCTAATTTATTCGTAAGATCCATTCTAATTCATTCGTACGATCCATTCCAATTCATTCGTGCGATCCATTCTAATTCATTCGCACGAATGTATCCATTCTAATTCATTCGTACGATCCATTCTAATTCATTTGCATGATCCATTCTAATTCATTCGTACGATCTATTCTAATTCATTTGTACGATTCATTCTAATTTATTCGCACAAATGTATCCGTTCTAATTCATTCGTACGATCCATTCTAATTCATTCGCACGATCCATTCTAATTCATTCGTACGATCCATTCTAATTCATTCGCACGAATGTATCCATTCTAATTCATTCGTACGATCCATTCTAATTCATTCGTACGAATGTATCAATTCTAATTCATTCGTATGGTCCATTCTAATTCATTCGTACGATCCGTTCTAATTCATTCGTATGATCCATTCTAATTCATTCGCATGAATGTATCCATTCTAATTCATTCGTACGATCCATTCTAATTCATTCGCATGATACATTCTAATTCATTTGTACGATCCATTCTAATTCATTTGCACGATCCATTCTAATTTATTCGTATGATCCATTCCAATTCAGTCGCACGAATGTATCCATTCTAATTCATTCGCCTGATCCATTCCAATTCATTCGTACGATCCATTCTAATTCATTCGTACGATCCATTCTAATTCATTAGCACGAATGTATCCATTCTAATTCATTCGTACGATCCATTCTAATACATTCACACGATCCATTCAAATTAATTCATACGAGCCATTCTAATTCATTCTTACGATCCATTCTAATTCATTCATTCGATCCATTCTAATTCATTCATACGATCTATTATAATTCATTTGTACGAATGTATCTGTTCTATTTTATTCGTATGACCAGTTCTAATTCATTCACACAATCCATTCTAATTCCTTCGTACAATCCATTCTAATTCATTCGTAAGATCCATTCTAATTCAATCGTATGATCCATTCTAATTCTTTCGCACGAATATATCCATTCTAATTAATTCGTACAATCCATTCTAATTCATTCGCACGATCCATTCTAATTTATTCATATGATTCATTCTTATTCATTCGTACGATCCATTCTAATTCATTCGTACGATCCATTCTAATTCATTCGTCCGATCCATTTTAGTTCATTCGTATGATCCATTCTAATTCATTCACATGAAGGTATCAGTTCTAATTCATTCGTACGATCAATTCTAATTCTTTCACACGATCCATTCTAAGTCATTCGTACGATTCATACGATCCAATCTAATTCATTCGCTCGAATGTATCCATTCTAATTCATTCGTACAATCCATTCTAATTCATTCGCACGATCCATTCTAATTTATTCGTACGATCCATTCTAATTCATTCGTACGATCCATTATAATTCATTCGCACGATCCATTCTAATTCATTCGCTTGATCCATTCTAAATCATTTGCATGATCCATTCTAATTCATTCGTACGATCCATTCTAAATCAATCGCATAAATGTATCGATTCTAATTTGTTCGTACGATCCATTCTAATTAATTCGCACGATCCATTCTAATTCATTCGTACGATCCATTCTAATTGTTTCGTACGATCCATTCTAATTGTTTCGTACGATCCATTCTTATTCATTCCTACGATCCATGCAAATACATTCGCACGATCCATTCAAATTCATTCGTACGATACATTCTAATTCATTCTTACGGTCCATTCTAATTTATTCATTCGATCCATTCATATTCATTCGTACGATCCATTATAATTCATTCGCATGAATGTATCCGTTCTAATTCATTCGCATGATCAATTCCAATTCATTCGTACAATCCATTCTAATTCATTTGGATGATCCATTCTAATTCATTCGTATGATCCATTCTAATTTGTTTGCACGAATGTTTCCATTCTAATTCATTCATACGATCCATTCTAATTCATTCGCCTGATCCATTCTAATTCATTCGTACGATCCATTCTAATTCGTTCCTACAATCCATTCTAATTCATTCGTACGATCCATTCTAATTCATTCGCATGAATGTATCCATTCTAATTCATTCATACGATCCATTCTAATTCATTTGTACAATCCATTCTAATTCATTCGTACGATCCATTCTAGTTCATTCGTACGATCCATTCTAAATCATTCGCACGAAGGTATCCATTCTAATTCATTCGTACGATCCATTCTAATTCATTCGCACGATCCATTCTAAGTCATTCGTTTGATCCATTCTACTTCATTCGTACGATCCAATCTAATTCATTCGCACGAATGTATCCATTCTAATTCATTCGTAAGATCCATTCTAATTCATTCGCATGATCCATACTAATTCATTCGTACAATCCATTCTAATTCATTCGTCCTATCCATTCTAATTCATTCGCACGAATCTATCCATTCTAATTCATTTGTACGATCCATTCTAATTCATTCGCACGATCCATTCTAATTCATTCGTACGATCCAATCTAATTCATTCGTATGATCCATTCTAATTCATTGGCATGAATGTATCCGTTCTAATTCATTCTATGATCCATTCTAATTCATTCGTAAGATCCTTTCTAGTTCAGTCTTACGAACCATTCTAATTCATTCGCACGAAGGTATCCATTCTAATTCATTCGTACGATCCATTCTAATTCATTCGCATGATCCATTCTAAGTCATTCGTACGATCCATTCATTCACACGATCCATTCTAATTCATTCGTACGATCCATTCTAATTCATTCGTACGATCCATTCTAATTCATTCGCACGAATGTATTCATTCTAATTCATTACTATGATCCATTCTAATTCATTCGCACGATCCATTCTAATTCATTTGTACGATCCATTCTAATTCATTCGCACGATCCACGAATGTATCGATTCATTCTAATTAGAATGGATCGCACGAATGTATCGATTCTAATTCTTTTGTACGATCCATTCTTATTCATTCGTACGATCCATTCTAATTAATTCGTATGATCCATTCTAATTCATTCGTACGATCCATTCTAATTCATTTGCACGAATGTATCCATTCTAATTCATTCGTACGATCCATTCAAATACATTCGCACGATCCATTCAAATTCATCAGTACGATACATTCTAATTCATTCTTACGATCCATTCTAATTTAGTCATTCGATCCATTCATATTCATTCGTACGATCCATTATAATTTATTCGCATGAATGTATCCGTTCTAATTCATTCGTACGATCCATTCTAATTCATTCGCACGATCCACTATAATTCATTCATACGATCCATTCTAATTCATTTGGATGATCCATTCTAATTCATTCGTAAGATCCATTCTAATTCTTTCCCATGAATGTATCCATTCTAATTCATTCGTACGATCCATTATAATTCATTCCTACAATCCATTCTAATTCATTCATACGATCCATTCTAATTCATTCACATGAATGTATCCGTTCTAATTCATTCGTACTATCCATTCTAATTCATTCGTACGATCCATTCTAATTCATTCGGACGATCCATTCTAGTTCATTCGTACGATCCATTCTAATTCATTCGCACGAAGGTATCCATTCTAATTCATTCGTACGATCAATTCTTATTCATTCGCACGATCCATTCTAAGTCATTCGTACGATCCATTCTACTTCATTCGTACGATCCAATATAATTCATTCGCATGAATGTATCCATTCTAATTCATTCATACGATCCATTCAAATTCATTCACACGATCCATTCTAATTCATTCGTACGATCCATTCTAATTCATTCGTACGATTCATTCTAATTCATTCGCACTAATGTATCCATTCTAATTCATTTTTACGATACATTCTAATTCATTCGCACGATCTATTCTAATTCATTCGTACGATCCATTCTAATTCAATCGTACGATCCATTCTAATTCATTCGCACGAATGTATCCGTTCTAATTCATTCGTACGATCCATTTTAATTCATTCGTACGATCCGTTCTAGTTCATTCTTACGATCCATTTTAATTCATTCGCACGAAGGTATCCATTTTAATTCATTCGTATGATCCATTCTAATTTATTCGCACGATCCATTCTAAGTCATTCGCCCGATCCATTCTGATTTATTCGTACGATCCAATCCAATTCATTCGCACGAATGTGTCCATTCTAATTCGTTTTTGCTATCTATTCTAATTCATTTGCACGATCCATTCTAATTCATTCATGCGATCCATTCTAATTCATTCGTACGATCCATTCTAATTCATTCGCATAAAAGTATCTATTCTAATTCATTTGTATGATCCATCCTAATTCATTCGCACGCTCCATTCTAATTAATTCGTATGATCCACTCTAATTCATTCGTACAATCCATTCTATTTCATTCGTATGATCCATTCTAATTTATTCGCACGAATGTATCCATTCTAATTCATTCGTACGATCCATTCTAATTCATTCGCATGATCCATTCTAATTCATTCGTACGATCTGTTCTAATTCATTTGTACGATCTATTCCAATTCATTCGCACGATCCATTCTAATTCATTCGTACGATCCATTCTAATTCATTCGCACGAATGTATCCATTCTAATTCATTCGTACGATCCATTCTAATTCATTCGTACGATCCATTCTAATTCATTCAGAAGATTGTATCCATTCTAATTCATTCATATGATCTATTATAATTCATTCGCACGATCCATTTTAATTCATTTAGAAGAATGTATCAATTCTAATTCATTCATATGATCTATTCTAATTCATTCGCACAATCCAGTCTAATTAATTTCTACGATCCATTCTAATTCATTCGTACGATCCATTCTAATTCAACCGTACGATTCATTCAAATTCATTCGTACGATCCATTCTAATTCATTCGCACGATCCATTCTAATTCATTCGTATGATCCATTCTAATTCATTCGTACGAATGTATCCATTCTAATTTATTCGTACGATCCATTCTATTTCATTCACACGATCCATTCTAATTCATTCATAAGATCCATTCTAATTCATTCGTACGATCCATTCTATTTCATTCGTACGATCAATTCTAATTCATTTGCATGAATGTATCCATTCTAATCCATTCGTACAATCCATTCTAATTCATTCACACGATCCATTCAAATTCATTCGTACGATCCATTCTAATTCATTCGTACGATCCATTCTATCTCATTCGTGCGATCCATTATAATTCATTCGCACGAGAATATATATATTCTAATTCATTCGTACGATCCATTCTAATTCATTCGCACAATCGATTCTAATTCATTCATACGATCCATTCTAATTCATTCGTATGATCCATTCTAATTCATTCGTACGATCCATTCTAATTCAGTCGTACGATCCATTCTAATTTATTCGTACGATTCATTCTAATCCATTCGCACGAAAGTATCCATTCTAATTCATTCGTATGATCCATTCTAATGCATACGAACGATCCTTTCAAATTCATTCGTACGATCCATTCTAATTCATTCTTACGATCCATTCTAATTCATTCATTTGATCCAATCTAGTTCATTCGTACGATCCATTATAATTCATTCGCACAAATGTTTCCTTTTTAATTCATTCGTACGATCCATTCTAATTCTTTCTCACGATCCATTCAAATTTATTCGTACGATCCATTCTAATTCATTCATACGATCTATTCTAATTCTTTCGCACGAATGTATCCATTCTAATTCATTCGTACGATCCATTCTAATTCATTCGCACGATCCATTCTAATTCACTCGTACGATCCATTCTAATTCATTCTTAAAATCCATTCTAATTCATTCGTACGATCCATTCTAATTTATTCGCATAAATGTATCCGTTCTAATTCATTCATACGATCCATTCTAATTCATTCGTACGGTCCATTGTAATTCATTCGTACGGTCCATTCTAGTTCATTCGTACGATCCACTCTATTTCATTCGCACGAAGGTATCAATTCTAATTCATTCGTAGGATCCATTCTAATTCATTCACAGGACCCATTCTAAATCATTCGTACGATCCATTCTAATTCATTCGTATGATCCAATCTAATTCACTTGCATGAATGTATCCATTCTAATTCATTCGTACGATCCATTCTAATACATTCGTACGATCCATTCTAATTCATTCGAACGAATGTATCTTTTCTAATTCATTTGTACGATCCATTCTAATTTAGTCACACGATCCATTCTAATTCATTCGTAGGATCCATTCTAATTCATTCGTACGATCCATTCTAATTCATTCGCACGAATGTATCCGTTCTAATTTATTCGTACGATCCATTCTAATTCATTCATACGATCCATTCTAGTTCATTCGTACGATCCATTCTAATTCATTCGCACAAAGGTATCCATTCAAATTCATTCGTATGATCCATTCTAATTCATTCGCGGGATCCATTATAAGTCATTCGTACGATCCATTCTAATTCATATGATCCATTCTAATTCATTCGCACGAACGTATCCAATCTAATTTATTTGTACGATCTATTCTATTTTATTCGCAAGATCCAGTCTAATTTATTCGTACGATCCATTCTAATTCATACGTACGATCTATTCTAATTCATTCGCACGATCCATTCTAATTCATTCGTACAATCCATTCTAATTCATTCGCACGAATGTATCCATTCTTATTCATTCGTACGATCCATTCTAATTCATTCGTACAATCCATTCTAATTAACTAAGAAGAATGTATCCATTCTAATTCATTTGTATGATCCATTCTAATTCATTCACACGATCCAATCTAATTTATTTCTGCGATCCATTCTAAATCATTCGTACGATCCATTCTAATTCAATCGTACGATCCATTCCAATTCATTTGCATGAATGTATCCATTCTAATTCATTCGTACAATCCATTCTAATTTATTCGCACGATCTATTCTAATTCATTTGTACGATCCATTCTAATTCATTCGCATGATCCATTCTAATTCATTCGTATGATCCATTCTAATTCATTCGCATGAATGTATCCATTCTAATTTATTCGTACGATCCATTCTAATTCATTCGCATGATCCATTCTAATTCATTCATAAGATCCCTTCTAATTCTTTCATACGTTCCATTTCTAATTCATTAGTACGATCATTCTAATTCATTTGCACGAATGTATCCATTCTAATTCATTCATACCATCCATTCTAATTCATTCACACGATCCCTTCAAATTTATTCTTATGATCCATTCTAATTCATTCGTACGATCCATTCTAATTCATTCGTACGATCCATTATAATTCATTCGCACGAATGTATCCGTTCTAATTCATTCGTACGATCCATTCTAATTCATTTGCATGATCGATTCTAATTCATTCATACGATCCATTCTACTTCATTCGTATAATCCATTATGATTCATTCGTATGAAACATTCTAATTCATTTGTACGATCCATTCTAATTCTTTTGCACGAATGTATCTATTCTAATTCATTCGCATGATCCATTCTAATTCATTCGTACGATTCACTCTAATTCATTCATATGATCCATTCTAATTCATTCTTACGATCCATTCTAATTCATTCGCACGAATGTATCCATTCTAATTCATTGGTATGATCCATTCTAATTCATTCATATGATCCATTCTAATTCATTCGTACGATCCATTCTAGTTCATTCATATGATCCATTCTAATTCATTCGCACGAATGTATCCATTCTAATTCATTCGTATGATCCATTCTAATTCATTTACACGATCCATTCTAATTCATTTGTACGATCCATTCTAATTCATTCGCAGGATCCATTCTAATTCATTCGCACGAATGTATCCATTCTAATTCATTCGTACAATCCATTCTAATTCATTCGTACGATCCATTTTAGTTCATTTGTACGATCCATTCTAATTCTTTCGCACGAATGTATCCATTCTAATTCATTCTTATGATCCATTCTAATTTATTTGTACGATCCATTCTAATTCTTTCGCATTAATGTATCCATTCTAATTCATTTGCACGAATGTATCCATTCTAATTCATTCGTACCGTCCATTCTAATTCATTTGTACGATCCATTCTAATTCATTCATTTGATCCATTCTAATTCATTCATACGATCCATTCTAATTCATTCGCACGAATGTATCCATTCTAATTCATTCATACGATCCATTCTAATTCAGTCGAATGATCCATTCTAATTCATTCGTGCGATTCATTCTAATTCATTCATGCGATTCATTCTAATTCATTCGCATGATCCATTCTAATTCATTCGTACGATCCTTTCCAATTCATTCATACGATCCATTCTAATTGATTCGTGCGATCCATTCTAATTCATTCGCACGAATGTATCTATTCTAATTCATTCATGCGATCCATTCTAATTCATTCGCATAATCCATTCTAATTTATTCGTACGATCCATTCAAATTCATTCGTACGATCCATTCTAATTCATTCGCACAAATGTATCCATTCTAATTCATTCGCACGAATGTATCCATTCTAATTCATTCGTATGATCCATTCTAATTCATTCGCATGATCCATTCTAATTCATTCGTACGATCCATTCTAATGCATTCGTACGATCCTTTCTAATTCATTCGCATGATCCATTCTAATTCATTCATAGGATCCATTCTAATTCATTCGTACGATCAATTCTAATTCATTCGCATGATCCTTTCAAATTTATTCGCACGATCCATTCTAATTCATTCGTACGATCCATTCTAATTCATTCGCACGAATGTATCCATTCTAATTCATTAGTACGATCCATTCTAATTCATTCGTACAAATGTATCAATTCTAATTCATTCGTACGATCCATTCTAATTCATTCGTACGATCCATTCTAATTCATTCACACGAATGTATCCATTCTAATTCATTCATACGATCCATTCTAATTCATTCGCACGATCCATTCTAATTCATTCATAGGATCCATTCTAATTCATTCGCACGATAGATTTTAATTCATTCGTACGATCTATTCTAATTCATTCGCACGAATGTATCCATTCTAATTCATTCGTACGATTCATTCTAATTCATTCGCACGAATGTATCCATTCTAATTCATTGGTATGAACCATTCTTATACATTCGCACGATCCATTCAAATTCATTCGTACGAGCCATTCTAATTCATTCTTACGATCCATTCTAATTCATTCATTCGATCCATTCTAATTCATACGTACGATCGATTATAATTTATTCACGCGAATGTATTTATTATAATTCATTCGTATGATCCATTCTAATTCATTTGCACGATCCATTCTAATTCATTCGTACGATCCATTCAAATTCATTCGTAAGATCCATTCTAATTCATTCATACGATCAATTCTTATTAATTCGTACGATCCATTCTAATTCTTTTGCACGACTGTATCCATTCTAATTCATTCATATGATCCATTCTAATTCATTCGCACGATCCATTCTAATTCATTTGTACGATCCATTCTAATTCATTTGCACGAATGTATCCGTTCTAATTCATTCGTACGATCAATTCTAATTCATTCGTACAATCCATTCTAATTCATTCGTACGATCCATTCTAGTTCATTCGTACGATCCATTCTAATTCATACGTATGATCCATTCTAATTCATTCACACGATCCATTCTAAGTCAGTCGTACGATCCATTCTAATTCATTCGTACGATCCAATCTAATTCATTCATACGTTCCATTCTAATTTCATTCATCGGATCCATTCTAATTCATTCATACGATCCATTCTAATTCATTCGCACGAATATATCCATTCTAATTCATTCGTACGATCCATTCTAATTCATTCGCACGAACCATTCTATTTCATTCGTACGATCCGTTCTAATTCATTCCCACGATCCATTCTAATTCATTCCCACGATCCATTCTAATTCATTCATACATTCCATTCTAATTTCATTCATAGGATCCATTCTAATTCATTCATACGATCCATTCTAATTCATTCGCACGAATATATCAATTCTAATTCATTCGTATGATCTATTCTAATTCAATCGCACGAACCATTCTATTTCATTCGTATGATCCATTCTAATTCATTCCCATGATCCATTCTAATTCATTCCCACGATCCATTCTAATTCATTCGTACGATCCATTCTAATTCATTCGCACGAATATATCCATTCTAGTTCTTTCGTATGATTCATTCTAATTCATTCGCACGATCTATTCTATTTCAATCGTACGATCCATTCTCGTTCATTCATAAGATCCATTCTAATTCATTCGCATGAATGTATCCATTCTAATTCATTCGTTCGATCCATTCTAATTCATTTGCACGAATGTATCCATTCTAATTCATTCGTAAGATCCATTCGAATTCATTCGTACGATCCATTCTAATTCATTCGTACGATCCATTCTAATTCATTCGTACGATCCATTCTAATTCATTTGCACGAATGTATCCATTCTAATTCATTCGTACGATCAATTCTAATTCATTCGTACGATCCATTCTAATTCATTCATACGATCCATTCTAGTTCATTCGTACGATCCATTCGAATTCATTCGCACGAAGGTATCTATTATAATTCATTCGTACGATCCATTCTAATTCATTCGCACGATCCATTCTAATTTATTCGTACAATGTATTTTAATTCATTCGTACGAACCATTCTAATTCATTCGCACGATCCATTCTATTTCATTCGTATGACCCATTCTAATTCATTCGCATGATCCATTCTAATTCATTCAGACAATCCATTCTAATTCATTAGCATGAATGTATCCATTCTAATTTATTCGAACGATCCATTCTAATCTATTCGCAAGATTCATTCTATTTCAATCGTACGATCCATTCTAGTTCATTCGTTAGATCCATTCTAATTCATTCGCACGAATGTATCCATTCTAATTCATTCGTTCGATCCATTCTAATTCATTCGCACAAATGTATCCATTCTAATTCATTCGTACGATCCATTCGAATTCATTCGCACGATCCATTCTAATTCGTTCGTATGATCCATTCTAATTCATTTGTACGATCCATTCTAATGCATTCATATGATCCATTCTAATTCATTTGTATGATCCATTATAATTCATTCGTACGATCCATTCTAATTCATTCGCATGATCCATTCTAATTCATTCGTACGATCTATTTTAATTCATTCGCACAAATGTATCCATTCTAATTCATTCGTGCGATTCATTATATTTCATTCGCATGATCTATTCTAATTCATTCGTATGATCCATTCTAATTCATTTGTACGATCCATTCTAATTCATTCGAACAAATATATCCATTCTAATTCATTCGTACGATCTATTCTAATTCATTTGTATGATCCATTCTAATTCATTCATATGATCCATTCTAATTCATTCGCACGATCCATTCAAATTCATTCGTACGATCCATTCTAATTCATTCGTACGATCTATTTTAATTTATTCGCATGAATGTATCCATTCTAATTTATTCGTGCGATTCATTCTAAATCATTCGCATGATCCATTCTAATTCATTCGTACGATCCATTTTAATTCATTTGTACGATCCATTCTAATTTATTCGCACAAATGTATCCATTCTAATTCATTCGTACGATCCATTCTAATTCACTCACACAATCCATTCTAATTCATTCGTATGATCCATTCTAATTCATTCGCACGAATGTATCCATTCTAATTCATTCGAACGATCCATTCTAATTCATTCATACGAATGTATCAATTCTAATTCATTCATACGGTCCATTCTAATTCATTCATACGATCCATTATAATTTATTCGTACGATCTATTCTAATTCATTCGCATGAATGTATCCATTCTAATTCATTCGTATGATCCATTCTAATTCATTCGCATGATCCATTCTAATTCATTTGTACGATCCATTCTAATTTATTTGCACGATCCATTCTAATTTATTCGTACGATCCATTATAATTCATTCACATGAATGTATCCATTCTAATTCATTCGTATGATCCATTCTAATTCATTCGTACGATCCATTCTAATACATTCGTACGATCCATTCTAATTCATTCGCACGAATGTATCTATTCTAATTCATTCATACGATCCATTCTAATACATTCGCACGATCCATTCAAATTCATTCGTACGAGCCATTCTAATTCATTCTTACGATCCATTCTAATTCATTCATTCGATCCATTCTAATTTATTCGTACTATCCATTATAATTCATTCGCACGAATGTATCCGTTCTAATTCATTCGCACGATCCATTCTAATTCCTTCGTACGATCCATTCTAATTCATTCGTAAGATCCATTCTAATTCAATCGTACGATCCATTCTAATTCTTTCGCATGAATGTATCTATTCTAATTCATTCGTACAATCCATTCTAATTCATTCGCACGATCCATTCTAATTCATTCGTACGATTCATTTTTATTCTTTCGTACGATCCATTCTAATTCATTCGTACGATCCATTCTAATTCATTCGTACGATCCATTTTAGTTCATTCGTACGATCCATTTTAATTCATTCGCACGAAGGCATCCATTCTAATTCATTCGTACGATCCATTCTAATAAATAATAATGGATCGTGCAAATAATTTATAATAATCTAATAAATTAGAGTGAATCTAATAATTTATATTAATCTAATAAATTTCTTTAAATGATTACTTAATTTAAACTTATTAGTTTAGTATTCTATTAGTTTAGTATTCTATTAGTTTATCAGTTTAATAAATATAATTATTATTGATACATTTCTTCACAAATTAGGTTTTCAAATTTTTCAATAATTGAAAAATTATATAATTAGTGAAAAAAACTATTGTTTAAATACTTTATTTATTTATCTATATATTTAAATTCTAATATTTTATTTATTTAAATAAATAATTATTTCATAATTTATTTAAATAATATAATAATTTTATAATTTATTTAAATTATTATTTATTTAACTATGAAATTATTTAATAATGAAATTATTTTTTTGTTTAAGTAAATAATCGTTTTAATATACTTCTTAAATAAATAAGATTTTAAATATATAAATAATTGAATAATTATTTATTTATTTAAAAAAATTATTATATAAATAATTCTTTGTAAAATTATCTAATTAATAAAATTCTTAATTTATAACTATTTTATATTATTTAGATGTTGAATTAGTTTTTTATTTTATTATTTAATGAAATAATTATTTTTTTGATATATTTTATTTAATTTTTTAAATTTAATTAAATAATTTTTTAATTATTTCATTATATAATAATTTATTTAAATTATTATTTATTTAACTATAAAATTATTTAATAATTTAATTTATTTAATATATTTATTTACTAAATAAGTTTTTAAATATTTAAAAAATTGTATAATTATTTATTTATTTAAAAAAATTATTATTTAAATAATTCTTTACGTAATTATCTAATTAATTAAATTCTAATTTTATAATTATTTTAGTAAATAATTATTTAATAATTTATTTGAATAATAATCTAATAATTTTATTACATAATAATTTAGTTTTATAATTATTAATTAAATTATTTTATTATTTTAAAAAATTATTAATTAATATAATTAATTTTTTAAATTATTACTTAAATATTTAAAAAATATAGAAATGAATTAGAATGGATACATTCTTGTGAATGAATTAGAATAGATCATACGAATGAATTAGAATGGATCGTACGAATGAATTAGAATGGGTTGTACGAATGAAATAGAACAGCTCGTACGAATAAATTAGAATAGCTCGTACGAAAGAATTAGAATGGTTCATACGAATGAATTAGAATGGATTATACGAATGAATTAGAATGTATACATTCGTGCGAATGAATTAGAATAGATCGTAGGAATGAATTAGAATGGATCATACGAATGAATTAGAATAGCTTGTATGAATGAATTAGAATAGCTCGTATGAATGAATTAGAATGGTTTGTACGAATGAATTAGAATGGATCATACGAATGAATTAGAATAGATACTTTCGTGCGAATGAATTATCGCTTGTTTTTACTCATAACTTTAGATCCAATAATCTGATTGATCTTAGATTTTGACCAGTCCTTCCTAGCATCGATACCCTCACCCCCACCAATTTCCATCTAGATCGGACAGCCTGATTATCCTGAAATATAGTGGTTGTTCCAATTTTTAGATTTCCCCAAATTTCTAAATTTAAAATTTTTTTAATAAATAAGACTTACTTTGAATCTTTCAAAAAGGTTCAAGTCAAATGCCAAATGGTAGTGCCTCCTATCATGCATATCAAACAACACATTACATATCGATACATAAGGGATGGACAAACTGCAAATACATAACCCTGTATTATTCTGGGTATCGGGAGGCACGATACATTCCGCTGCGATAGGTTCAGTACATTGATATTTTAATCCATGGGATAGTGCTTCAATGATGATAGACCATCTTAAGTTTGCATCATAAAAAGCGGAGTATTGATTTTTACACTGCTAACAAGTTTTACCATGGTGCATATTTAGATATTTGTAGACATGTGTATGTATATGCACTTGTACATGAGGTTGATTTTGTCATCCCTTTCCTTCTGTACTCCATTTCCATGATTAAAGATGTGTGTAGAAGAGAGGAGAGAAGGGGATCTCGAAGTTGTGATTGGCACCGTTGATTATGTCAAGAGCACCTAAAATGGCTAAAACCAAAATCTTTTGAAGTTTCTTACCTTGCCTAGAGTGTCACATATTCCAGTATTGAATGAGAAGATAAGGATTTGATATATGGTTTGGAAATATCAAACTTACTGAAATCTATCTCTTTATATATATATATATATATATATATATATATATATATATATATATATATATATATATATATATATATATATATAGATAGATAGATAGATAGGGTCGTGATACTGTGCGGCCGCTTATCGTGTGGCACCCCCTTTTGGGGTATTTTTTGAATTTTTTTTTTAGGATTGATCAATTCCCCTTGGATAGCACACACAAAAAATTTCAGCTTATTCCAAGACCTGTAGACCATTCAAATGTGTTCATCAAATTGACGGTAAAAATGAACGACCGATAAAAGTCGAGCACATTTGAACGGCCTATAGGTCTTGGAATTACCTGAAATTTTTTATGTGTGCTATCAAGGGGTAGGTGATCAACCTCCCAAAAGTAAATTCAAAAAAAACCTCGGAGGGGGGTGGCCGCACGTTAAACCGCCGCAATGTGTCGCCATTCTATATATAAATATTTCAATAAGTAGTTATTTAATAATTTATTTAAATAATAATCTAATAATTTTATTACATAATAATTTAGTTATTTATTTATTTATTAAATTACTTTATTATTTCAAAAAAAATTAATTAATATAATTTATTTTTTAAATTATTACTTAAATATATAAAAAATAAAATATTTAAAATTATTTTGTTAAAATATTATATAGTTATATAATGGAATTATTTTATTAAAATATAATAATAACATAAAGAAATAATTGAATTATTCAAATATTTTTTAAAATAATTAAATAATTATTTGAATTATTATTCCATAAATTGTAATTAATCTAATATTTTTATTATTTACTAAATAAATTATTCATTAATGATTGTTGAATTATTTCATTATTGAATTATTCAATAAGTAAATAATGGAAATATTTAATTTATTATAATTTTTGGAATAATTATTCAAATAATTACTTAATTAATTTATAAAATATTTAAATAATTTAATTATTTCTTAATATTATTAATATTTTTTAATAAAATAATCCAATTATAACATTCTATAATATTTTTATAAAATTATTTTAGTATTTTATTAGTTAAATATTTAATTAATAATTTAAAGTATAAATTATATTAATTAATAAATTTTTAAAATATTAAAATAATTTAATCAATAATTATATAACGATATTATTATATAATAAAATTATTAGATTATCATTAAAATAAATTAATAAATCATTATTTTTTTAAATAACTAAAATATTAGAATTTAATTATTTAGATAATGAAATAAAGAATTATTTAAATAATAATTTTTTCAATATTAAAATAATTTGTAAATTATTAAAATATTTAAAAATTTAATTAGTGAAGAAATATATCAAATAGATTATTTACCTAAAAAAATAAATATTTTAATTATTAAATAATTTCATAGTTAAATAAAGAATAATTTTAATAAAATATTTTATAATGAAATAAATAAAAAAAATTATTAAATTATAAAATATTAATTTAAATAACTAAAAAAAAAATTATTTAATTAAGTAATAAAATAAAAAATTAATTTAATAATGAATTAGAATTGGTCGTACGAATGAATTAGAATTGGTCGTACGAATGAATTTGAATGGATACATTCGTACGAATGAATTAGAATTGGTTGGACAAATGAATTAGAATTGGTTGGACGAATGAATTAGAATGGATCATATGGTTTGTACGAATGAATTAGAATGCGTCATACGAATGTATTAGATTGGGTCGTACGAATGAATTAGAATAGGTCATACGAATGAATTAGAATAGCTCGTACGAATGAATTAGAATGTATCGTATGGATCGTATGAATGAATTAGAATGGATCGTACGAATGAATTAGAATGGGTCGTACGAATGAATTAGAGTAGCTCGTACGAATAAATTAGAATGGATCGTACGAATGAATTACAATGGATCGTACAAATGAATTAGAATGGATACATTCGTAAGAATAAATTAGAATAGGTCATACGAATGAATTAGAATAGGTCGTACGAATGAATTAGAATAGATCGTATGGATCGTACGAATGAATTATGATGGATTCGTATGAATGAATTAGAATGAGTCGTACGAATAAACTAGAATAGCTCGTACGAATGAATTAGAATGGATCATACGAATGAATTAGAATGGATACATTCGTATGAATGAATTAGAATAGATCGTACGAATGAATTAGAATAGCTCGTATGAATGAATTAGAATTGATCATATGGATCGTACGAATGAATTAAAATGGATTCATACGAATGAATTAGAATGGGTCGTATGAATGAATTAGAATAGTTCATACGAATGAATTAGAATGGATACATTCGTACGAATGAATTAGAATAGGTTGCACGAATGAATTAGAATAGCTCGTACGAATGAATTAGAATGGATCATATGAATGAATTAGAATTCGAATAGCTCGTATGAATGAATTAGAATAGCTCGTATGAATGAATTAGAATTAACTAAATAAGTTTTAGTAAATAAACTATTTAATATATTTCTTTTCTAAATATGTTTTAAAATATTTAAATAATTAACTACATATTTAATTATTTTAAAAAATTATTATTTATTATATTATTATAATTAAATTATTTTATATTAATAAATAATTAAATTAATGATTAAATTATTTTATTATTTTAAAAAATTATTATTTAATATAATTTATACTTTAAAATATTATATAAATATTTAAATAATCAAATATTGAAATTATTTGATTAAAATATTATATAATGATAAAATTAAAATATTTTATTAAAAAATATTAATAACACAACGAAATAATAAAATTATTTGAATATTTTATAAAATAATGAAATAATTATTTGAATCATTATTCTATAAATTATAATTAATTAAATATTTTCATTATTTACTAATTGAATAATTCAATAATTAAATAATTCAATAATCATTATTTAATTATTCAATAATTAAATAATAAAAATATTGGATTAATTATAATTTATAGAATAATGATTCAAATAATTATTTGATTAATTTATAAAATATTTGAATAATTCAATTATTTCTTTATGTTATTATTATATTCTAATAAAATAATTCCATTATATAATATTTTAACAAAATAAATTTATTTATTTTATTTTTAAATATTTAAGTAATAATTTAAATAATAAATTATAATAATTACTAATTTTTTGAAATAATAAAATAAATTAAATAATGATTACAGAACTAAATTATTATGTAATAAAATTTTTAGATTGGTATTTAAAAAAATTCTTTAATAATTATTTATTGAAATAATTATAAAATTAGAATTTCATTAATTAGATAATTATATAAATTATTATTTAAATAATAATTTTTTGAAATAAATATATAATTATTCAATTATTCTAATATTTAAAAACTTATTTAGTAAAGAAATATATTAAATGGATTATTTACTTAAACGAAAAAATAATTTTATTATTAAGTAATTTCATTTAAATAAATTTTTTATTAATTATTTATTGATAATTATTTTTATTATCATTTAAAAAAAAATTTAATAATTATTTATCAAAATATTTATAAAATTAGAATTTTATTATTTAGATAATTATATAAATACTTATTTAGATAATAATTTTTTAAAAAAATTAAATAATTAGTCAATTATTAATATATTAAAAAACTTATTTAGTAAAGAAATATAATAAATATATTATTTAGTAAAAAAAAATATATTAAATTATTAAATAATTTCATAGTAGCAAATTATTAAAAATTATTATGTAATGAAATAATTAGCAAATTATTTTAATAAATTATAAAAAATAAAATAAAATACATCAAAAAATTAATTATTTCATTAAGTAATAAAATAAAAAATTAATTCAAAAACTATTTACTTATTATTTAAATAATTTGTTAATTATTTGAACAAATAAATATTTAAATATTTTTTAAATAATATAATTTTTTGAAATAATTAGTAATTAGTTATTATATTATTATATTATAGTGCATGCCCTTGCCTGTCGGCACTGCAGCTGGCCACCTTCGGCGGCAACACACCTATCAACAATACAACAGGCCGCCTTCGGCAGCAAAACACCCCCTGGGCATCATGACCCCCACCCCTCCCTCACTGTTGTATTTCATGAATTAATTAAATTAATTTCAAAAATAATAATAATTAAATAAATAACTAATAAAATTAATTAATTATATCATTAAACGATTATTTCTTTATTTAATATTTTAAACCATTAAATAGTTACATAATTTAATTATTTAAAAATATTATAACAAATAAATAAATAAAATAATAAATTTCATTAAATAACTAGATAATTAAATAAATAAAGAAAATTATTATTTGAATTCTAATATTTTAGTTATTTAAATAAATAATTATTTCAACAACTAATTATTTAAATTCTAATATTTTAGTTATTTAAATAAATAATTATTTCATAGTTTATTTAAATAATAATTTAATAAATTTATTACATAATAATTAAGTTATGTAATTATTCAATAAATTATTTTATTATTTTCAATAACTATTTTCAATAATTCAATAATTAAATAATGAAATTATTATTTGAATTATTATTCCATAAATTATAATTAATTAAATATTTTATTTATTTACTTATTAAATAGTTTAATAATGAAATAATTCAATAATTATTACTGAAATATTAAATAAGTAAATAATAAAAATATTGGATTAATTAAAATTTATGGAATAGTGATTCAAATAATTATTTAATTATTTTATAAAATATTTGTATAATTCAATTATTTCTTTATGTTATTATTATATTCTAATAATATAATTCCATTATATTCTTATATAACATTTTCACAAAATAAATTGAAGTATTTTTTTTTAAAATATTAAAGTAATAATTTAAAGATTAAATTATATTAATTAATACTTTTTTGAAATAATAAAATTATTTCATTAATAAATATATAACTAAATTATTATGTAATAAAATTATTAGGTTATAATTTAAATAAATTATTTAATACTTATTTATTAAAATAATTATTAAATTAGAATTTTATTAATTAGATAATCATATAAAAAAAATTTAAATAATCATTTTTTGAAATAACTAAATAATTATTTTATTATTTAAATATTTAATAACTTGTTTAATAAAGAAATATATTTTTAATATTTATTTTTCATAAAATGCAATATTATCATTTAAATATATTTTGAATAATTATTTATTGGAAAAATTATAAAATTAGAATCTCATTATTTAGATAATTATATAAAGAATTATTAAAAAAATAATTTTTTAAAATAAATAAGTAATTAGTCAATTATTCAAATATTTAAAAACTTATTTAGTAAAGAAATATATTAAATTGATTATTTACTTAAACAAAAAAATAATTTAATAATTAAATAATTTAAAAGTTAGATAATTAATATTTTAAATAAATTATTATGTAATCAAATAATTAACAAATTATTTCATTAAGTAATCAAATAAAAATTAATTCAATAACAATTTACTTATTATTTCTTTAATATTTTAAGAAAATATTAAGCTATTTAAAAAATAGTTTTGAAATTATTGTTTTATTATATTACTTAATTATATAATAAAATTTTTTATTTTTTTCAATTAATATTTAATAATTTCATAAATTTGTTATTTATTTAAATATATAATATCTTATTTCAATTATTATTTATTTAAATATGAAATTACATTATAATTAAAATATTTATTTTTTTAAGTAAATAATCTATTTGATATATTTCTTCACTAATTAAGTTTTTAAATATTTCTTGATAATTATTGATTATTTATTGATAATTATTTATATTATCTTTTAAATCAATTTTTTGATAATTATTTATCAAAATATTTATCAATTATTTATCAATTACTAATATCAAAATATTTATCAATTACTAATATAAAAAACTTATGTAGTAAAGAAATATAATAAATTTATTATTTACTAAAATAAAAAAATAATTTAATAATTAAATAATTTCACAGTTAAATAATTAATATTTTAAATAAATTATTATGTAATGAAATAATTAGCAAATTATTTTATGAAATTTTAAAAAATTAAATAAAATACATCAAAAAATTAATTATTTCATTAAATAATAAAACAAAAAATTAATTCAATAACTATTTACTTATTATTTAAATAATTTGTTAATTACTTGAACAAATAAATATTTAAATATTTTTTAATCAATATAATTTTTTTAAAATAATTAGTAATTAGTTATTATATTATTATATTATTTTATTACTGTAATAAAGAAATAATTAAATTAATGAATTATTTCAGAAAATAATTAAATAATAATTATAATTATTATTTTATTATGGTAATTAATTCAATATTTTATTTATGTACTTATCGAATAATAAAATGATGAATTAATTAAATAATTAAGTTAAGTAATTATTGATTAAATTATTTTATTATTTTAAAAAATTGTTAATTAATACAATTTATACTTTAAATTATTACTTAAATATTTCAATAATTATTTGAATTATTATTCCATAAATTATAATTAATTAAATATTTTCATTATTTACTTATTGATTAATTCAATAATCATTTTTGAATTATTCAATAAGTAAATAATAAAAATATTGGATTAATTATAATTTATGGAATAATGATTCAAATAATTTTTTCTTTATGTTATGATTATATTGTAATAATATAATTCTATTATGTTATTATATAATTTTTTAACAAAATAAATTTAAGTATTTTATTTTTTAAATATTTAAGTAATAATTTAAAGAATAAATTATATTAATTTATAATATTTTGAAATAATAAATTAATTTAATTAATAATGACATAACTAAATTATTATGTAATAAAATTATTAGATTATTATTTAAATAAATTATTTAATAATTTTTTCTTAAAATAATTATCAAATTAGAATTTTATTAATTAAATAATTATATAAAGAAATATTTAAATAATAATTTGTTAAATAAATAAATATTTATCCAATTATTTATATATTTAAAAACTTATTTAGTAAATAAATATATTAAATGGATTATTTATTTAAATAAAAAAATATTTTAATTAATAAAACATTTCATAGTTAAATAAATAATAATTTTTGAAAATAATAAAATAATGTCATTAATAATTCCATAAATTAATTATTATATAATAAAAATTTTATGTAACCATTTAAATAATTTTTTTATAAATATTTATTTAAATAATTGAAAAATTAGAATTTTGTTGTTTAGATAATTATATAAAGAATTATTTAAATAATAATTATTTTCAATAATTAAATAATTAGTCAATTATTCAAATATTTAAAAACATATTTTGTAATGAAATATATTAAAAGATTATTTACTTAAAAATTAATAATATAATTATTCAATAATTTCTTAGTTAAATAATTAATAATTTAAATAAATTATTATGTAATAAAATATTTAACAAATTGTTATGTAATGAAATAATTTAAATAAATTATTATGTAATTAAATAATTCAATAACTAATTTATTATTTAATGAAATTAAATAACTAATTTATTATTTAATAAAATTATTACATTATAATTTAAATAAATTCTTAAATAATTATTTATTAAAATAACTGAAATATTAGAATTTAATTATTTAGATAATGAAATAAAGAATTATTTAAATAATAATTTTTTTCAATAATGAAATAATTAGTCAATTATTGAAATATTAAAAAACTTAATTAGTGAAGAAATATATTGAATAGATTATTTACTTAAAAAAATAAATATTTTAATTGATAAATAATTTCATAGTTAAATAAATAATATTTTAAATAAAATTTTATATAATTAAATAAATGAATAAATTTATTAAATTTTGAAATATTAATTGAAATAACAAAAAAAAAATTATTTAATTAAGTAATAAAAAAAATTATTTAATAATTATTTTCTTATTATTTAAATAATTAGTTAATTATTTGAATATATGAATATAATCTTTTCGACGTTATTATGATTATCATTGTAATGTTTCTATAATTTTTTTAATAATAGTAATCCTTTATTGAAATATAAAATAATTTAAATATTTATTTATATAATCATCTAAATAATTAAATTCTAATTTTATAACTATTTCAATAAATAATTTTTAAAAAATTTATTTAAATCATAACATATTAATTTTATTACATAATAATTTAGTTATGTAATTATTAATTAATTAATTTTATTATTTCAGAAAATTATTATTTATTGAAATTATTATTTATTTAACAATGAAATTATTTAATAAATAAATTATTCTTTCATTTAAGTAAATAATCCATTTAATATATTTCTTTATTAAATAAGTTTTAAAATACTTAAATAATTTCATAATTATTTATTTATTTGAAAATATTATTATTTAAATAATTCTTTATATAATTATGTAATTAATGAAATTCTAATTTGATAATTATTTCATAATATAATTATTAAATAATTTATTTATATAATAATCTAATAAATTTATTATATAATAATTTAGTTATATAATTATTAATTAAATAATTTTATTATTTCAAAAAATTATATAATGGAATTATTTTTTTATTATGTTAAAATATTATATTATGTTAATTAAAAAATTAAAAAATTATTTTGTTATGTTAATTAAAAAATTAGAATGGATCATACGAATGAAATTATTTTGTTATGTTAATTAAAAATTATTATACGAATTAAAAAATATTATATAATATTAATTAAAATTAGAATTAAAAAATATTATATTAATTAAAAAATTTTATTATGTTAAAATATTATATAATAATATAATGGAATTATTTTTTTAGAATATAATAAGAACATAAAGAAATAATTAAATAATTATGTGAATTATTATTCCATAAATTATAATTAATCTAATTTTTTTATTATTTATATATTGAGTAATTCAATAATAAATTTTGAATTAAAGTATAATTCAGTTATATCTTGATTCCATAAAGTATAATTTAGTTATATAATGATTAGTGAATCATTATTCCAGAAAGGATAATTTAGTTATATCATGATATAATATTGTAATCAAATAATTCAAGTAATTTATTATTTAAATATTTGCATAATAATTTAAAGTATAAATTATATTAACTAATAATTTTTGGACGTATCCATTCTAATTCATTCGTATGATCCATTCTAATTCATTCGTACGAATGTATAAATTCTAATTCGTTCGTACGGTCCATTCTAATTCATTCGATCGATCCATTCTAATTCATTCGTAAGATCCATTCTAATTCATTTGCACGAATGTATCTATTCTAATTCATTCGTACGATCCATTCTAATTCATTCGCACGATCCATTCTAATTCATTTGTACGATCCATTCTAATTCATTTGCACGATCCATTCTAATTCATTCGTATGATCCATTCTAATTCATTCGCACAAATGTATCCATTCTAATTCATTCGTACGATCCATTCTAATTCATTCGTACGATCCATTCTAATTCATTCGTGAGATCCCTTCTAATTCATTCGCATGAATGTACCCATTCTAATTCATTCATACGATCCATTCTAATACATTCGCAAGATCCATTTAAATTCATTCGTACGAGCCATTCAAATTCATTCTTACGATCCATTCTAATTCATTCACTCGATCCATTCTACTTCATTCGTACGATCCATTATAATTCATTCGCACGAATGCATCCGTTCTAATTCATTCGTACGATCCATTCTAATTCATTCGCACGATCCATTCTAATTCATTCGTACGATCCATTCTAATTCATTCGTACGATGCATTCTAATTCTTTTGCATGAATGTATCTATTCTAATTCATTTGCACGATCCATTCTAATTCATTCGTACGATCCTTTCTAATTTATTCGCACGAATGTATCCATTCTAATTCATTCGTACGATCCATTCTAATTCATTTGTACGATCCATTCTAAGTCATTCATACGATACATTCTACTTCATTCGTACGATCCATTCTAATTCATTCATACGAAGGTATCCATTCTAATTCATTCGCATGATCCATTCCAATTCATTCACACGATCCATTCTAAGTCATTCGTGCGATCCATTCTAATTCATTCGTACGATCCAATCTAATTCATTCACATGAATGTATCCATTCTAATTCATTCGTACAATCCATTCTAATTCCTTAGCACGATCCATTCTAATTCATTTGTACGATCCATTCTAATTCATTCGTACGATCCATTCTAATTCATTCGCACGAATGTATTTATTCTAATTCATTTGTATGATCCAATCTAATTCATTAGCACGATGAATTCTAATTCAATCGTACGATCCATTCTAATTCATTCGTACGATCCATTCTAATCCATTCGCATGAATGTATCCATTCTAATTCATTCGTACGATCCATTCTAATGCATTCAAACGATCCATTCAAATTCATTCGTACGATCCATTCTAATTCATTCTTACGATCCATTCTAATTCAATCATTCGATCCATTCTAGTTCATTCGTACGATCCATTATAATTCATTTGCACGAATGTATCCGTTCTAATTCATTTGTATGATCTATTCTAATTCATTCGCACGATCCATTCTAATTCTTTCGCACAAATGTATCCATTCTAATTCAGTAATACGATCCATTCTAATTCTTTCGCACGAATGTATCCATTCTAATTCATTCATACAATCCTTTCCAATTCATTCGTACGATCCATTCTAATTCATTCGCATGAATGTATTCATTCTAATTCATTCGTACGATCCATTCTAATTCATTTGTATGATCCATTGTAATTCATTCGTACGATCCATTCTAGTTCATTCATACGATTCATTCTAATTCATTCGCATGAAGGTATCCATTCTAATTCATTCCTACGATCCATTCTAATTCATTCGCATGATCCATTCTAAACCATTCATACGATCCAATCTAATCACTTGCACTAATGTATCCATTCTAATTCATTCGTACGATTCATTCTAATTTATTCGCACGACCCATTCTAATTCATTTGTATGATCCAATCTAATTCATTCGCACGAATGTATCCATTCTAATTCATTTGAATGATCCATTCTAATTCATTCACACGAATGTATCCGTTCTAATTCATTCGTACGATCCATTCTAATTCATTCATACGATCCATTCTAGTTCATTCGTACGATCCATTCTAATTCATTCGCACGAAGGCATCCATTCTAATTCATTTGTATGATCCATTCTAATTCATTCGCACGATCCATTCTAAGTCATTCGTATGATCAATTTTATTTCATTCGTATGATCCAATCTACTTCATTCGTACGAATGTATCCTTTCTAATTCATTCGTACGATCAATTCTAATTCATTCGCACGATCCATTCTAATTCATTCGTACGATCCATTCTAATTCGTTTGTACGATCCATTCTAATTCATTCGCACGAATGTATCTATTCTAATTTATTTGTACGATCCATTCTAATTCATTCGCACGATCCATTCTAATTTATTCGTACGATCCATTCTAATTCATTCGTACAATCCATTAAAGTTCATTCGTATGATCCATTCTAATTCATTCACACGAACGTATCCATTCTAATTTATTCGTACGATTCATTCAAATTCATTCGCATGAACCAGTCTAATTCATTCGTACGATCCATTCTAATTCATTCGTACGATCTATTCTAATTCTTTCGCACGATCCATTCTAATTCATTCGTACGATCCATTCTAATTCATTTGCACGAATGTATCCATTCGAATTCATTCATTCGATCCATTCTAATTTATTTGCACGAATGTATCAATTCGAATTGATTCGTACGATCCAATCTAATTCATTCGTACAATCCATTCTAATTCATTCGTACGATCCATTCTAGTTCATTCGTACGATCCATTCGAATTCATTCGCACGAAGGTATCCATTTAATTCATTCGTATGATACATTCTAATTCATTCGCACGATCCATTCTAATTCATTCAAACGATCCATTCTAATTCATTCGCATGAATGTATTCAATCTAATTCATTCGTACGATCCATTCTAATCCGTTCGTAAGATCCATTCTAATTCATTCGTACGATCCATTCTAGTTCATTCGTACGATCCATTTTAATTCATTCGCACGAAGGTATCCATTCTAATTCATTCGTACGATCCATTCTAATTCATTCGCACAATCCATTCTAACTCATTCGTACGATTCATTCTAATTCATTCGTACGATCCAATCTAATTCATTCATACGATCCATTCTAATTTCATTCATAGGATCCACTCTAATTCATTCATACGATCTATTCTAATTCATTCGCATGAATATATCCATTCTAATTCATTCCTACGATCCATTCTAATTCATTCGCACGATCCATTCTATTTCATTCATATGATCCATTCTAATTCATTCGCATGATCCATTCTATTTATTTCGTACGATCCATTCTAATTCATCCGTACGAATGTATCCATTCTAATTCATTCGTACGATCCATTCTAATTCATTCGAACGATCCATTCTATTTCAATAGTATAATCCATTCTAGTTCATTCGTAAGATCCATTCTAATTCATTCGCACGAATGTATCCATTCTAATTCATTCGTTCGATCTATTCTAATTCATTCGCACGAATGTATCCATTCTAATTCATTCGTACGATCCATTTGAATTCATTCGCACGATCCATTCTAATTCATTCATACGATCCATTCTAATTCATTCGTACGATCCATTCTAATTCATCCGCACTAATGTATCCATTCTAATTCATTCGTACGATAGATTCTAATTTATTCGAACGATCCATTCTAATTCATTCATACGATCCGTTCTAGTTCATTCGTATGATCCATTCCAATTCATTCATACGATCCATTCTAATTCATTCGTACGATCCATTCTAATTCTTTCGCATGAATGTATCCATTCTAATTCATTCGTACGATCCATTCTAATTCATTCGCACGAATATATCCATTCTAATTCATTCGTATGATCTATTCTAATTCATTTGTACGATCCATTCTAATTCATTCGTACGAACCATTCTAATTCATTCATACGATCCATTATAATTCATTCGCACGAATATATCCACTCATATTCATTCATACGATTAATTCTAATTCATTCGCAAGATCCATTCGAATTTATTCGTTCGATCCATTGTAATTCATTCATACGATCCATTTTAATTCATTCGCACGAATGTATCCATTTTAATTCATTCGTGCGATTTGTTCTAATTCATTCGCATGATCCATTCTAATCCATTCCTACGATCCAATCCAATTCATTCGTACGATCCATTCTAATTCATTTGTACGATCCATTCTAATTCATTCGCACAAATGTATCCATTCTAATTCATTTGTACGATTCATTCTAATTCATTCGCATAATCCATTCTAATTTATTCGTACGATCCATTCTAATTCATTCGTACGATCCATTCCAATTCATTCGTAAGATCCATTCTAATTCATTCGCACAAATGTATCTATTCTAATTCATTCGTACGATCCATTCTAATTCATTCGCATGATCTATTCTAATTCATTCGTACGATCTATTCTAATTCATTTGTACGATCCATTCTAATTCATTCGCACAAATGTATCCATTCTAATTCATTCGTACAATCCATTCTAATTCATTCGCACGATCCATTCTAATTCATTCGTACAATCCATTCTAATTCATTCGCACGAATGTATCCATTCTAATTGATTCGTACGATCCATTCTAATTCATTCGTACGAATGTATCAATTCTAATTCATTCGTACGGTCCATTCTAATTCATTCGTACAATCCGTTCTAATTCATTCGTATGATCCATTCTAATTCATTCGCATGAATGTATCCATTCTAATTCATTCGTACGATCCATTCTAATTCATTCGCATGATCCATTCTAATTCATTTGTACGATCCATTCTAATTCATTTGCACGATCCATTCTAATTTATTCGTACGATCCATTCTAATTCATTCGCACGAATGTATCCATTCTAATTCATTCGTCTGATCCATTCTAATTCATTCGTACGATCCATTCTAATTCATTCGTATGATCCATTCTAATTCATTCGCACGAATGTATCCATTCTAATTCATTCGTACGATCCATTCTAATACATTTGCACGATCCATTCAAATTCATTCGTACGAGCCATTGTAATTCATTCTTACGATCCATTCTAATTCATTCATTCGATCCATTCTAATTCATTCGTATGATCCATTATAATTCATTCGCACGAATGTATCCGTTCTAATTCATTCGTACGATCCATTCTAATTCATTCGCACGATCCATTCTAATTCCACCATACAATCCATTCTAATTCATTCGTAAGATCCATTCTAATTCAATCGTATGATCCATTCTAATTCTTTTGCACGAATGTATCCATTCTAATTCATTCGTACAATCCATTCTAATTCATTCCCACGATCCATTCTAATTCATTCGCATGATTCATTCTTATTCATTCGTACGATCCATTCTATTTCATTCGTACGATCCATTCTAATTCATTCGTACGATCCATTTTAGTTCATTCGTACGATCCATTCTAATTCATTCACATGAGGTATCAGTTCTAAGTCGTTCGTATGATTCATTCTAATTCATTCGTACGATCCATTTTAGTTCATTCGCACGATCCATTCTATGTCATTCGTATGATTCATTCTAATTCATTCATACGATCCAATCTAATTTATTTGCTCGAATGCATCCATTCTAATTCATTTGTACAATCCATTCTAATTCATTCGCACGATCCATTCTAATTTATTCATACGATCCATTCTAATTCTTTCGCACGATCCATTCTAATTCATTTGTACGATCTATTCTAATTCATTCGCATGATCCATTCTAATTCATTCGTACGATCCATTCTAAGTCAATCTAATGAATGTATCGATTCGAATTCGTTCGTACGATCTATTCTAATTCATTCGCACGATCCATTCTAATTCAATCGTACGATCCATTCTAATTAATTCGTACGATCCATTCTATTTCGTTCGTACGATCCATTCTAATTCATTCACACGAATGCATCCATTCTAATTCATTCGTACGATCCATTCTAATTCATTCGTACGATCCATGCAAATGCATTCACACGATCCATTCAAATTCATTCGTATGATACATTCTAATTCATTCTTACGGTCTATTCTAATTTATTCATTCGATCCATTCATATTCATTCGTACGATCCATTATAATTCATTCGCATGAATATATCCGTTCTAATTCATTCGCACGATCAATTCTAATTCATTCGTACGATCCATTCTAATTCATTTGGATGATCCATTCTAATTCATTCGTATGATCCATTCTAATTCTTTCGCACGAATATATCCATTCTAGTTCATTCATACGATCCATTCTAATTCATTCGCACGATCCATTCTAATTCATTCGTACGATCCATTCTAATTCATTCCTACAATCCATTCTAATTCATTCGTATGATCCATTCTAATTCATTCGCATGAATATATCCGTTCAAATTCATTCGTATAATCCATTCTAATTCATTCGTACGATCCATTTTAATTCATTCGTACGATCCATTCTAGTTCATTCGTACGATCCATTCTAAATCATTCGCACGAAGGTATCCATTCTAATTCATTCATACGATCCATTCTAATACATTCGCACGATCCATTCTAAGACATTCGTATGATCCATTCTACTTCATTCGTACGATCCAATTAATTCATTCGCATGAATGCATCCATTCTAATTCATTCGTAAGATCCATTCTAATTCATTCGCACGATCCATTCTAATTCATTCGTACGATCCATTCTAATTCATTCGTCCGATCCATTCTAATTCATTCGCACGAATGTATCCATTATAATTCATTGGTACGATCCATTCTAATTCATTCGCACGATCAATTCTAATTCATTCATACGATCCAATTTAATTCATTCGTATGATCCATTCTAATTCATTCGCACGAATGTATCCGTTCTAATTCATTCTACGATCCATTCTAATTCATTCGTACGATCCATTCTTGTTCATCCTTACGATCCATTCTAATTCATTTGCATGAAGGTATCCATTCTAATTCATTCGTACGATCCATTCTAATTCATTCGCACGATCCATTCTAAGTCATTCGTATAATCCATTCATTCACACGATCCATTCTAATTCATTCGTACGATCCATTCTAATTCATTCGTATGATCTATTCTAATTCATTCGCACGAATGTATCCATTCTAATTTATTCGTACGATCCATTCTAATTCATTCGCACGATCTATTCTAATTCATTTGTACGATCCATTCTAATTCATTTGCTTGATCCATTCTAATTCATTCATACAATCCATTCTAATTCAATCGCATGAATGTATCGATTCTAATTCGTTTGTACGATCCATTCTAATTCATTCGCACGATCCATTCTTATTCATTCGTACGATCTATTCTAATTAATTCGTATGATCCATTCTAATTCATTCGTACGATCCATTGTAATTCATTCGCATGAATGTATCCATTCTAATTCATTCGTACGATCCATTCTAATTCATTCGTACGATCCATTCAAATACATTTGCACGATCCATCCAAATTCATCAGTACGATACATTCTAATTCATTCTTACAATCCATTCTAATTTATTTATTCCATCCATTCATATTCATTCATACGATCCATTAAAATTTATTCGCACGATCCATTCTAATTCATTCGCACGAATGTATCCATTCTAATTCATTCGTACGATCCATTGTAATACATTCGAACGATCCATTCAAATTCATTCGTACGAGCCATTCTAATTCATTCTTATGATCCATTCAAATTCATTCGTACGATCCATTCTAATTCATTCGTACGATCCATTCTAATTCATTCGCATGAATGTATCCATTCTAATTCATTCGTACGATCCATTCTAATACATTCGAATGATCCATTCAAATTCATTCGTACGAGCCATTCTAATTCATTCTTATGATCCATTCTAATTCATTCATTTGATCCATTCTAATTCATTCGCACGATCCACTATAATTCATTCGCAGGAATGTTTCTGTTCTAATTCATTCGTACGATCCATTCTAATTCATTCGTACGATCCAATCTAATTCATTCGTATGATCCATTCTAATTCATTCGTGCGATCCATTCTAATTCTTTCGCACGAATGTATCTATTCTAATTCGTTCGTACGATCCATTCTAATTCATTTGCACGATCCATTCTAATTCATTCGTACGATCCATTCTAATTCATTCGTACGATCCATTCTAATTCATTCGTACGATCTATTCTAATTCATTCGCACGAATGTATCCGTTCTAATTCATTCATACGATCCATTCTAATTCATTCGTACGATCCATTCTACTTCATTCGTACGATCTATTCTAATTCATTCGCACGAAGGTATCCATTGTAATTCATTCGTACGATCGATTCTAATTTATTCGCAAGATCCATTCTATGTCATTCGTACGATCCATTCTAATTCATTCTTACGATCCAATCTAATTCGTTCATATGATCCAATCTATGTCATTCGTTCATTCTTACGATCCAATCTAATTCGTTCATTCGCACGAATATATCCATTCTAATTCATTCGTACGATCCATTCTAATTCAGTTGCACGATCCATTCTATTTGATTCGTATGATCCATTCGAATTCATTCGCACGATCCATTCTAATTCATTCATATGATCCATTCTAATTCATTCGTACGATCCATTCTAATTCATTCGTATGATCCATTCTAATTCATTCGCACGAATGTATCCATTCTAATTCATTCGTATGATCCATTCTAATTCATTCGCACGATCCATTCTAATTCAATCGTACGATCCATTCTAATTAATTTGTACGATCCATTCTATTTCATTCGTACGATCCATTCTAATTCATTCGCACGAATGCATGCATTCTAATTCATTCGTACGATCCATTCTAATTCATTCGTACGATCCATGCAAATACATTCACACGATCCATTCAAATTCATTCGTATGATACATTCTAATTCATTCTTACGGTCTATTCTAATTTATTCATTCGATCCATTCATATTCATTCGTACGATCCATTATAATTCATTCGCATGAATATATCCGTTCTAATTCATTCGCACGATCAATTCTAATTCATTCGTACGATCCATTCAAATTCATTTGGATGATCCATTCTAATTCATTCGTATGATCCATTCTAATTCTTTCGCACGAATATATCCATTCTAGTTCATTCATACGATCCATTCTAATTCATTCACACGATCCATTCTAATTCATTCATACGATCCATTCTAATTCATTCCTACAATCCATTCTAATTCTTTCGTATGATCCATTCTAATTCATTCGCATGAATGTATCCGTTCAAATTCATTCGTACAATCCATTCTAATTCATTCGTACGAACCATTTTAATTCATTCGTACGATCCATTCTAGTTCATTCGTACGATCCATTCTAAATCATTCGCACGAAGGTATACATTCTAATTCATTCGTACGATCCATTCTAATTCATTCGCACGATCCATTCTAAGACATTCGTATGATCCATTCTACTTCATTCATACGATCCAATTAATTCATTCGCATGAATGCATCCATTCTAATTCATTCGTAAGATCCATTCTAATTCATTCGCATGATCCATTCTAATTCATTCGTACGATCCATTCTAATTCATTCGTCCGATCCATTCTAATTCATTCGCACGAATGTATCCATTATAATTCATTTATACGATCCATTCTAATTCATTCGCACGATCAATTCTAATTCATTCGTACGATCCAATCTAATTCATTCGTATGATCCATTCTAATTCATTCGCACGAATGTATCCGTTCTAATTCATTCTACGATCCATTCTAATTCATTCGTACGATCCATTCTAGTTCATCCTTACGATCCATTCTAATTCATTCGCATGAAGGTATCCATTCTAATTCATTCGTACGATCCATTCTAATTCATTCACACGATCCATTCTAAGTCATTCGTACAATCCATTCATTCACACGATCCATTCTAATTCATTCGTACGATCCATTCTAATTCATTCGTATGATCTATTCTAATTCATTCGCACGAATGTATCCATTCTAATTTATTCGTACGATCCATTCTAATTCATTCGCATGATCTATTCTAATTCATTTGTACGATCCATTCTAATTCATTTGCTTGATCCATTCTAATTCATTCATACGATCCATTCTAATTCAATCGCATGAATGTATCGATTCTAATTCGTTTGTACGATCCATTCTAATTCATTCGCACGATCCTTTCTAATTCATTCGTACGATCTATTCTAATTAATTCGTACAATCCATTCTAATTCATTCGTACGATCCATTCTAATTCATTCGCATGAATGTATCCATTCTAATTCATTCGTACGATCCATTCTAATTCATTCGTACGATCCATTCAAATATATTTGCACGATCCATTCAAATTCATCAGTACGATACATTCTAATTCATTCTTACAATCCATTCTAATTTATTTATTCGATCCATTCATATTCATTCATATGATCCATTATAATTTATTCGCACAATCCATTCTAATTCATTCGCACGAATGTATCCATTCTAATTCATTCGTACGATCCATTGTAATACATTCGAACGATCCATTCAAATTCATTTGTACGAGCCATTCTAATTCATTCTTATGATCCATTCAAATTCATTCGTACGATCCATTCTAATTCATTCGTACGATCCATTCTATTTCATTCGCATGAATGTATCCATTCTAATTCATTCGTAAGATCCATTCTAATACATTCGAATGATCCATTCAAATTCATTCGTACGAGCCATTCTAATTCATTCTTATGATCCATTCTAATTCATTCATTTATTCCATTCTAATTCATTCGCACGATCCACTATAATTCATTAGCACGAATGTTTCTGTTCTAATTCATTCGTACGATCCATTCTAATTCATTCATACGATCCATTCTAATTCTTTCGCACGAATGTATCTATTCTAATTCGTTCGTACGATCCATTCTAATTCATTTGCACGATCCATTCTAATTCATTCGTACGATCCATTCTAATTCATTCGTACGATCCATTCTAATTCATTCGTACGATCTATTCTAATTCATTCGCACGAATGTATCCGGTCTAATTCATTCATACGATCCATTCTAATTCATTCGTACGATCCATTCTACTTCATTCGTACGATCTATTCAAATTCATTCGCACAAAGGTATCCATTGTAATTTATTCGTACGATCGATTCTAATTCATTCGCAAGATCCATTCTATGTCATTCGTACGATCCATTCTAATTCATTCTTACGATCCAATCTAATTCGTTCATACGATCCAATCTATGTCATTCGTTCATTCTTAGGATCCAATCTAATTCATTCATTCGTACGAATATATCCATTCTAATTCATTCGTACGATCCATTCTAATTCAGTTGCACGATCCATTCTATTTCATTCGTACGATCCATTCGAATTCATCCGCACGATCCATTCTAATTCATTCATATGATCCATTCTAATTCATTCGTACGATCCATTCTAATTCATTCGTATGATCCATTCTAATTCATTCGCACGAATGTATCCATTGTAATTCATTCGTATGATCCATTCTAATTCATTCGCACGATCCATTCTATTTCAACCGTACGATCCATTCTAGTTCATTCGTAAGATCCCTTCTAATTCATTCGCACGAATATATCCATTCTAATTCAATCGTTCGATCCATTCTAATTCATTCACACGAATGTATCCATTCTAATTCATTCATACGATCCATTCTAATTCATTCGCACGATCCATTCTAATTCGTTCGTACGATCCAATCTATTTCATTCGTACGATCCATTCTAATTCATTCGTACGATCCATTATAATTTATTTGCACAAATGTATCCGTTCTAATTCATTCCTACGATCCATTCTAATTCATTTGCACGACCCATTATAATTCATTCGTACGATCCATTCTAATTCATTCATATGATCCTTTCCAATTCATTCGTACGATCCATTCTACTTCATTCGTACGATTCATTCTAATTCTTTCGCACGAATGTATCCATTCTAAATCATTCATACGATCCATTCTACGATCCATTCTAATTCATTCGTACGATCCATTCTAATTAATTTGTACGATCCATTCTAATTCATTCGTACGATCGATTCTAATTCATTTATACGATCCATTATAATTCCTTCGCACGAATGCATCCATTCTAATTCATTCATATGATCCATTCTAATTCATTCGCATGATCCATTCTAATTCATTCGTACGATCCATTCTAATTCATTCGTACGATCCATTCTAACTCATTCGCACGAATGTACGCATTCTAATTCATTCGTACAATCCATTCTAATTCATTCGCATAATCCATTCTAATTTATTCATACAATCCATTCTAATTCATTCGTACGATCCATTCTAATTCATTCGTACGACCCATTCTAATTCATTCGCATGAATGTATCCATTCTAATTCATTCATACGATCCATTCTGATTCATTCATATGATCCATTCTAATTCATTCGTACGAGCCATTCTAATTCATTCATACGATCCATTCTAATTCATTCGCATAAATATATCCACTCTAATTCATTTATACGATCCATTCTAATTTATTCGCGTGATCCATTCTAATTCATTCGTACGATCCATTCTAATTCATTCGCACGAATGTATCCATTCTAATTCATTCGTACGATCCATTCTAATTCATTCGTACGAATGTATCAATTCTAATTGATTAGTACGGTCCATTCTAATTCTTTCGTACGATCCATTCTAATACATTCGCACGAATGTATCCATTCTAATTCATTCGTACGATCGATTCTAATTCATTCGCACCATCCATTCTAATTCATTTGTACGATCCATTCTAATTCGTTCGCACTATCCATTCTAATTCATTCGTAAGATCGATTTTAATTCATTCACACGAATGTATCCATTCTAATTCATTCGTACGATCCATTCTAACTCATTTTTACGATCCATTCTAATTCATTCGCACGAATGTATCCATTTTAATTCATTCGTACGATCCATTCTAATACCTTCGCACGATCCATTCAAATTCATTCGTACAAGCCATTGTAATTAATTCTTACAATCCATTCTAATTCATTCATTCGATCCATTCTAATTCATTCGTACGATCCATTATAATTCATTCGCACGAATGTATCCGTTCTTATTCATATATACGATCCATTCTAATTCATTCGCACGATCCATTCTAATTCATCCGTACGATCCATTCTAATTTATTCGTACGATCCATTCTAATTCATTCGTACAATCCATTCTAATTCTTTCGCACGAATGTATCCATTCTAATTCATTCGTACGATCCATTCTAATTCATTCGTACGAATGTATCAATTCTAATTGATTAGTACAGTCCATTCTAATTCATTCGTACGATCCATTCTAATTCATTCGTACGATTCATTCAAATTCATTCTCACGAATGTATCCATTCTAATTCATTCGTATGATCCATTCTAATTCATTCGCACGATCTATTCTAATTCATTTGTACGATCCATTCTAATTCATTCGCACGATCCTTTCTAATTCATTCGTATGATCCATTTTAATTCATTCGCACGAATGTATCCATTCTAATTCATTCGTACGATCCATTCTAACTCATTCTTACGATCCTTTCTAATTCATTCGTACGGTCCATTATAATTCATTCGTACGAATGTATCCATTCTTATTCATTCATATGATCCATTCTAATTCATTCGCACGATCCATTCTAATTCATTCGTACGATCCATTATAATTCTTTCGCACGAATGTATCCATTCTAATTCATTCGTATGATCCATTCTAATTCATTCGTACGATCCATTCTAATTAATACGTACGATCCATTCTAGTTCTTTCGCACGAATATATCCATTCTAATTCATTCGTACGATCCATTCTAATACATTCGCACGATCCATTCAAATTCATTCGTACGAGCCATTCTAATTCATTCTTATGATCCATTCGAATTCATTAATTCGATACATTCTAATTCATTCATACGATTCATTATAATTCATTCGCACGAATATATCCATTCTAATTCATTCATACGATTCATTCTAAGTCATTTGCACGATCCATTCTAATTCATTCGTATGATACATTCTAATTCATTCGTACGATCTATTCTAATTCATTCATACTATCCATTCTAATTCTTTCGCACTAATGTATCCATTCTAATTCATTCGTACGATCCATTCTAATTCATTCGTACGATTCATTCTAATTCATTCGTACGATTCATTCTAATTCATTTATACGATCCATTCTAGTTCATTCGTACGATCCATTTTAATTCATTCGCACAAAGGTATCCATTCTAATTCATTCGTACGATCCATTCTAATTTATTCGCACGATCCATTCTAAGTCATTCATACGATTCATTGTAATTCATTCGTACGATCTAATTCATTCATACGATCTATTCTAATTTCATTCATACGATCCATTCTAATTCATTCATACGATCCATTCTAATTCATTCGCACGATCCATTCTAATTCATTCGCACGAATATATCCATTTTCATTCATTCGTATGATCCATTCTAATTCAATCGCATGATCCATTCTATTTCATTCTTACGATCCATTCTAATTCATTCGTGTGGGTGCAAATTTTGGCAGAAGTTTACCAACTACCACGGGACCCACCGGCCCTGCCTGGTGGGCCCACGAAGACCACCACTGGACCCACCAGCCCTGCCTGGTGGGCCCACGAAGACTACCACTGGACCCACCAGCCCTGCCTGGTGGGCCCACGAAGACTACCACTGGACCCACCAGCCCTGCCTGGTGGGCCCACGAAGACTACCATGGGACCCACCAGCCCTGCCTGGTGGGCCCACGAGGACCACCGCGAGACCCACCGGCCCTGCCCAGAAGGCCCACGAGCCTGTTGAATCCCCCAGAAGACGGTAGCGGGGCCCGCTAGCTTTACCTGGAGAATCCCCAGATACGACGGCAGAAACCGCCATTTAACCCAGAATTCCCACCAGAGAATCCTATAAATAGCAGAGCCTTCGAATGTAAAAGGAGGAAAGAAAATTCTGATTTCCACTCTGAGATCTGACTTTCAGAACCAGAGCTCTGGGATTTTCAACTTCTGATCTACCATCTCTCCTTGATCTTCTTTTCTCCTTAGAAGAGATCAGAGGGTTTTCAGTGACACTCGGCCTGTCGAGGTCACTTCAACTGAAGTATTAGTGAATTCGGGTTGCTCCCTATAGCACGGAGACGTAGGCTTCGGCTGAACTCCGAGATCACATCTCGTGTCAAAATCTCTCTGATTGTCTCTCTGTTTACATATCGAAAGAGGTAACTTCAACTCCAATCAACAGATCGACCAACGATCTTCGACGTCAACTTCAACTCAAATTGACTGGTGCTGCGAGAGTCTTCGGGTCGGCACGAAGATTTTCCCCCACAGTTTGGCGCCGTCTGTGGGATCCGATCAAAAAGTCCAACTCTCCGCTACTACTTGATCGGTTGAACCTACAACTGATCTTGATAGTCAAACTTCCTCGCTCTCTCGGTTGATCAGACTTGATCAGACAACTGAACGGCACTCTCGTTGCACCTTTCGCTCTCTGAATGGCGAGGACGAAACATCAAGGTCAACCAGAAGGAAGTAATACTCAACAACAAGCTCGTCCTGAGACTCGATCAATGAGTCAAAGGCTCAATTTCGGACAGCCCCTTGCTGTCCCAGAAATGGGGGTTCATTCAGGGAGCGGAAGATCCGTCGATCGACCGATCATCCACCATGCACGACAGTCAATTGGGCAAACAGCCCCCACTCCCGCTGAAGATCCTCCATCGACTTACCAGATCTCTGCAATCGACTTCCAATTGCTCCAATTGGCAAAGCAAAACGCCACCCTCACCGCTGAGAGGGATGCTCTGAAGAAGGCAGGCTCCGAAGCTGGAATTGCTATTCCGATCCCCTCCACAAGTGAGAGGGTTGATCTTCCTCGACATTCAATTCACTCCGAACAACGGAGGTCGATAGGCACTGCTGCCCTCGAAAGAATTCGTCGCGATCCTACTCCCTCTGCTGCTCCCTGGAAGCAGAGTGTCTGGGATCGTCTTGACGACGAGTCCTCCCAATCCTCTTCTGGTCGCAACTGCGACAAGAGGACACCTTCAAAAATCAACATGCCAAGGAAGCACCAAATGAAAGGCGCCCCTTCAAAGAGTAGAGTCTCTCCTTCCATTCCACTTCAACGTGGACTTGGATCGGACCTTCGACATCGACTCCAACAGGCGAACACTTCGATGCCAGAGCAAGACCTTGCGATCTTGCCTCTTGACCAACCCTTAGGTCGAGGACATGGTCGTAGGGATGGGTATTCCTCCACTGGACCTCTCTATCGAAGTCTCTTCGAGACAGCATTTCCAAGGGGATGGAGAACCCCTATCCTCTCCAAATTCAACTGCATCCGAGGAGATCCTGCTCTCCACATCCTCGCATTCAAACAAGCTCTTACGCCTCACGAAGAAGAAAACAATGTGCTCTGTCGCACCTTCGCGGGAAGCCTCGATGAGCCGTCGCTCGACTGGTATCATAATCTATGAGCTGGGTCCATCACCCAGTTCGATGTTTTAGCTAAACTCTTTGTGCAGCATTACCAGCTCAACCTGAAGCCCGAGAAGAAGCTCGACTCTCTATATAGACTAAGGATGGGTGCTGACGAGACTCTCCGAAGTTTCACCAGGAGGTTTCGCAATGAACATGCCGCCCTCTCTGGAAGACATCTGGATGATGAAGCCATCATGTTGGCTTTCCAGAACGCTCTCCGCTTCGATCTACACATCTACAACGACTTCATCCGCAATCCCCCTCCTTCTCTGGGAGCTATGTTTGATCGAATCCAGAGGGAGATTGAGGTGGAAGACGATCAAGTCGCTCGGAAAGGGCGAGAAACTAAGAGAAGGCCTGCTGAAAGAGAAGCTCCTAAGTATGCTGCAAAGGCTCACAACGCTGAAGCAGCAGCCCCTCCGGCCAACAAAAGATCAAAGAATGATGGGCGTCGATCTCCGACGAAGACCACTTTCACTGAGTGGAATTTACCAGTCGAACAGATACTCGACCGTATTCAACACGACGAGTATCTTCGGAGGCCCAATCCTCTTCAGCCAAATTCCAAATTCACAGCAGACAAAACAGTCTACTGCGAATTCCATCGAAGTCACAGCCACTCTACTGACCGATGCTATCGGTTGACGTTCCATCTTGAAGACTTACTACGAGAGGGCCACCTTCAAGAATTCGTCAACAACGGGCACGATCAACGTCGAACCTCTGCCAAGGGGAAAGAAGTGTGTTGGATACATCAAATCTCTTCTAACCGGCAACCAATTTCTGTGAAGGCCAATGTCTTTGGCATTCATGGAACCTTGCACAATCAAGCTTTGACCGGAAAGGAAGTGGATCGGCAGGTTCGACGCATCTTCCATGTTCGATCTACTACAAATAAAGAAGATACCTGGATCGAGAAGCCCATCGAAGGTCTTGCTTGGCCATCCATAGTCTTCAACGACACCGATCTTCATGGAGTTCATACTCCACATCGAGACCCCCTGGTCTTGAAACTCATCATCGACGGAAGCACCGTCAATCGAATCCTCATCGACACCGGAAGCTCTATCGACATTATATTCTCAGACTGTTTCAAACGCCTGGGACATAAGTATCAAAGCCTCGATGTCGTCCCGACTGTGATCACCGGCTTCAACGGTGAACAAAGCATCACAGTGGGCGAATCCAGATTTACCATCGACCTCAGCCGAGAGACTCGAGTCTCGGTAAGGTTTGCAATTGTCGAAGGAGTCTCCAGTTACAACGCCATCCTCGGGCGACCATTCCTCCATCAGATCAATGCCATCTCCTCCTCTTATCATCAACTACTCAAGTTTGCAACTGGAGAAGGCATCGTCTGCATTCGAGGCGATCAGCAAGCTGGAAGGTCTTGTGAAGCTGCTGCAGCAAAGACAGATCGAAAGATCAATATTGCTCCTCCAAAGCGGCCACGAGATGAAGCTGGTCCCTCTTCTAAATAGCAATCAAAGGAGATTCCGCTGACCGAACCTCCACCAATCGAATGGGAAACATCACCTTCAATTAAAGAAATCATCCCTATCGACATTGGCAGTGGAGATCTCCCTCGACAAACATTTATTGGTACCGGTCTTAGCAACGCAGAAGCGCAAGACATGGTATCCTTCCTCCAGTCCAATATCGACGTCTTCGCCTGGTGTTTCGAAGACATGCCTGGTATCAATCCAGATGACGCTTGCCATCGACTTGCGATCAAAGAAGAGGTGAAACCTGTCAAGCAAAAGCCACGCACCATCCGGCCAGAGCTGCAAGTTGCTGTTCAAGAAGAAATCACTAAGCTACTTGCAGCAGGCTTTATCCGTGAAGTAGAGTATCCTACCTGGATCTCTAACATAGTTGCTGTTCCAAAGAAGAATGGGAAAGTCAGAGTCTGCATCGACTTCACCAACCTCAACAAGGCTTGCCCCAAAGACCCATTCCCCATGCCAAGGATCGATAGACTCGTCGATGCCACTGCTGGCCACGAGCTATTGTCTTTCATGGATGGGTATTCTGGATACAATCAAATTCCACTTCATCCAGACGATCAAGAGAAGACTTGCTTCGTGACTAACCGAGGTCTCTACTGCTACAATGTAATGCCATTCGGCCTCAAAAATGCTGGTTCCACCTATCAACGGTTAGTCACAAAAATGTTCGAAGATCAGATCGGCCGCAACGTCGAAGTCTATGTCGATGATCTCCTCACCAAGAGTTCCATTCGGAGCAAGCATCTTTCTGATCTGGCAGAAACCTTTCAAGTTCTTCGAAAGTATCGTATGAAGCTCAATCCAGCCAAGTATGCTTTCGGAGTTCAATCTGGCAAATTCCTGGGTCATCTTGTGACCAGGAGGGGTATTGAAGCCAATCCTGATCAAATTCGAGCTATCCTCGACATGCCATCACCTACCAATTGAAAGGAAGTGCAGCGCCTCACTGGAAGACTTGCTGCCCTCAATCGGTTCATCTCAAAGTCTTCTGACAAATGTAAACCTCTCTTCGACAAACTACGAAAGGCGGATACTTCAGGGTGGAGTCCAATTTGTGAAGAGGCATTTCAAAGCATCAAGAAATATCTGGTGCAAGCTCCTATCTTGACGGCTCCACTTCCACAAGAAGACTTATGGCTCTATCTCGCCGTAACCAATCAAGCAATCAGTGCAGTCTTAGTCAGTAGAAGAGAAGGCTTCGAGCATCCAGTCTATTATATCAGTCACACTCTTCTCCCGGCTGAAACTTGCTATTCAAAAACTGAGAAAGTCATCCTAGCCTTACTCACTGCATCGCGTCGTCTTCAACCATACTTCGTCTCTCACTAGATCACTGTTATTTCAGAACATTCGCTCAAAGATATCATTGACAAAGCTGGTCGAGCTGGTCGAATGACCAAATGGGTGATCGAAATGAGTTCCCTGGGAATTCAGTTCGAATCTCGCACTTCTATCAAAGGTCAAGCTATTGCTGATTTTCTAGCTGATTTTCCAGTTGAAGACCCCATCATTTGGGAAGAAGATGTCGATATGCGCTTGGAGGATGAGGACAATACTCCGATCAACCTTGCAACAAAAATTGATCCAAATCTCGAAGCTACAGCTGCAACTCCTCCATGGAAACTTTATACTGATGGAGCTTCAAGTTCGATCGGTTCGGGAACTGGGATAGTCTTGGTATCCCCCGAACTTGATCATCTTCAGAAAGCCACTCTCCTCGGATTCACTGCCACCAACAACGAAGCCGAATACGAAGCACTCATTTCTGGACTCGAGATGGCGAAATCCCTGGGGGTAGATCGAATCATTGTCTACAGTGACTCCCAATTGATCATAAGGCAAATCAATGGAGAGTACACAGCTCGCGAAGAAAGAATGCAACTCTACTTGGCCTTAGTACGACATCTTCAACAACGTTTTATTGCCGCTGAATTCATTCAAATCCCCAGAGCTGAGAACCGAGAAGCAGATGCCTTAGCCAATGCTGCCTCAGTTCTTGGAGACTCACTCGGAGGAAGGCAAATACAAATCGATTATCAAGAAGTGTCCAAGACCACCCCCGATCAACAGATCCTTACTACTACAAAAGAATCTGGGGGTGGAGATCAGCTTGAGGACTGGAGACGATCAATTTTCGATTTCTTCAAGCATGGCAAAATGCCGGAAGATCCAAATCAAGCCCGAAGACTTCAAAGGAAGCTCCCATGCTACATTCTGCAAGGTGAAGATTTATATTTCAAATCTCACAACGGGATGTTGCTCAAGTGCCTTGGTCCCGAGCAAGCACTCGCAATCCTAATTGATATCCACTCTGGAACTTGTGGAAATCATTCGGGAGGAAGATCTCTTGAAGCCAAGACGAAACTACAAGGGTACTACTGGCCAACAATGACAAAGGATGCTCAACAAGTTGTTCAAAAATGTGAGCCATGCCAAAGACACGCTCGAGCTATTCATCTCCCTGCAGATGAGCTTCATCAACTATCAAGTCCCTGGCCATTCCATCAATGGGGGTTAGATTTCTTGGGTCCTTTCCCTCCAACTCCAAGCAAGAAGAAGTATCTACTGCTGGCCACGGATTATTTCACCAAATGGGTTGAAGCTGTGCCCCTCTTCCGAGAGACTGACGACGAAGTGATCAAATTCATTCGGCGCAACATCTTCTCAAGGTTTGGTACACCTCAAATTCTTGTTGCTGACAATGGAGCTCAGTTTGACTCCGACAAGTTTCGAGAGTTCTGTCTCAACAACGGCATCAAGCTATTCTATTCAACTCCAAGATATCCTCAATGCAATGGCCAAGCTGAAGCCTCAAATAGAGCCATACTTGGTATACTCAAGAAGAAACTCAACGACAAGAAAGGATTGTGGGAGCAAGTCCTACCTGAAGTTCTTTGGGGGTATCGCACAACTCCGAGAAGATCAACAGGGTTCTCACCCTTTCGTCTAACATATGGATCGGAAGCAGTACTCCCAACAGAAAATATATCAAGTACTTTGAAGACCAAAGCAGTTGAAGAAGGAATCAATGAAGAACTTCGGATCAATGATCTAGACTTCTCCAAAGAATTACGAGATCAAGCATCACTTCGTGTGGCCAAGTACCAACAGAAGATCAAAAGAGCCTATGACAAGAAAATCTACAAGAGACAGTTCCCAGTGGGCAGCCTAGTTCTCAGAGCAGTTTTTTACAACACCAAAGAGCACAGCAGTGGGAAACTTGCTCCCAACTGGGAAGGTCCATATATCGTTGAATCAGTAGGAGGCAAAGGTTCTTACAGACTGGTCACACCAGAAGGAGATAGATTGCCTCGAGCTTGGAATTCCAGACACCTCAAGATGTTCTATCCATGATGTAAATTCTGTGATGAATAAAATTCTCTTTCAGATGTTCAAATGTGCAGTGTTCAGCTTTTCAATTCAAGTTCTAAAGCAGCTTCAAATTCAAGTTACCAGGTCTTTTAACAAGTTTGGGTGTTAGAGTTGTAACTCAACCCCTTACTAGCAAATGTTAAAAACTGACCATATTCAAGTTACCAAGTCTTTTAACAAGTTTGGGTGTTAGAGTTGCGACTCAACCCCTTACTAGCAAATGTTAAACTGACCTTCAAGTTTCAATGTTCAAATTCAATCAATTTCGATATCGTCTAACAAGTTTGGGTGCTTGAGTTGCGACTCAACTCCTCACATTCAAGTGTTACACGAATTCAAGTTTCAATTTTCAAGTTGCAATAAGTTTGGGTGCTTGAGTTGCGACTCAACCCCTTACATACAAGTGTTGCATAGATTCAAATTCAAATTTCAAGGTAAACAAGTTTGGGTGATCAAGTTGCGACTCGATCCCTTACATTCAAAAGATTGTATCTATGCTAATGCTATCCAGAACATAAGATTCAAAGACATTCAACTCAAGAGACATCCAATTTTTAAACACCAAAGAGATTTCTATTATTATCAAAAATATGACAAGTACAGGAGCGAGCTATTACATATCAAGAGTTTACAAGCACAACAACTGAAAGGAAGAAAAAGTCTCAAGGCTTGGCCACACTCTGCGCACGTGACTTTTCCCCCTCAGATCCAGCACGAGCTTTGCTCGCCGCTGATGCCTTGGAGGATCGGACACTTGCAACATGGGCCCTGAGTGCTTCTGCCGCCTTTTCAGCTGTTTCCCTGTAGCTCTGGCACTCACTCCGCATATGCTCCAGCTCCTTCTTATGAGTCTCTGCTGAAGCAGCAAGTTGAGCCTCCAGCTCCTTTATTCGAGCAGCACGATCGAAGCCCAAGTTCTCGATCCTGAAGAATCTTTTCTTCAGATCTTCAAGCTCGTGACCCCGGAACTCATATCCATTCTGCCAGCCCTTGCTCTCCAACTTTTCCTTGCGAAGGGCCTCGGTCTTGGCCTTCAATGCCTCCTTTTTTGAGGATAGAGCCTCCTTCAGCTTATCCCTCTCCTCGCTTACGACCTCCAATGTGGCAGATAAGCGGGAGACTTCAGCTGAAGCTTCTTTGGCCCCCGCCTTTATGGAGAGCTTGGTCGCGACATTCAAAACTGCTGAATTCTGCAAAAAGAACAAAAGAGTTAGAATTATTCTGAAGATGCAATTCAGATGATCATTCGAGCAAGATGCACCTACCACCAGTTCGAGCCTGTCGAAAGCTTCATCCAGAGTAGCCCCTGGAAGATTACAGAGTTTCCGGATCACGGATGTGGGGTGGTTGATGTCAACATCACCCAAACTCTTCATCTTCGGGGTCGAGCCAGCTGGCGCACCTGCAATCAACACGAAGGACAAAGTGTTAGATTATTCCCAATCTTCAAAGGCAATACAATCAAGGCAAGTTAGTAAAATTACCTGAGGCTTCAACCCTTGGCTCCTTACCCTTTAGGCGATCGGAACCACCCTGAGGGGTCGTTTTCTCCTGAGTAGGAGCCGGCGTTGGCTGAGGTTGAGTATCTCCATCGCCCACGCGACTTTCCCTCTCCAAATGGATAGGAGAGGGAGCATCCCGGGGAGGTGAAACTCTTTACTCCTGGGGCCCGCCTGGCTGGACGAGTCCCGCCACCATAGCAGCCACCTCCTCAGCCAGAGACCGAGAGGGGGGTGGGGGTTGTTCAACTTCGATACCCCCGCTCGTGGTTGCTCCTTCGAGGCGGGGTACTTCAGGTGGAATTTGATCGAGGGGTGTGGGGTTGCTTCCAACCACACCACTCCTCGACAACTTAATTTTGAAGCGCAGCGGCTTCTTCAATTCATCAAACTTGTAGGTGGGAACCGCCTTTGGGCCATCACCTTCTATGTCGAGAATTTCCTCCATTTGACGGGCTCTAACCTCGTCAATAGGAATAGGAATCGAGTCTTCCCCTGTTGCACCACCAGTGGGGGTGGGAGGAATTTCTTCCTCACCACCCCCATTCTCACCATCTCCACCAGAGGGGGTGGAAGACAGATCATCCTCACCGCCCCCTTCCTCGTCCTCGTCATTACCACTATTGTCGTGGCTGACATTCTCGGTCTCTTCGTCTTCCTCGACGCTCTCCTTCTTTTCTTTTTCTTCTTCTTCATTCTTCTTCCCTTGGTCTTCATTTTCCTTTTGCTTGAGGGTTTTTCGTTTCTTCTTCACTGGGCCTCTTTGAATCACCAGTTTCTCTTCCACAGTGGGCAAGCGGCGCCTTGCAGTGTAGAGTTTCTTCTCGGCCCGAACCTTTCGAATGATCTTGCCCGAATGAGGGTCTTCTTCGTAGTCAGAGTATAGGACTTCATTGTCCTCGTATCTATCCTTTGATCGGTGGAGGAGATTGGCCTTGCCATATCTCACGGGGCAGTTGGAAAACTGCTTCCACGACCTGGTTCCACAGGTCAACTCAAGAAATAAATTATCGATTGCTCCAGCCCTCTCGGAGGTCCAGGCATAGATGCCTTTCTCGCAGTACATCTTCACTGCGTCATGCACTTCACCTCGAGGGGTATCCGGGACTGAGATAGGTGTCCATGCGCCGGTAACAGAAATTGGCCAATCAGTATACAATTTGTCCGAAGGGACTGTATCGGTGAGTGGGCGCAGCGGAGATACTCCAGTCAAATTGTAGAACGGGCTATCCCTTCTGTATGCCCATCGATAGTGGAAGAAAAAGTAGCCAAGCTCGATCCGAGCGTCTTCACCTTCTGGAATGCTAGAGTAGCACGCCTTCAAGTCTTCCTGGAAATCCGATTCCACGTGGCAGAATGCGTAGATGATTCACCAGGCATTCCCAGTGACCTGCCCCGGGCAAAGGCCAGAAGTGTTCAGTAATCTTGCCGCAAAGGGTGGCAACGGTAGACGCAGACCGCAGTTGAGTTGGCCGACGGTCACAATGGTTCCCATGACCTGCTCACTACTAGCAAAGTTGGTGAAGACAGTCTTCTTGTCAATGCCGAATGCGGCCTGAACGCTGGGGAGCGAAGGTTGTACCCTCCCTTCGGTGAAGAAAGAGAGCAATGTCTGCCACTTCCTCCTCTTTGAATCGGTGAACTCGCCACCAGTATTGTACACGTACTCAGTCTCCTCTGACAAAGACATGAGCGGGCCCAGAACAAACTTTACTTTAGGAATATGCTCTGGCCTCGATGGCGCTGAAGCAAACCCTACTCCTTGGTGTCTTTTGCCCAGCTGCCCAAGTTCGGCAAGCACAGCCTTGCCCTTGCCACGGCCACCCTTCGGAGAGGATGGAACCTCAACAATCTCCTTCCCTTTCCTCTTCGAAGGGACCCCGCCAGACTTCTTCGAGCTTCCAGAAGATGCCATCTGATCGATCGAGCAAAAGCAGAAATCGGGAGCAAAGAGTCTGGACTTCGAAAAATTTTGGGAGCGTGAGGCAAAAATGACAGCCGGTGAAACTTTTATACCCAGGGTAAAACAGGTACGCAAATCGAGAAAACACGTGTCTTCACCATATCAAATCGCGTGTTTTTGTAGGAACACGTGGCATCCATCCGTAGCTTGCGCAAAATCAGGCGAAACGTCGGACCAGACGAAACGTTGAGCCACCGGTCCACGTGAACCAAACGGTCCAAGCACGCCACCGGTCTGAGTAAACCGGATCGCCGGTCAAAAAGGCTCATTCAAACCAACCAAAGATTCAAAACAGGAAGGATCAAGCCCCATCAATGTTCAAAACTCTGCCAGAAGATCAGAACAGAACAGCTGTAAAACCCTCTCTGAGGGCAGGTTCAAAACTTTCATTCGATCGGTCAAATTTCGACTGGATCTGGCAAAAAAACAAGGTTTTTTGCCGATCACTCGAACCTTGACCGGATAATTTTTTACCGATTGGACAAACTTGTCCGATCAGCAAAAATCATTCGATCGGTCAAATTTCTACTGGATCTGGCAAAAAACCAAGGTTTTTTGCCGATCACTCGAACCTTGACCGGATAATTTTTTACCGATCGGACAAACTTGTCCGATCGGCAAAAATCATTCGATCGGTCAAATTTCTACTGGATCTGGCAAAAAACCAAGGTTTTTTGCCGATCACTCGAACCTTGACCGGATAATTTTTTACCGATTGGACAAACTTGTCCGATCAGCAAAAATCATTCGATCGGTCAAATTTCTACTGGATCTGGCAAAAAACCAAGGTTTTTTGCCGATCACTCGAACCTTGACCGGATAATTTTTTACCGATCGGACAAACTTGTCCGATCGGCAAAAATCATTCGATCGGTCAAATTTCTACTGGATCTGGCAAAAAACCAAGGTTTTTTGCCGATCACTCGAACCTTGACCGGATAATTTTTTACCGATCGGACAAACTTGTCCGATCAGCAAAAATCATTCGATCGGTCAAATTTCTACTGGATCTGGCAAAAAACCAAGGTTTTTTGCCGATCACTCGAACCTTGACCGGATAATTTTTTACCGATCGGACAAACTTGTCCGATCGGCAAAAATCATTCGATCGGTCAAATTTCTACTGGATCTGGCAAAAAACCAAGGTTTTTTGCCGATCACTCGAACCTTGACCGGATAATTTTTTACCGATCGGACAAACTTGTCCGATCGGCAAAAATCATTCGATCGGTCAAATTTCTACTGGATCTGGCAAAAAACCAAGGTTTTTTGCCGATCACTCGAACCTTGACCGGATAATTTTTTACCGATCGGACAAATTTGTCCGATCGGCAAAAATCATTCGATCGGTCAAATTTCTACTGGATCTGGCAAAAAACCAAGGTTTTTTGCCGATCACTCGAACCTTGACCGGATAATTTTTTACCGATTGGACAAACTTGTCCGATCGGCAAAAATCATTCGATCGGTCAAATTTTTACTGGATCTGGCAAAAAACTAAGGTTTTTTGCCGATCACTCGAACCTTGACCGGATAATTTTTTACCGATCGGACAAATTTATCCGATCGGCAAAAATCATTCGATCGGTCAAATTTCTACTGGATCTGGCAAAAAAACAAGGTTTTTTGCCGATCACTCGAACCTTGACCGGATAATTTTTTACCGATCGGACAAACTTGTCCGATCGGCAAAAATCATTCGATCGGTCAAATTTCTACTGGATCTGGCAAAAAACCAAGGTTTTTTGCCGATCACTCGAACCTTGACCGGATAATTTTTTACCGATCGGACAAACTTGTCCAATCGGCAAAAATCATTCGATCGGTCAAATTTCTACTGGATCTGGCAAAAAACCAAGGTTTTTTGCCGATCACTCGAACCTTGATCGGATAATTTTTACCGATCGGACAAACTTGTCCGATCGGCAAAAATCATTCGATCGGTCAAATTTCCTACTGGATCGGTCAAAAAACCATGTTTTTTGACCGATCACCCTATTCTTGACCGGTTGAATTTTGACCGATCGGTCAAAATTTGACCGATCGGTCAAATATGACCGATCGGTCAAAAATTAACCGATCGGTCAAATTTCAACCGATCGGTCAAATTTCCTACTGGATCGGTCAAAAAACCATGTTTTTTGACCGATCACCTGATTCTTGACCGGTTGAATTTTGACCGATCGGTCAAAATCTGACCGATCGGTCAAAATTGACCGATCGGTCAAATTTGACCGATCAATCAAAATTAACCGGTCAGTCCCTTTTTTGTGCTAACACTCGACAAGTTTCTTCTTGCCTTTTGCGACAGGGGGTTGCTATTTTTTGCACCAAATCCAAGCCAGCCAGAACGAACTCTAGCTAACTTGGAGGGGGTAACTGTGGGTGCAAATTTTGGCAGAAGTTTACCAACTACCACGGGACCCACCGGCCCTACCTGGTGGGCCCACAAAGACCACCACTGGACCCACCAGCCCTGCCTGGTGGGCCCACGAAGACTACCACTGGACCCACCAGCCCTGCCTGGTGGGCCCACGAAGACTACCACTGGACCCACCAGCCCTGCCTGGTGGGCCCACGAAGACTACCATGGGACCCACCAGCCCTGCTTGGTGGGCCCACGAGGACCACCGCGGGACCCACCGGCCCTGCCCAGAAGGCCCACGAGCCTGTGGAATCCCCCAGAAGACGGTAGCGGGGCCCGCTAGCTTTACCTGGAGAATCCCCAGATACGACGGCAGAAACCGTCATTTAACCCAGAATTCCCACCAGAGAATCCTATAAATAGCAGAGCCTTCGAATGTAAAAGGAGGAAAGAAAATTCTGATTTCCACTCTGAGATCTGACTTTCAGAACCAGAGCTCTGGGATTTTCAACTTCTGATCTACCATCTCTCCTTGATCTTCTTTTCTCCTTAGAAGAGATCAGAGGGTTTTCAGTGACACTCGGCCTGTCGAGGTCACTTCAACTGAAGTATTAGTGAATTCGGGTTGCTCCCTATAGCACGGAGACGTAGGCTTCGGCTGAACTCCGAGATCACATCTCGTGTCAAAATCTCTCTGATTGTCTCTCTGTTTACATATCGAAAGAGGTAACTACAACTCCAATCAACAGATCGACCAACGATCTTCGACGTCAACTTCAACTCAAATTGACTGGTGCTGCGAGAGTCTTCGGGTCGGCACGAAGATTTTCCCCCACAATTCGCACGATCCATTCTAAATCATTCGTATGATCCATTCTAATTCATTCTTTCGATCCATTCTAATTCATTCGCACGAATATATCCATTCAAATTCATTCGTACGATCCATGCTAATTCATTCGTTCGATCAATTCTAATTCATTAGCACGATCCATTCTAATTCATTCGTACGATCCATTCTAATTCATTCGCACGATCCATTCTAATTCATTTATAGGATCCATTCTAATTCATTCATACAATCCATTCTAATTCATTCGCACGAATGTATCCATTCTAATTCATTCTTTCGATCCATTCTAATTCATTTGCACGAATGTATCCATTCTAATTCATTCATACGATCCATTCTAATTCATTCGCACGATCCATTCTAATTAGTTCGTACGATCCATTCTAATTCATTCGTACGATCCATTCTAATTCATTGGCACGATCCATTCTAATTCGTTCATACGATCCATTCTAATTCATTTGTATGATCCATTCCAATTCATTCGTACGATCCATTCTAATTTATTCTAACGATCCATTCTAATTCTTTCACACAAATGTATCCATTGTAATTCATTCGTACGATCCATTCTAATTCATTTGTACGATCCATTCCAATTCATTCGTACGATCCATTCTAATTCATTCGCAAGAATGTATCATTCTAATTCATTCATATGATCCAATCTAATTCATTCGCACGATCCATTCTAATTCATTCGTACGATCCATTCCAATTCATTCCTACGATCCATTCTAATTCACTCGTACAAATGTATCCATTCTAATTTATTCGTACGATCCATTCTAATTCATTCACATAATCCATTCTAATTTATTCGTACAATCCATTCTAATTCATTCGTACGACCATTCTAATTCATTCACACGAATGTATCCATTCTAATTCATTCATACGATCCATTCTAATTCATTCGTACTATCCATTCTAATTCATTTGCAAGATCCATTCTAATTCATTCGCACAAATATATCCATTCTATTTCATTTGTACGATCCATTATAATTCATTCGCACGATCCATTCTTATTCGTTCGTACGATCCATTCTAATTCATTCGCACAAATGTATCCACTCTAATTCATTCGTACGATCCATTCTAATTCATTCACACGAATGTATCCATTCTAATTCATTCGTACGATCTATTCTAATTTATTCGTACGATCCATTCTATTTCATTTGTACGCTCCATTCTAATTCATTCGCACGATCCATTTTAATTCATTCATATGATCCATTCTAATTCATTCAAATGATCCATTCTAATTCATTCGCACGAATGTCTCCATTCTAATTCATTCATACGATCCATTCTAATTCATTCGTATGATCCATTCTAATTCATTCGTACGATCCATTCTAGTTCATTCGCACGAATGTATCTATTCTAATTCATTTGTACGATCCATTCTAATTCATTCACACGATCCATTCTAATTCATTTGTATGATCCATTCTAATTCATTCGCACGATCTTTTCTAATTCATTCGTACGATCCATTCTAATTTATTCGCACGAATGTATCCATTCTAATTCATTCGTACGATCCATTCTAATTCATTCGCACGAATTTATCCATTCTAATTCATTCGTATGATCCATTCTAATACATTCGCACGATCCATTCAACTTCATTCGTACGAGCCATTCTAATTCATTCTTACGATCCATTGTAATTCATTCATTCGATGCATTCTAATTCATTCGTACGTTCCATTATAATTCATTCGCACAAATGTATCTGTTCTAATTCATTCATACGATCCATTCTAATTCATTCACACGAATGTATCCATTCTAATTGATTCGTACGATCCATTCTAATTCATTCATACGATCTATTCTAATTCATTCGTACGATCCATTCTAGTTCATTCGTACGATCCATTCTAATTCATTCGCATGAAGGTATCTATTGTAATTCATTTGTACGATCCATTCCAATTCATTCGCATGATCCATTCTAAGTTATTCATACGATCCATTCTAATTCATTCGTACGATCCAATATAATTCATTCATATGAACCATTCTAATTTTATTCATATAATCCATTCTAATTCATTCATACGATCCATTCTAATTCATTCGCACGATCCATTCTAATTCATTCGCCCGAATATATCCATTCTAATTCATTCGTACTATCCATTCTAATTTATTCATACGATCCATTCTATTTCATTTGTACGATCCATTCTAATTCATTCGCACGATCCATTCTAATTCATTCATATGATCCATTCTAATTCATTCATACGATCCATTCTAATTCATTTGCACGAATGTATCCATTCTAATTCATTTGTACGATCCATTCTAATTCATTCGCATGATCCATTCTATTTTAATCGTATGATCCATTCTAGTTCATACGTAAGATCCATTCTAATTCATTGGCACGAATGTATCCATTTTAATTCATTCGTTCGATCCATTCTAATTCATTCGCACGAATGTATCCATTCTAATTTATTCATACGATCCATTCTAATTCATTCGTACGATCAATTCTAATTCATTCGCACGATCCATTCTAATTCATTCGTACGATGCATTCTAATTCATTCATATGATCTTTTCCAATTTATTCATACGATCCATTCTAATTCATTCGTACGATCCAATCTAATTCTTTCGCACGAATGTATCCATTCTAAATCATTCGTATGATCCATTCTAATTCATTCGTATGATCCATTCTAACCCATTCGTACGATCCATTCTAATTCATTCGCACGAATGTATCCATTCTAATTCATTCGTACGATCAATTCTAATTCATTTGTATGATCCTTTCTAATTCATTTGTACGATCCATTCTAATTCATTCGTTCGGTCCATTATAATTCATTTGCACAAACGTATCCATTATAATTCATTCATACGATCTATTCTAATTCATTCGCACGATCAATTCTAATTCAATCGTATGATCCATTCTATATCATTCGTACGATCCATTTTAATTCATTCGCACTAATGTATCCATTCTAATTCATTTGTGCGATTCATTCTAATTCATTCGCACGAATGTATCAATTCTAAATCATTCGTATGGTCCATTCTAATTCATTCGTACGATCCATTCAAATTCATTCGTACGATCCATTCTAATTCATTCGCACGAATGTATCCATTCTAATTCATTCATATGATCCATTCTAATTCATTCGCATAATACATCCTAATTTATTCGTACGATCTATTCTAATTCATTCGTACGATCCATTCTAATTCATTTGTACGATCCATTCTAATTCATTCGCACAAATGTATCCATTCTAATTCATTTGTACGATTCATTCTAATTCATTCGCACGATCCATTCTAATTCATTCGTACGATCCATTCTAATTCATTCATATGATCCATTCTAATTCATTCGCACAAATGTATCCATTCTAATTAATTTGTACGATCCATTCTAATTCATTTGCACGATCAATTCTAATTCATTCGTATGATCCATTCTAATTCATTTGCACGAATGTATCCATTCTAATTCATTCGTACGATCCATTCTAATTCATTCGCAAGATCCATTCTAATTCATTCGCACAAATGTATCCATTCTATTTCATTTGTACGATCCATTCTAATTCATTCGCACGATTCATTCTTATTCATTCGTACGATCCATTCTAATTCATTCGCACAAATGTATCCATTCTAATTCATTCGTACGATCCATTCTAATTCATTCACACGAATGTATCCATTCTAATTCATTCGTACGATCTATTCTAATTTATTCGTACGATCCATTCTATTTCATTTGTACGCTCCATTCTAATTCATTCGCACGATCCATTTTAATTCATTCATATGATCCATTCTAATTCATTCAAACGATCCATTCTAATTCATTCGCACGAATGTATCCATTCTATTTCATTCATACGATCCATTCTAATTCATTCGTATGATCCATTCTAATTCATTCGTACGATCCATTCTAATTCATTCGCACGAATGTATCTACTCTAATTCATTTCTACGATCCATTCAAATTCATTTGCACGATCCATTCTAATTCATTTGTATGATCCATTCTAATTCATTCGCACGATCTATTCTAATTCATTCGTACGATCCATTCTAATTTATTCGCACGAATGTATCCATTCTAATTCATTTGTACGATCCATTCTAATTCATTCGTACGATCCATTCTAATTCATTCGCACGAATTTATCCATTGTAATTCATTCGTATGATCCATTCTAATACATTCGCACGATCCATTCAACTTCATTCGTACGAGCCATTCTAATTCATTCTTACGATCCATTGTAATTCATTCATTCGATGCATTCTAATTCATTCGTACGATCCATTATAATTCATTCGCACAAATGTATCTGTTCTAATTCATTCGTACGATCCATTCTAATTCATTCACACGAATGTATCCATTCTAATTGATTCGTACGATCCATTCTAATTCATTCATACGATCTATTCTAATTCATTCGTACGATCCATTCTAGTTCATTCGTACGATCCATTCTAATTCATTCGCACGAAGGTATCTATTGTAATTCATTTGTACGATCAATTCTAATTCATTCGCACGAAGGTATCTATTCTAATTCATTCGCACGAAGGTATCTATTCAAATTCATTCGTACGATCCAATATAATTCATTCATATGAACCATTCTAATTTTATTCATATGATCCATTCTAATTCATTCATACGATCCATTCTAATTTATTCGCACGATCCATTCTAATTCAGTCGCACGAATATATCCATTCTAATTCATTCGTACGATCCATTCTAATTTATTCATACGATCCATTCTATTTCATTTGTACGATCCATTCTAATTCATTCGTACGATCCAATATAATTCATTCATATGAACCATTCTAATATTATTCATATGATCCATTCTAATTCATTCATACGATCCATTCTAATACATTCGCACGATCCATTCTAATTCATTCGCCCGAATATATCCATTCTAATTCATTCGTACGATCCATTCTAATGTATTCATGCGATCCATTCTATTTCATTTGTACGATCCATTCTATTTCATTCGCACGATCCATTCTAATTCATTCATATGATCCATTCTAATTCATTCATACGATCCATTCTAATTCATTCGCACGAATGTATCCATTCTAATTCATTTGTACGATCCATTCTAATTCATTCGCATGATCCATTCTATTTTAATCGTACGATCCATTCTAGTTCATACGTAAGATCCAATCTAATTCATTGGCACGAATGTATCCATTTTAATACATTCGTTCGATCCATTCTAATTCATTCGCACGAATGTATCCATTCTAATTTATTCATACGATCCATTCTAATTAATTCGTACGATCAATTCTAATTCATTCGCACGATCCATTCTAATTCATTCGTACGATGCATTCTAATTCATTCATATGATCTTTTCCAATTTATTCATACGATCCATTCTAATTCATTCGTACGATCCAATCTAATTCTTTCGCACGAATGTATCCGTTCTAAATCATTCGTATGATCCATTCTAATTCATTCGTATGATCCATTCTAACCCATTCGTACGATCCATTCTAATTCATTCGCACGAATGTATCCATTCTAATTCATTCGTACGATCCATTCTAATTCATTTGTATGATCCTTTCTTATTCATTTGTACGATCCATTCTAATTCATTCGTTCGGTCCATTATAATTCATTTGCACAAATGTATCCATTATAATTCATTCATACGATCTATTCTAATTCATTCGCACGATCAATTCTAATTCAATCGTATGATCCATTCTAATTCATTCGTACGATCCATTTTAATTCATTCGCACTAATGTATCCATTCTAATTCATTTGTGCGATTCATTCTAATTCATTCGCACGAATGTATCCATTCTAAATCATTCGTATGATCCATTCTAATTCATTCGTACGATCAATTCAAATTCATTCGTACGATCCATTCTAATTCATTCGCACGAATGTATCCATTCTAATTCATTCATATGATCCATTCTAATTCATTCGCATAATACATCCTAATTTATTCGTACGATCTATTCTAATTCATTCGTACGATCCATTATAATTCATTTGTACGATCCATTCTAATTCATTCGCACAAATGTATCCATTCTAATTCATTTGTACGATCCATTCTAATTCATTCGCACGATCCATTCTAATTCATTCGTACGATCCATTCTAATTCATTCATATGATCCATTCTAATTCATTCGCACAAATGTATCCATTCTAATTAATTTGTACGATCCATTCTAATTCATTTGCACGATCAATTCTAATTCATTCGTATGATCCATTCTAATTCATTCGCACGAATGTATCCATTCTAATTCATTCGTACGATCCATTCTAATTCATTCGCAAGATCCATTCTAATTCATTCGCACAAATGTATCCATTATATTTCATTTGTACGATCCATTCTAATTCATTCGCACGATCCATTCTTATTCATTCGTACGATCCATTCTAATTCATTCGCACGAATGTATCCATTCTAATTCATTCGTACGATCCATTCTAATTCATTCACACGAATGTATCCATTCTAATTCATTCGTACGATCTATTCTAATTTATTCGTACGATCCATTCTATTTCATTTGTACGCTCCATTCTAATTCATTCGCACGTTCCATTTTAATTCATTCATATGATCCATTCTAATTCATTCAAACGATCCATTCTAATTCATTCGCACGAATGTATCCGTTCTATTTCATTCATACGATCCATTCTAAGTCATTCGTATGATCCATTCTAATTCATTCGTACGATCCATTCTAATTCATTCGCACGAATGTATCTATTCTAATTCATTTCTACGATCCATTCAAATTCATTCGCACGATCCATTCTAATTCATTTGTATGATCCATTCTAATTCATTCGCACAATCTATTCTAATTCATTCGTACGATCCATTCTAATTCATTCGCACGAATGTATCCATTCTAATTCATTCGTACGATCCATTCTAATTCATTCGTACGATCCATTCTAAGTCATTCGCACGAATTTATCCATTCTAATTCATTCGTATGATCCATTCTAATACATTCGCACGATCCATTCAACTTCATTTGTACGAGCCATTCTAATTCATTCTTACGATCCATTGTAATTCATTCATTCGATGCATTCTAATTCATTCGTACAATCGATTATAATTCATTCGCACAAATGTATCTGTTCTAATTCATTCGTACGATCCATTCTAATTCATTCACACGAATGTATCCGTTATAATTGATTCGTACGATCCATTCTAATTCATTCATACGATCTATTCTAAATCATTCGTACGATCCATTCTAGTTCATTCGTACGATCCATTCTAATTCATTCGCACGAAGGTATCTATTGTAATTCATTTGTACGATCCATTCTAATTCATTCGCACGAAGGTATCTATTCTAATTCATTCGCACGAAGGTATCTATTCTAATTCATTCGTACGATCCAATATAATTCATTCATATGAACCATTCTAATTTTATTCATATGATCCATTCTAATTCATTCATACGATCCATTCTAATTCATTCGCACGATCCATTCTAATCCAGTCGCACGAATATATCCATTCTTATTCATTCGTGCGAACCATTCTAATTTATTCGTACGATCCATTCTATTTCATTTGTACGATCCATTCTAATTCATTCGCACGATCCATTCTAATTCATTCATATGATCCATTCTAAATCATTCATACGATCCATTCTAATTCATTCGCACGAATGTATCCATTCTAATTCATTTGTACGATCCATTCTAATTCATTCGCACGATCCATTCTATTTTAATCGTACGATCCATTCTAGTTCATACGTAAGATCCATTCTAATTCATTGGCACGAATGTATCCATTTTAATTCATTCGTTCGATCCATTCTAATTCATTCGCACGAATGTATCCATTCTAATTCATTTGTATGATCCATTCTAATTCATTCGTACGATCAATTCTAATTCATTCGCACGATCCATTCTAATTCATTCGTACGATGCATTCTAATTCATTCGTATGATCTTTTCCAATTTATTCATACGATCCATTTTAATTCATTCGTACGATCCAATCTAATTCTTTCACACGAATGTATCCATTCTAAATCATTCGTATGATCCATTCTAATTCATTCATACGATCCATTCTAACCCATTCGTACGATCCATTCTAATTCATTCGCACGAATGTATCCATTCTAATTCATTCGTACGATCCATTCTAATTCATTTGTATGATCCTTTCTGATTCATTTGTACGATCCATTCTAATTCATTCGTTCGGTCCATTATAATTCATTTGCACAAATGTATCCATTATAATTCATTCATACGATCTATTCTAATTCATTCGCATGAACCATTTTAATTCATTCGTATGATCCATTCTAATTCATTCGTACGATCCATTTTAATTCATTCGCACGAATGTATCCATTCTAATTCATTTACGCGATTCATTCTAATTCATTCGCACGAATGTATCCATTCTAAATCATTCGTATGATCCATTCTTATTCATTCGTACGATCCATTCAAATTCATTCGTACGATCCATTCTAATTCATTCGCACGAATGTATCCATTCTAATTCATTCATACGATCCATTCTAATTCATTCGCATAATACATCCTAATTTATTTGTACGATCTACTCTAATTCATTCGTACGATCCATTCTAATTCATTTGTACGATCCATTCTAATTCATTCGCACAAATGTATCCATTCTAATTCATTTGTACGATCCATTCTAATTCATTCGCACGATCCATTCTAATTCATTTGTACGATCCATTCTAATTCATTCATATGATCCATTCTAATTCATTCGCAGAAATGTATCCATTCTAATTAATTCGTACGATCCATTCTAATTCATTTGGACGATCAATTCTAATTCATTCGTATGATCCATTCTAATTCATTCGCACAAATGTATCCATTCTAATTCATTCGTACGATCCATTCTAATTCATTCGTACGAATGTATCAATTCTAATTCGTTCGTACGGTCCATTCTAATTCATTCGATCGATCCATTCTAATTCATTCGTACGATCCATTCTAATTTATTTGCACGAATGTATCCATTCTAATTCATTCGTACGATCTATTCTAACTCTTTCACACGATCCATTCTGATTCATTTGTACGATCCATTCTAATTCATTTGCACGAAGGTATCCATTCTAATTCATTCGTACGATCCATTCTAATTCATTCGCACGATCCATTCTAATTCATTTGTACGATCCATTCTAATTCATTCGCACGAATGTATCCATTCTAATTAATTTGAATGATCAATTCTAATTCATTCGCACGAATGTATCCGTTCTAATTCATTCGTACGATCCATTCTAATTCATTCATCCGATCCATTCTAGTTCATTCGTACGATCCATTCTAATTCATTCGCACGAAGGTATCTATTCTAATTCATTCGTACGATCCATTCTAATTCATTCGCACGATCCATTCTAAGTCATTAGTACGATCCATTATATTTCATTCGTACGATCCAATCTGATTCATTCGCACAAATATATCCTTTTTAATTCATTCGTACGATCAATTCTAATTCATTCGCACGATCTATTCTAATTCATTCGTATGATCCATTCTAATTCGTTCGTACGATCTATTCTAATTCATTAGTACGATCCATTCTAATTCGTTCGTACGATCTATTCTAATTCATTTGCACGAATGTATCTATTCTAATTTATTTGTACGATCCATTCTAATTCATTCGCACGATCCATTCTAATTCATTCGTACGATCCATTCTAATTCATTCGTACAATCCATTAAAGTTCATTCCTATGATCCATTCTAATTCATTCACAAGAACATATTTATTCTAATTTATTCATACGATTTATTCTAATTCATTCGCATGAACCAGTCTAATTCATTCGTACGATCCATTCTAATTCATTCGTACGATCTATTCTAATTCTTTCGCACGATCCATTCTAATTCATTCATACGATCCATTCTAACTCATTCGCACGAATGTATCCATTCTAATTCATTCATATGATCCATTCTAATTTATTCATACGATCCATACTAATTCATTCAAAAGAATGTATCCATTCTAATTCATTCGTATGATCCATTCTAATTCATTTGCACAATCCAATCTAATTCATTTCTACGATCCATTCTAATTCATTCGTACGATCTATTCTAATTCAATAGTACGATCCATTCCAATTCATTCGCATAAATGTATCCAGTCAAATTCATTCGTACGATCCATTCTAATTTTTTCGCACGATCCATTCTAATTCATTCGTACGATCCATTCTAATTCATTCGCACGATCCATTCTAATTGATTCATATGATCCATTCTAATTCATTCGCACGAATGTATCCATTCTAATTTATTCATACGATCTATTCTAATTCATTCGCACGATCCATTCTAGTTCATTCATAAGATCCATTCTAATTCGTTCATACGATCCATTTCTAATTCATTAGTACGATCAATTCTAATTCATTCGCATGAATGTATCCATTCTAATTCATTCGTACGATCCATTCTAATTCATTCACACGATCCCCTCAAATTCATTCGTACAATCCATTCTAATTTATTCGTATGATACATTCAAATTCATTCGTACGATCCATTATACTTCATTCGCACGAATATATCCGTTCTAATTCATTCGTACGATCCATTCTAATTTATTTGCACGATCGATTCTAATTCATTCATACGATCCACTCTAATTCATTCGTATGATCCATTCTAATTCATTCATACGATCCACTCTAATTCATTCGTACAATCCATTCTAATTCATTCATACGATCCATTCTAGTTCATTCGTACGATCCATTCTAATTCATTCGCATGAAGGTATCCATTCTAATTCATTCGTACGATCCAATCTAATTTATTCGCACGATCCATTCTAAGTCATTCATACGATCCAATGTAATTCATTCGACCGATCCAATCTAATTCATTCATACGATCTATTCTAATTTCATTCATACGATCCATTCTAATTCATTCATACGATCCATTCTAATTCATTCGCACGATCCATTCTAATTCATTCGCACGAATATATCCATTTTAATTCATTCGTATGATCTATTCTAATTCATTCGCACGATCCATTCTATTTCATTCTTACGATCCATTCTAATTTATTCGCACGATCCATTCTAAATCATTCGTATGATCCATTCTAATTTATTCTTACAATCCATTCAAATTCGTTCGCACGAATATATCCATTCAAATTCATTCGTACGATCCATTCTAATTCATTCGCACGTTCCATTCTATTTGAATCGTACGATCCATTCTAGTTCATTCGTAAGATCCATTCTAATTCATTCGCACGAATGTATCCATTCTAATTCATTCTTTCGATCCATTCTAATTCATTTGCACGAATCTATCCATTCTAATTCATTCATACGATCCATTCTAATTCATTCGCATGATCCATTCAAATTAGTTTGTATGATCCATTCTAATTCATTCATACGATCCATTCTAATTCATTCGTACAATCCATTCTACTTCATTCGCACAAATTTATCCATTCTAATTCATTCGTACGATCCATTCTAATTCATTGGCACGATCCATTCTAATTCATTGGCACGATCCATTCTAATTCATTCGTATGATCCATTCCAATTCATTCGTACGATCCATTCTAATTTATTCGTATGATCCATTCTAATTCTGTCGCACAAATATATCCATTCTAATTCATTCGTACGATCCATTCTAATTCATTTGTACGATCCATTCTATTTCATTCGTACGATCCATTATAATTCATTCGCAAGAATGTATCATTCTAATTCATTCATACGATCCATTCTAATTCATTCGCACGATCCATTCTAATTCATCCGTACGATCCATTCCAATTCATTCCTACGATCCATTCTAATTCACTCGCAAATGTATCCATTCTAATTTATTCGTACGATCCATTCTAATTCATTCGCATAATCCATTCTAATTTATTCGTACGATCCATTCTAATTCATTCGTACGATCCATTCTAATTCATTCGCACGAATGTATCCATTCTAATTCATTAATACGATCCATTCTAATTCATTCGTACGATCCATTCTATTTCATTCGCAAGATCCATTCTAATTCATTCACACAAATGTATCCATTCTGTTTCATTCGTACTATCCATTCTAATTCCTTCGCACGATCCATTCTTATTCATTCGTACGATCCATTCTAATTCATTCGCACGAATGTATCCATTCTAATTCATTCGTACGATCCATTCTAATTCATTCGTACGATCCATTCTAATTCATTCGCACAAATGTATCCATTCTAATTCATTCGTACGATCTATTCTAATTTATTCATACGATGCATTCTATTTCATTTGTACGATCCATTCTAATTCATTCGTACGATTCATTTTAATTCATTCATATGATCCATTCTAATTCATTCATACGATCCATTCTAATTCATTCGGACGAATGTATCCATTCTAATTCATTCGTACGATCCATTCTAATTCATTCGTATGATCCATTCTAATTCATTTGTACGATCCATTCTAATTCATTCGCACGAATGTATCTGTTCTAATTCATTTGTACGATCCATTCTAACTCATTCGCACAATCCATTCTAATTCATTCGCATGATCCATTCTAATTCATTCGTACGATCCATTCTAATTCATTCGCACGATCCATTCTAATTCATTCGCACGAATTTATCCATTCTAATTCATTCGGACGATCCATTCTAATACATTCGCACAATCCATTCAAATTTATTCGTACGAGCCATTCTAATTCATTCTTACGATCTATTGTAATTCATTCATTTGATGCTTTCTAATTCATTCGTACGATCCATTATAATTCATTCGCACGAATGTATATGTTCTAATTCATTCGTACGATGCATTCTAATTCATTCGCACGAATGTATCCGTTCTAATTATTTGTACGATCCATTCTAATTCATTCATCCGATCTATTCTAATTCATTCGTACGATCCATTGAACTTTATTCGTACGATCCATTCTAATTCATTCGCACGAAGGTATCCATTGTAATTCATTCGTACGATCCATTCCAATTCATTCGCATGATCCATTCTAAGTCATTCATACGATCCATTCTAATTAATTCGTACGATCCAATATAATTCATTCATATGAACCATTCTAATTTTATTCATATGATCCATTCTAATTTATTCATACAATCCATTCTAATTCATTCGCATGATCCATTCTAATTCATTCGCACGAATATATCCATTCTAATTCATTCGTACAATCCATTCTAATTTATTCGTACGATCCATTCTATTTCATTTGTACAATCCATTCTAATTCATTCGCACGATCCATTCTAATTCATTCATATGATCCATTCTAATTCATTCATACGATCCATTCTAATTCATTCGCACGAATGTATCCATTCTAATTTGTTGGGGGTAATCAAAAACCACATATCTTGGATAGCCCGTCCAGGAGTTGGAACCCTCGTCAGGAGCTCGCCTTCACATGGAGCGGGATGGACACCTTGTATCTGAGTACAGCTCACACCTCCAGTCCCCCACAGGAGCTCGCCCAAGCTCATCCAGGAGCTCGCCATACTCGCCCATATTCGATAAATGGCTTAGACAAAGAGCGCGAAGGAGCTCGCCCAAGCTCATCCAGGAGCTCGCCATACTCGCCCATATTCGATAAATGGCTTAGACAAAGAGCGCGAAGGAGCTCGCCCAAGCTCATCCAGGAGCTCGCCATACTCGCCCATATTCGATAAATGGCTTAGACAAAGAGCGCGAAGGAGATCGCCCAAGCTCGTCCAGGAGCTCGTCATGCTCGCTCAGGAGCTCGCTTAGCTCGTCCAGGAGCTCGAAACGCTCGCTCAGGAGCTCGCCTAGCTCGTCCAGGAGCTCGCCATGCTCGCTCAGGAGCTCGCCTAGCTCGTCCAGGAGTTCGCCATGTTCACTCATGAGCCCGCCTAGCTGGCATAGGAGCTCGCCCAAGCTCATTTAGGAGCACGCCATGCTCACTTAGGAGCTCGCCTAACTCGCTCAGGAGCTCGCCCAAGCTCGCCCAGGAGTTCGCCCAAGCTCGCTCAGAAGCTCGCCCAGAAGCTCGCCTAGACCCCTGTTTATCGAAGAGGTTGCTCCCACGAGGTCCAACTCTTGATAAATATGGGCGAAAGGACGGAGCAATATTTGGCGAGCTGGCCTTTGCTTTTTCCCTGAGATTGCCAGGTGTCGAGAACCCACTGAAGCTACGTGGACGATTGCAGTCCATGGAAGCCAGTCAGAGTCGGTTTGAGACCTCCTAGACTTGAACATTCTGGAAGATCCCTATGGCGGCAACAGAATAGCAGCTGCTGTCCCCCACTACTGCGTCAGAAGAGCTAGACGACAAAGAATGTCAGGGGTCCAAGTTCCAAGAACTGTCAGAAACTATTGAAAGCTAGAACGTGGGGGCCTAGAAGGTGCCGGAAAGAGCCTCCACGCGTCGTAGCTCGATAGGTCGCCCATGTCTATAAATGCACACCCCCAGGCTCCAAAGTACAGGTTCGAAATCCCTTTCACTACCACTTTGGTATACAACAGCTCTCCGTTGTGTTACCATAACTGACTTGAGCGTCGGAGGGTCTGCGCTCCTAAGGGAGCCAGCCGTTCTCACGTTTCTTTTTTCTTGATCTTACAGGTGGCTCGCAAGGACCAGGAAAAATCCCCCAAACATTTGGCGCCGTCTGTGGGATCTCGACTGGTTCCTGTGAGAACGCTCACGACCATACGGCTGTGCGTCGACGGCCTTAGAAACCCCAAAGATGGCTCCGGCGACAAGGGGGCGTAGGCGGGCGAGGGCCCGTATGGGGTCTGTGCACAGCGAACCCCCCGCTGAGACTCCCCAGCCCTTTGTCCCGCTCAGTGACCAGCTCCTGTTGGAGATGTTGGCCACCCAGCGGGCGATGATGGAGGAGTTGACGCGCTTGCGTCAGGCTCCGGCGGCTAGCCGGCGGTCAGGACCTTCGAGGCCTGCGTCCCCCGCGCGACCTCCCGTCTCGTCGCGTCTGCCCACGACCGTCCCAGCACGGCGAACTTCCCGACCGGAACCCCCGGTTGAGAGGACGGCCGTGCGTGGAGCGAAGGAGACCCCGCTCACAAGGTTACAGAAGCTGGTAACCCAGCGGTCCAGCAACCAGGCGACCTCGCGCGCGACCATCCCTCGCCGACGTAGCCGGAGCGTCGACTCTGACGGATCGGAGGCGAGGTCTCAAGAGAGGGATCGCGACCCGCGCCATCGGCGACGAGGGAAAGAGCCCGCGGTGACTCTACCTTCCGAACCTCGAGAGGTGACGGCCTCCCACAGACCAACCGCCTCGCTGAAGGGATCCGCGCGCGAGCAGCCAGGAGGCCGCCGATTGGTGGCTCCCGAGGGTCACCGTGGGGAGGATCCGACCCTTCCTAGAGGGAGTGCGCACGAGCGCCTAGGACCTGCACAGCCGCCTTTGGGATTTCTCCCCGGGCACTGGCAGCGACCTAGTGCGCCAGTGGATTTACTGGAGGACCTCGCCGCCCACGGAGGAAGCTCGCCTTTCACCAGCGAGGTCCATCAAGGGGGTTTTCCGCACCACTGGACCCCCCCGAAGTTTGTATTGTTTGACGGATCGCAAGATCCCGTCGACCATCTCTTGGCCTACAGGAAACTTCTATTTTTCCGGGACCAGGACCATGTCTTGTGTCGCGCGTTTCCAAGCAGTCTGACCGGATCGGCATTGAATTGGTTCCACAAGCTGCCGTCCGGCGTGATCCCCAACTTTCCAACTCTTTCTAGGCTATTCCTGGAGCAGTATCGCTGCAATAGGCAGCCCCCGAAGAGGATCGAATCTCTGTTTACTCTGGCCATGGGAGCTCGCGAAACGCTCCGATGCTTCGCAACGCGATTCCGAAGCGCTTACCTCGCTCTGGAAGACGCGGCGGGCCAGGATCGTACCGCGGTGAGCGCCTTCAGAAGCGCCCTCCCCGAGGGGGGCAAGCTTCATGACGCCTTAGTAATCAAGGACCCTCGCACAATGGTCGAACTATTCGCCCTGGTCCAGCAGCACATCAAGCTCGAGGATGCAGTGCTAGATCGGAAGGGAAAGGCAGTAGAGCAGCGACCTCCTCCGGCTTTGCGACCTCTTGTCGTTAAGGCCGTGGAGAGGAGGGAGGTGCCACTTTCGGTACCATTGCCCGGACCGTCCGCAGCTCCTGCAATACCGTCCGCTGAAGCTCCCGCGGTGGTCGCTGGAAGGCCAGCAAACTGGCGCCTGCCTCCGGGACCCGGGGAGCGGGACTTCACCGTGCTGACCCACTCGCCGGGGCAAATTTTCCATCAGATTCGGAATGAGCCTTTCTTCCAGTACCCGCCACCCCTACAGGTCGGAGAACCTGGCTCGACCGACAACTCGCGGCGGTGCGCTTTTCATCGAAGCCCGGGGCATCACACTAATAGATGCCGGGCTCTGAAAAACCACCTGGAGGATTTGGTCACCTTGGGACACTTGGGCCAGTTCATCTCGCTCCCGAGGAGGTTCGAAGTGATTCCAGAGCGAGCACCTCGGGAGGGAGATCGCCCAGGACTCGCGGAGCCCGCCTTACCTCCTCCTCCCCCGGGAGGACCGGCGATCTGCCACACCATTAGCGGGCGGCTGAGCGGCCCCAGATCAAGTAATGAAGCCCGCCGGCGAGTAAGGGAGATGGAGCGGGCGCAGAAGGTATTTTCTGTCTCGCTAACTCCTACTTTACTTCAAGCGCCGAGGACAGAAGCCCGCGATTTCCTATGGTTTTCGGAGGATGACATGGCTGGGGTTGTCGCGCCCCACAATGACCCCCTCGTCATACGCCTGATGATGGCAAACATCGAGGTAAGGCGAGCTCTGGTGGATTCAGGGAGCGCCGTCGACATCCTCTTTCTGTCGGCCTACCTACGAATGGGTTTGAGACTTGCCGACTTGTCTCCCTCGACGAGCTCCCTCAGCGGATTCACCGGTGAGGTCGCTAAAGTAGCAGGAGAGATAACCCTCACCGTGACAGCGGGCCCGGAAGCTCGCCAAGTCCGCTTCGCGGTAGTCGACGGGAGTTCGGCCTTTAACGCCATTCTTGGGCGGCCTTGGCTAAGGCAGATGAAGGCAGTATCTTCACCCAACCATCAGGCCCTCAAATTCCCAACCACGGGTGGGGTCGTGGTCATTCGGGGAGATCAGGTAGCCGCAACCAGATGCGAGCAGGATGCCCCTCACCTCATGGACGTGGAGGTTGCCGGGGCCAAGAGGCCCGCACCCTCCTAGCAATTACCGCCCGGTACAAGCGAGCTCCTGGGGAGCCCGTTGGGGGCCTCTTCGTTCAAGTCCCCTACTCCATCTTCGGGTGGGAGCGGTGTGGATCTTAAGTTGGAGGAAGGCCGCCTAACAACCCCCAAGAGAGGTAGTTTTCCGGTTGCCGAAGCACTTCAAGAGATCGATATTGGCGGCAAAGAAGGGCCAAGAATTGTTAGTCTTGGGACCTCGTTAACCGAGGGCGAGGTCCAAGCCATAACCAGCTTGCTCAGGGAATACCGCGACGTATTTGCTTGGAGCTTCGCGGACATGCCAGGGATTGACCCGGAGGTCGCCTGTCATCGTCTGCACACCATGAAGGAGTTCCCGCCGGTCAAACAGAAAGCTCGGCACATACCTGCTGCAAAGTCCGTAGCAGTGGCAGCAGAGATAGATAAGCTGGAGCGAGCCGGCTTCATCCGCGAGGCGCACTTCCCCGAGTGGATCTCCAATATCGTGGCGGTGCCTAAGAAGAGCGGAGCGGTCAGGGTGTGCATTGACTTCTCCGACCTCAACAAGGCATGCCCGAAGGACGGATTTCCTCTTCCGAGAATCGGCGCACTGGTCGACGCAGCTGTCGGGTTCCGAGCTCTGTCATTCATGGATGGATACTCAGGGTACAACCAAATACCCCTCCATCCCGAGGATCAAGAGAAGACCGCTTTCTACTCCGGAGCGGGCTATCAGAAGCTGTACTGCTATCAAGTGATGCCCTTCGGACTCAAGAACGCTGGAGCGACCTACCAAAGGTTAGTCACTCAAATGTTTAAAAATCAGATCGGCAGAAATGTCGAGGTTTATGTTGACGACCTTCTGGTCAAAAGTCGAGAGCGAGGAGGGCATGTAGCCGACCTCCGCGAAACCTTCGAGATACTGAGAAAGTACCGAATGAGGCTGAACCCGGTGAAGTGCGCATTCGGAGTGACGTCGGGGAAATTCCTCGGGTACCTGGTCACCCACAGGGGGATCGAGGCCGACCCTGGGCAAATCCGAGCACTTGTCGAAATGCCCGCACCAAGAACCCGGCAAGAAGTCCAGAGATTGAGCGGACGAATCGCCGCGCTCAACCGGTTTATATCCAAATCCTCAGACAATTGCCGACCTCTTTTCGAGCTGCTGCGAAAAGGAGCAAGCATTTGCTGGGATGAAAATTGCGAGCGCGCCTTTCAGAAGATCAAAGACTATCTTGCGAGCCCGCCGATCCTAGCGGCACCAAAAGATGGCGCCGAGCTTGGCGTGTATCTCGCAGTCACGGAGAACGCCGTAAGCGGGGTCCTGGTAGTGGAAGAAGCAAAGGTAGAGCGACCTGTCTATTTTGTGAGCCATACGATGCTTCCCGCCGAGCTCCGGTATCGACCAATCGAGAAGGTCGCATTGGCCTTGGTCCTTACCGCGAGAAAGCTGTTGGAAATAAATCCATGGTAGAGGCCCGCAGCGGAAGCAAAGTGAAGGTCCGAGGACCGTGAGCGGTGTGCGTTACATATCAAAATTTTCATCGAAACGATCTACATATGCGTGTATGAATCTAGCATGGCAACTACGCGAACCCCTAACGATGATCTAACGCGAAAGAACAAACTAGCATGAATACATGTTCTAATTATGTTAGATCTACTTGTTAGAGGTCATACCTGCGTGCGGAATCTTTCACCGCGACAAATTTCTTCTTTGTCGATGGAGACGGGCTACGGATCTGCTCGATATAGCTTCGGTGCGACGGCCATAACTTTCTGGTCCGAACTCCGATTGAGCTGAAATTTGGACTGCAGGTAGCCAACTTCAAGACGCAACTTTTCCAACAAGTTTCACGTCGTTTGGACTTCTGTAGCTCTCGGAATCGCAGAAACAACATTGATTTTCTGTGCAGATTCTGGACAGCAAAAGGTTGCGGGAGACGCCTTCTAGTTCACCCGATCTCACACGATGCACGACACCTCGTCGATGGATATCTGAGTGCCTCCATACGACGAGCCTTCTCCTTCTACAAAACACCACGTGAGGAAGACGAGTCGCCATCCAATGGCGCAAGCGAGGGAGAGAGAGATGAGAGAGGAGATGCGAAGAGAGGAGAGGGGCTTCGGTTTCCCCATGGCTTGCATGGCCGGCCCTAGGGCTTGCCCATGCTTCTAATTTCGTGCACCCTCTCTCTCCTTCTCATATATAGGGCCGGCCTATCCATATGGATAAGGATAGTATGGATAAGGATGATTGATTCAAACCTTATCCCTATATATCTCTTCTTTATCTCTATCCTTTCCTTGTTTTCGAAAACGGTCAAAACCAACCCGTTTTCTGCGCCTCATAACCGGCCCCTCATCGGAGGCAACAACCTCCCGAAACTAATGGGGCCGGCCTTGACCAGTCTCTCAACACTTAGGGCCGGCCCCCTTAGTGCATAGTGGCGCATGGTATGACCAAAACGCCCTTATGCCACTAGTTGACCGTTCCTCGTGTACGAGACTTTGCAAGGCACACATAAGTGAAGTGCACCAGTGATTTCACTATTCTCTGAGGTTCCCGTAGGGTGCCCCTAGTGAAGTCAACTAGTCAACTCGCAACATGTCCCGGTGCATCGCACCCATATGGCAAAGTCCACTTATGGCAAGGAATTGCTACATGCGTCTCTGCACTAACCTAGGGTTTCCCCTTAGTACACACACGTAGCTACGCATCTACCGTGCACTAGTGCGAAGCACTCACGGAGCGTATGCTTGGACTTCTCGCTTCCTCTAACTACGTTCTGTGTTTCGAGGAGATGGTATAAGAACCGTACATAATGTCGATAAGGTGGAACCTTCAGGGACCAGGGTTCATGGCTTCCAACTCAGACTCGATCGACACACTACCCGAGTGTACCATCGATCCTCTGAGTCCGAGTTAACCTGCGTAGCCACCCAGAGTGCGACGCAGGCTGCACTCCAATCCCCCCGGACTTACTATGTTCTCCCACATACCCCTGCTCTCCGCTTAGTATGGTAAACTCGCTGTCCCTCCACTGGTGCCATGACGCAACTCGAGCGGTGGAGAATACCGTCAGACTCGAGTGCTCATATGACTCGGTTCCTTCCAGGTTGACCACGTACATCGTACCTCCGATAACTCTACCGAGTAACCGGATCCGTCACCAGTCGAACTGATGACCACCTGGCCAGGGTTTAATACGACGTAGGTCATACCAAGGAATGCACCTCCCGTTAGGGGTGTGGATAGCCTGCAGGAGTGACATGCTGATGCAACGCCAGCCGGGTAACCCAGTACACCGTGGTTTTGGATCACTGCATCCGGATCCTCACACATTGGTGCGCCAAAGCACCACACAACTGGTTAGTCCACCAGATATGGCTCCTCAGGGTTTAGGACCGTTTTACCCTAAGCAGAAACACGGTTTAGTGCACCGGTGTCTGCTCACCGATCTGTGCACCGTGTTGGTTCCGTTCGGCCACAGACACTGTGCCTGGTAATGACCGTGGTGGAGACACCCACGCTCTGTCATCCCAACAGCTTAACCTGATAGGGCGACCAACCCTAATCAGAGCTGCGAACGTATTTAGGTTACATGGGACCAGTCCCTTGAGTCTCCCACTCAAGAGGATTACCATGTAGCCATGGCTCTCTGTTCTGTAATCAGAACACGTACTAAGGTACGTACCTAGATGCAATCTTATACTATCAACCATACATAGCTAAACTATAGGTTTTACGAGCTATAGACCTCACCAATTCTAACAATCTCCCACTAGGTCTAACGAGGAATAACGGTGTTGAGCTCTGTAGCTTCTACATGCTACCCAAAAGCCTTTGCAGGAATTTCCTAATAGAATTGGCAACATTGTCTGTAGATTCCACCTCAGTACCGCTACTTGCATTTCCTCCTATAACTGTCAGATCAAGTGAAGTTTGTACTTGATGGGTTTCCCCTCACGGTGGTGCCTAGTCTCCTTGGACCTTGCTTACCGCTCTTCTGTTGCAACAATAGATAACTGAGCTTCTGGTACGCGTCCAAAGTTCTCTAAGAACTTCCTAAGCCTTACCACCTGATATATTACCTAGCACGCAACAACGTGCTAAGCCTCTGTGGTAGAGTCTGTGATTCACTCTTGCTTCACACTCTACCAACTACCGCTTCTAATCCCAAGATAAAAATAATCCCTGAAATCGATTCTCTGGAACACACATCTGACACTAAAGTCAGATCCTGTGTGTCCAATCGATATCAGGACCTGTGAAGTGCAAGCTAACTCACAATCCTTACTTAACGAGGATTTTTGAGTATACCCTTTACATCGGTCCAAAGATCTGGACCCGGGTTCGACTGAAACTGACCCATCTTCCTGCTGCGCAATAGATATATAGCCTCTTAAAACGAATCTGGCTAGAATCTTATCTTCATGCGTAGCCTGTGACAGCAAGAGAATCTTGCTCTGGTTGTCTCGAGTTACCTTGATTCCCAGAGCATAACTCGCCTCATTAGGGTCTTTCACATCGAATTGTGATGACTACAAACCTTTACCGTAAACAATATTCTTACATCATTTTCAATCAGTAAAATATCGTTAACGTAAAGTACTAAATACACCCTTGTAGCTATTTCATCTTTCTTGTACCAACTTGGTTTATCCTCATTCTGATCAAATCCGTGTGAGCGGATTCCCTTGATCAAAATAGACATTCCAACCTGGATGCTTGCATCAGTCCATAAATGGACCATTGCAACTTGTATTCCATATCTTCCTAACCTACTGACACAAAGCCTGAGGCTACATCATCCATATGTCCTTTCCAAATTCCCATTAGGGAATAACTGTCTTGACATCCATCAACCAGATCTCCCAAGTATAATGGACTGTGATGGATTAAGAGAATCCGTTATAGACTTAGGCATAGCTATCAGTGAGATGGTTTTGACATAGTCAATCCCTTCTCCTTTGGTAACTAATCTAGCTACTTAAGTCTTAACCGGGTGCTCTTCTTATACACCTCCTACACCCTGAAGGGTGTTAGTGCTATAAGTGTCAAGACTGTTCCAAGGGACATTGATGCATGCTTGCCTCCATGGTCTTTTGTCAGTCAGAGCTGTCGGAAGCTCCCACTACTTCTTCGTAGCTCTAGGGATCATCCTCCTGAAACTCTGGATTAACTATCAAAGTTTCTCCATAGTATCTTTCAGGAGCTCTGATGGTCCCACAATGACGAGGTGGTGGTGGTACAAAGGAAGCTCCCACTACTTCTTCGTAGCTCTAGGGATCATCCTCCTGAAACTCTGGATTAACTATCGAAGTTTCTCCATAGTATCTTTCAGGAGCTCTGATGGTCCCACAACGATGAGGTGGTGGTGGTACAAAGTGAATCGTTTCTACAGTACCTGGTATACTAGTTTCTTGTATCATCTACTCCCACTACGTTTTCAGATGCGCACTCTCTACCAGTACCCAGTAGTTCACCCAGAACTACCTTACCGGTAAACTTATGGTCTATAATATAATCCTGGTCTAGGTAGATGGTATTCGTAGAAACGATTACCTTCCTAACCTCAAGATCATAAAACAGTCCACCTTATGCCTCCTAAGGGTAACCTACAAACAGATATACCTGAAACTATATCTCCATCTCATCCCTCTTGTCCTTTTGCACAAGTGCAGGACAACCCTATATCTCGAGACACTATAGTGTCAGCTTTCGCTTAGACCATAGCTCTCTATAGGTCTGAGGCACTGATTTAGATAAGAGATAGTTTCAGATATAAGCTACTGTTTTAAGGTACAACCCCACCAAAAGGTGGGTAGTACACTTGGCAATATTCATCATACTACGGACTATGTCAAACAGGGTCCGATTCCTTCTCTCGGAGACTTTATTCTGACGTGTCATCCTTGGAGCATTTAACTGGGAGCTAATCCCATGCTCCCTCAGGATCCTATGGAACCCATCCGATAGGTTTTTATTTCCTCGATAAGTCGAAGAGACTCCTTCGTCTGGACGCTCTTGGAACCATAGACGTCAAAATTAACTAACTCCTATACCTTCATGACCCTTTTAGTTATTCTGCCGTCCAGATTACACTCATAGGTTAGAAGGATCTCCGATGATTCTGTGAACAGAAAATCGGCCTTCTTTTACCTCTGAATTTATCTGAGGAAGAATATCTAAATCAGAGGGGTCACAAATGGGATAGCTTCTCCGAAGGATTTAGATGAATTTCAGTTAGACGCTACAGCTGTCATGAAATCTATTTCCGAATTAGGATTAAATACAAAGAGATTATTCTGATCTATTCCTCTAGTAATGAAGCTATCTATTCAGTTTAAGATACACACCAACGGTGCTGTCTAAAACTAAAAATTTCATTTACCAAGGAGGAAACAGAACTACATCTCTAAAGATCAAAATCCGTGTTTCGGAAAAACTAAGACAATCATATCTAACAGCTTCCGCAGCGGCTTATGGCATCAGTACCTATGTTAGGATTCCTTCACTATAAAGTAGCCTTCTGCTTTCCTTGAATCTCTGTAGACCCGAAGTCTACATTCCAAGAAGCATAAGAACTGCTACTAGATAGCGACTCAACTCCTAACATCCTGAGGCCATACTCAATCTTCAAATACCCCCTATGCTCACCACAGCGGAAATACTTCCGTCCTTGGCGTTACCAGACTTAGGATTCCACACCAGTTTCTGCACTAGAATAGTTTTCGATCTCTTATAAGTTATTCCCTTAGGTTCTTCTAAAGAAGACCTAGATTAAGCACTAAAGTCATTGCCTTTAATCTTGATCTCATCCTTTGTCTCTTGGAAATCTCCTTAGAAGTTCTGCGTTTATCATCTCTAACTTGTTAAAGCTAAAGTCTCTGATAACGCCTTCGAAGGTTCCAGACAGGGATGCAAGATAGACGTCTTCCACCACCTCGTCATCTGGTACTATGTCTTTGGAATCTAGTTCGATCTGGAACTCAAGGATGTGTTCCCGAACAAGCATTCCCTCTGACATCTTGGTACCGACAAGTATCTTGGTGGATAAGCGATGAGTCTACTGACTTCGCCTAGCAGATATCTTATGCAAGTAAAACTTTATTAGAGAAGACCCGGCATATCTCTGACTCGCTTCTAAAGAGTTGTCCGCAAGTCTGCTATAACATAGCACTTGCACATCTCCTTAGACTCTCGCCAGTCTTCATATGCCCTAGTTAGTGCCCTAGTGATATCTGGACCCATTAGGTCTAATACAGGGATACTTAGATTACATGCCAATGTACGTTAACTACCCTATGCATAAGCTAAAGATTGCGCTTCCACTCTACGTAGTTAGAGACCCGATAACTGGTTCTCTTATGGGATAGCGGATAGGGGAACTATATGGTTGAATGAAAATGAATGCAAAATAACTTATTTTATGGATTTTGAAAATAAGCTAATTATATCCAAATGTCAGCGCTACCCTCAAAGCGAAGACACCTCTATAGATTAATTAACCATGTATGTAAGATCTCGGAATCGACTACACCTGCCCTAGGGGGCATCATGCAGCGTCAATCCGCTTACACGGGCCTTTCCTTGACCCAGTCCAAATCTGCCAACTAAGGGCTTTGATGGACCATGGTTATCTTTTGGCCAGTACCACGTGATCACCGTTGTCTTCGCAACGAATACCTCACGTGCACTTAGGATGCTTACCCACGAGCCTAAGCAATTACGACACGGGAGTTCATGCGGCCCCCACTAGGGTGGGATAAAAAGCCCTTCTCTCCTGGCCTCGTAATCGCCATATCCTTAGGGAGGTCATTAAGTAATTTGGCATGGAAACACACAGCTCCCACCCTAGGGGGTGTGAAGTTATGCATCCCCACCCAAACACAAAACTACTGGCCGTGGAGGCCAGAGGATCTCTAAAAGTCCTCTCTTACATCCCTTATTAAAGTTGAGGGTTATTTAATGCAAGTATGAGTGTACACTAAGGTCACGACAACCTATACACTAGACCCTGGTCATACCGTGCTCCCACTAGCATTCAAGCCTTTCGCGAAGCATTAATCGATCTTGGAATATCATAGTCCCTGCCTCGAGTGGATTTCTCCACTCAAGGGTCACATTACATATCCCAAGAACATTGATGCTTTGCAAACTTGGCTATCACGCTAATGCCCTGGAGCCTAGCCTAAGGTCAGACTGACAGGAAAGGTCTTCCACTACCATGGCGCCTTGCTTATAAATTTGACGAATGATGTCATAGTAGAATTCCAACTCATTCTAGGTTTCGATGCTTGCCAAATAGGCACACCCGACTAATCGGGTGTTGACCTAATGGGGGCATAACCAAATGTGAGGAATTCATACTATCATCAAGGGTCAATTAAATAATAGGCGTCACTAGTGGAATCCAATCCTAATAAGGTCGCTAGGACCCGAGGGGAAAGGGCATCCCTCTGACACAGATAATCAAATTATCGCATCGGGGTTCTCTACAGAAATATAAAGAACTACTGAAAGAAATAAGCACACAACTGAATCAAGTTCAGGGTCCGACCCCTGAACCTGACTGGCGCAGCGCAGGCTCTCTGTCTCCTTCACAAGGCTCCTCGATCCGGTGCAAGCCTCTGTATACGATCTTCTGACGCTTTATGCCCTTTGCCGTCATCGTGTACGCTTCGCCGGATCGCCATCGTCCTCCAAGGTTCCGCTCATCTTTCCAGTGGTGGATCTCCACGGTAAGTCCTCCTCTTCAATCTGTAACCGAAAAAGATCTAGTACGCTTCGAGCAAGTGCTCGCTCGTACACAATTTCCTAGAAATAAAAGGAAAACAAACCTAGCAAAAGCCTGGGAATCAAGGGTGGTAAATCTTCACCTCTTGCCCGACTATGGCTCTAAAATCTATCCACACACAGAAGAAAAAACATCCAGACAAAATCGCTAACACGGGGTCCGACCCCCGGTAGCAAGCAATCACATATCCAGAATAATTTTAGAAGCGGCGCCCTGCAAGAACGATTCATAGAACATACAAAATCTACTATGCATGATCTACTCGTAGAACCCCGATGGCGGCACATACTATTCATGCGCGCACATGACGGTTTCATGAAAAAAACATGAAACGCACACCACTAGCGTGCTCTGATACCAATTGTTGGAAATAAATCCATGGTAGAGGCCCGCAGCGGAAGCAAAGTGAAGGTCCGAGGACCGTGAGCGGTGTGCGTTACATATCAAAATTTTCATCGAAACGATCTACATATGCGTGTATGAATCTAGCATGGCAACTACGCGAACCCCTAACGATGATCTAACGCGAAAGAACAAACTAGCATGAATACATGTTCTAATTATGTTAGATCTACTTGTTAGAGGTCATACCTGCGTGCGGAATCTTTCACCGCGACAAATTTCTTCTTTGTCGATGGAGACGGGCTACGGATCTGCTCGATATAGCTTCGGTGCGACGGCCATAACTTTCTGGTCCGAACTCCGATTGAGCTGAAATTTGGACTGCAGGTAGCCAACTTCAAGACGCAACTTTTCCAACAAGTTTCACGTCGTTTGGACTTCTGTAGCTCTCGGAATCGCAGAAACAACATTGATTTTCTGTGCAGATTCTGGACAGCAAAAGGTTGCGGGAGACGCCTTCTAGTTCACCCGATCTCACACGATGCACGACACCTCGTCGATGGATATCTGAGTGCCTCCATACGACGAGCCTTCTCCTTCTACAAAACACCACGTGAGGAAGACGAGTCGCCATCCAATGGCGCAAGCGAGGGAGAGAGAGATGAGAGAGGAGATGCGAAGAGAGGAGAGGGGCTTCGGTTTCCCCATGGCTTGCATGGCCGGCCCTAGGGCTTGCCCATGCTTCTAATTTCGTGCACCCTCTCTCTCCTTCTCATATATAGGGCCGGCCTATCCATATGGATAAGGACAGTATGGATAAGGATGATTGATTCAAACCTTATCCCTATATATCTCTTCTTTATCTCTATCCTTTCCTTGTTTTCGAAAACGGTCAAAACCAACCCGTTTTCTGCGCCTCATAACCGGCCCCTCATCGGAGGCAACAACCTCCCGAAACTAATGGGGCCGGCCTTGACCAGTCTCTCAACACTTAGGGCCGGCCCCCTTAGTGCATAGTGGCGCATGGTATGACCAAAACGCCCTTATGCCACTAGTTGACCGTTCCTCGTGTACGAGACTTTGCAAGGCACACATAAGTGAAGTGCACCAGTGATTTCACTATTCTCTGAGGTTCCCGTAGGGTGCCCCTAGTGAAGTCAACTAGTCAACTCGCAACATGTCCCGGTGCATCGCACCCATATGGCAAAGTCCACTTATGGCAAGGAATTGCTACATGCGTCTCTGCACTAACCTAGGGTTTCCCCTTAGTACACACACGTAGCTACGCATCTACCGTGCACTAGTGCGAAGCACTCACGGAGCGTATGCTTGGACTTCTCGCTTCCTCTAACTACGTTCTGTGTTTCGAGGAGATGGTATAAGAACCGTACATAATGTCGATAAGGTGGAACCTTCAGGGACCAGGGTTCATGGCTTCCAACTCAGACTCGATCGACACACTACCCGAGTGTACCATCGATCCTCTGAGTCCGAGTTAACCTGCGTAGCCACCCAGAGTGCGACGCAGGCTGCACTCCAATCCCCCCGGACTTACTATGTTCTCCCACATACCCCTGCTCTCCGCTTAGTATGGTAAACTCGCTGTCCCTCCACTGGTGCCATGACGCAACTCGAGCGGTGGAGAATACCGTCAGACTCGAGTGCTCATATGACTCGGTTCCTTCCAGGTTGACCACGTACATCGTACCTCCGATAACTCTACCGAGTAACCGGATCCGTCACCAGTCGAACTGATGACCACCTGGCCAGGGTTTAATACGACGTAGGTCATACCAAGGAATGCACCTCCCGTTAGGGGTGTGGATAGCCTGCAGGAGTGACATGCTGATGCAACGCCAGCCGGGTAACCCAGTACACCGTGGTTTTGGATCACTGCATCCGGATCCTCACACATTGGTGCGCCAAAGCACCACACAACTGGTTAGTCCACCAGACATGGCTCCTCAGGGTTTAGGACCGTTTTACCCTAAGCAGAAACACGGTTTAGTGCACCGGTGTCTGCTCACCGATCTGTGCACCGTGTTGGTTCCGTTCGGCCACAGACACTGTGCCTGGTAATGACCGTGGTGGAGACACCCACGCTCTGTCATCCCAACAGCTTAACCTGATAGGGCGACCAACCCTAATCAGAGCTGCGAACGTATTTAGGTTACATGGGACCAGTCCCTTGAGTCTCCCACTCAAGAGGATTACCATGTAGCCATGGCTCTCTGTTCTGTAATCAGAACACGTACTAAGGTACGTACCTAGATGCAATCTTATACTATCAACCATACATAGCTAAACTATAGGTTTTACGAGCTATAGACCTCACCAATTCTAACAAAAGCTTCATCCCTACTTCTCAGCGCATATCGTCAAAGTCATCACGGAGCATCCCCTGAAGAGCGCTCTCTCCAGGCCTTCGGTAGCCGGCAGGTTGTATCGATGGTCTGCCGAGCTCGCCGCCTATGGATTGGAATATGTCCCTCGAGTGGCTGTCAAAGGACAGGCTCTCGCTGATTTCTTGGCGGACTTCCCCATAGAAGAACCAGTCCAGTACCAGGAGGATGAGCCAACTGAGGCGCACCCTGGGAAGGCGAGGTTCTTGGACAACCAAGGCGAGCGTCCTCCCAAGGAGCATCCAGAGGCGATGGGATGGGAATTGTTCGTAGATGGTTCCTCCAACGCTTTGGGGGCTGGGATCGGGGTCGCTCTGATCGCCCAAGAGATGCTGCTCGAGAAATCAGTCCGACTGGATTTCGCCGCTACTAACAATGAAGCAGAGTACGAGGCGTTACTGGCCGGTCTGGAGCTCGCTCAAGAGGTAGGCGCCAAACGCTTAAAAGTCTTTAGTGATTCCCAGCTAATTATTTGCCAAATCAATGGGGAGTACGCCTCCCGGGATGCACGAATGGCGATCTACGTTGATCTGGTGAAAAGCAAGGCCGCGGAGTTCGAAAAGATCTCTTTCGAGCAAATTCCGCGAGCCGATAATAGGCGAGCTGATGCCTTGGCAAACGCCGCCTCCTTGCTGGGAACATCGGAAGCTCGCCATATTCTCATTGAAGTCCAGAATCAGTCTCGGCTCCAGCTGGCGGAGCTCGCAGTTAACCAAGTTTCTGCCGACGTATCTCCTGGCGGGTGGATCGCTCTCATTCTTCGTTTCCTTCAGAAGGGCGAGCTTCCCGAAGGTAAAGAGGAAGCCCGGCGATTGGAGAAATGCGCTGGTCGCTATCTCATTCGCTGGGATCGCCTTTTTCGGAGGTCGTTTGGCGGGCCAAACCTTCGTTGCATCGAAAGCCCGGAGACCGAAGAAGTTCTGAATTGCATCCACTCTGGCGAGCTGGGAAACCACACTGGTGGGCGATCTCTAGCTGCGAAAGTTCGAAGGCAAGGGTACTGGTGGCCCACTCTGGAGCAGGACGCTTTGAAGACCGCCCTGAGGTGCATCCAATGCCAGAAGCACGCCACGACGAACCATATGCCCGCAGAAGAACTTCACCCATTGGCGAGCCCCTGGCCTTTCCAGCAATGGGGAATGGATATAGTGGGACCTTTCCCTGTGTCTACCCGGCAGAAGAAATTCATCTTGGTAGCTACGGACTACTTCACCAAATGGGTGGAAGCGGTCCCACTAGCTAAGATTGGTGAGAAACAAGTCAAGGACTTCCTCTGGAAGAATATCTTCTGCCGCTTTGGGCTGCCCCGAGTGCTCATCACCGACAATGGACGCCAGTTCGACAATCGCTTGATCAGAAGCTTTTGTGTTGAATATGGAGTCGATTTAAGATTCTCGTCCCCGAGGTACCCTCAAAGCAACGGGCAGGCCGAAGCTACGAATCGAGTAATCTTAGACAACCTCAAGAAAAGGTTGGAAGGAAAGAAAGGATTGTGGGAGCAGGAGCTCGACGGCGTGCTGTGGGCTTATCGTACCACTCCACGTCGCTCAACCGATGAATCGCCTTTCAGCCTAACTTACGGGTGTGAAGCCGTGCTGCCCATCGAAGCCGAGCTGCCAACAGAAAGGAAGCTTGCTGCAGGTGAGGTCGATAACGACGCTCTGCTCGCCGACTCTCTCGACCAGCTCGAAGAAAAACGAGAGCGCGCCAATCTACATCTCGCTGGGTACCGACAAGAAATGAAGCGCGCCTACAACAAAAGAGTCCGCCATCGGGCATTCAAAGCCGGGGACATGGTGATGAGAAAGGTGTTCGCAAACACGCAGGAACCTAATGCAGGGAAGCTCGCGGCAAACTGGGAGGGCCCCTACATAATACGCGAAGCGCGGGGCTCGGGGGCTTACCAGTTGATGACCGCTGAAGGCGACCTGTTAGAGCGGCCTTGGAATGCTTTGCACCTTCGCAAGTTCTATGCCTAAGGAAATTTTTGTAAAATTTTCTTTTTGAAGAGGTTATGAATGAATGATGGGATTTTCCACAAAGAATTCCACCCGGAAGCTCGCCGCACCAAGAACTCGCTTAATCTACAAAACAGTCCGTCGTTGTGCGGACTTAAAGCAAGACCGGGATCCTCAGAGGCAGCCAGTGGGCGACCTTGAGCTTCCCGGGGCAGTCCGCCGTTGTGCGGACTTAAAACAAGACCGGGATCCTCAGAGGCAGCCAGTGGGCGACCTTGAGCTTCCCGGGGCAGTCCGCCGTTGTGCGGACGTAAAGCAAGACCGGGATCCTCAGAGGCAGCCAGTGGGCGACCTTGAGCTTCCCGGGGCAGTCCGCCGTTGTGCGGACGTAAAGCAAGACCGGAATCCTCAGAGGCAGCCAGTGGGCGACCTTGAGCTTTCCGGGGCAGTCCGCCGTTGTGCGGACTTAAAGCAAGACCGGGATCCTCAGAGGCAGCCAGTGGGCGACCTTGAGCTTCCCGGGGCAGTCCGCCGTTGTGCGGACTTAAAGCAAGACCGGGATCCTCAGAGGCAGCCAGTGGGCAACCTTGAGCATCCTGGCGTTGGCGTACCCCTCGAAGGGCGAGCCCGCTGAACAGGACCATCGAGAGAAATTAACCGGGCAGGGGGCAGCTAGCACTTATTTAGTTTCATTTAAAAATAAACATGGTTTTTAGTCTCTGAGTGTAGGGAATTTTTTGAAATCCTTTTTTGTTTTGCTTAAACGTTTTCCGGGCTCAGAGACTTAAATTTTTACGAGCATGCCGAAGTTTTTCGTTTGCATATACTTTAAAAAATAAAAAGGGTTGAATCGAATTAGCTGCCTCACCCGGGGTATCACTCTCGAGATCGCTGCGAATTTCTAGAACGAGCTCGAAGGCAAGACAGAGAAAGAAATGGAAACAAGCGGACTCAAAAAAAGTCTCATTTCATTCATTTAAGTAAAAAAATTACAGAGATACAGCTTAAGCTGGGCCCGCACCAGCGCCCTCATCGTCGCCGCCGCGCTTCCTCTTTTTCGACCTTTCGGCCTTGTACTTCTCGATGGCGTCGATCGCGCCTTTCTGCAGAAGCTCGTTGAGTTGCGCCTGGAGGCGGCGTTGCTGGGAGTGGAGGTCTTGGAGATGCGTTTCCTTCAGAGACGCGATCTCATCTCTGGAGGCCGCCAACTGACGTTGAAGCTCGGAGACTTCCTTCTGGGCGGCCTCCGCATCGGATAGGGCGCGGCCGCGGGCATCCTCAACCAAGGCTAGCGTGGTGGTGAAGGTGGCAGCCCGCTGGCGCAGTTCGTTGACCTCCGCGTTGGAGGAAGCGACCTGCTGGCGCAGTCGGTCCACTTCAGCCCGCAGCTCGCCTGACTGGTCCATTTGGCGGATTCGAAGAATGTACTCGTCTACTCTCCTCTCCGAGTCATGGAGAGTGTCATCATAGAGAGCAACGGTGTTCCCCGCGACTTCTGCGACCTCGTCAACAAGAGCCCGGCCGACCCGCTCTACCTACGGAGAAAGCGAACAGATTAAGTTAGAAGTTGAAGCGGGGGTTTGGAGATAAAGGAGTATGGAGGCGGCCTTACCTCGAGCAGTCGGTTAATGATATCGACGTAGGGAGCTTGGGCAAAGATATTGCGCCCCAGGATCTCCCGCATGAAGAAAGGGGCGCGCTCAGGACCGCCAGTGGAGGAGCCCGCTTGGCTCGCCTCGGTGGGAGCAGCTGGAGGGGGCGCACTGATGGAGGCAGCAGCAGGCTCGGCCTCTTGAGCGCCGGCAATTCCTTCGTTGGTAGGGGAAGGCGCGGCGGCTCCCCTTCGCCCCGGCAGGTCCGGGTCCGAGGCTTCCGAGCTGGAGCTCGGAAAGTCGTCCAGGATGGCCCCTAGATCCGGAGACCAATAGGCCAACCTGCCCAGCTCAGGGAGAGGGGGAACCTCAAGAGTGGCGGGCGCGGACTCAGGCGCGAGTGCGGGCTCGGGCGCAGGCGCGGGCTCGGAAGCAGGCGCGGGCTCGGGCGCGAGCGAGGGCTCGGGCGCAGGCGCGGGCTCGGAAGCAGGCGCGGGCTCGGGCGCGAGCGAGGGCTCGGGCGCAGGCGCGGGCTCGGGAGCAGGCGCGGGCTCGGGCGCAGGCGCGGGCTCGGGAGCAGGCGCGGGCTCGGGCGCAGGTGCAGACTCAGGCGCAAGCGCAGTCTCGAGAGCAAGCGCGGGCTCGGGAGCAGGCGTGGGCTTGGGCGCAGGCGCGGGCTCAGACGCGGGCGCGGGCTCGGGCGCACGCGCGGGCTCGGGAGCAGGCGCGGGCTCGTGCGCAGGCACGGGCTCAGGCGCAAGCGCGGGCTCGGGCGCGGGCGCAGGCGCGAGCCTGGACGCAGGAGCAGGTTCCTGCGCGGGCGCAGGCTCGGACACGGGTCCGAGCTCGGGCGCAAGCGCAGGCACAGGCGAGGGCTCGGGAGCAGGTTCCTGCGCGGGCATGCTAGGGGCAGGAGCGGCCGGTGCCGAGGTCTTGGCCGGAGCAGGTGCAGAAGGTAGCGGGCTCATTGGCGCCGGTCCCTCGAAGGGCAGGGGAGGCCTCGCTGTCGTAGAAGCGGGCTCGTCCTCGAGAGACCGCGGCTCCTCTTCTTCCGAGCCGGACTCCTCGCTGGAATCCTCGCCCGATGGCAAGCCCGCTTCCTCGAGGGCGGCTTTCTTCCTGTCCTCAATGGCTCGCGCATAGGCTTCACGAGCCTTGCGAACGGCGTCGTCCTCCGCCATTGGGCGGGCTGCTGGAGCCTTCTTCTTCTTCTTCTTTATATGGGCGCCCTCCATCTCTGGGGTCATTACCGCGACATAAAGAGGTTTAGAAAGGTCGCCCGGGAACTCGCGCATCAGTATCTCGGCCATTGGGGTTTCCACCTCCGCCATGCCAAGAAGGAGCTCGACGCGCGGGTCCTCGGGGTCGACCATCACAACTTGACGTCGTGGAGGTTCCGAAACTGAGGAGTGCATGAGGGGATTGGAAACGAAGGGGGAGTTCGCCTGACCTGGGGCAACCTCGCGGGATGGAGGCGGCGGCGAGGGAATATCCTCCTCGCGGAGCATGTCGATGGTGTCTTCATCGGCGAGCCTGATCGGAGAAGCTCGTTTCTTCTTCCCCTTCCTCGCCGAAGAAGTGCCGACACCGGCGGGCGCGGCAGCAGCCTGGGAGGTCGCCCCGGTGCGGCAAGAGACCGCCACCTTCTTGCGCATGATCTTCTGGCGGGTCATGATGGTGCCCGTCCGGAGATCCTTCCAGAGGAAGGAGAAGTCCGGGGCCAGGACCTTGTCCGGAGTCCGCCCGCCGAGGAACTCCAGGATCGCCTCATCGAGAGATTTCTCTCGGGCTGCCGAGATACACTTCTTCCCCTTAGAGCGATACTCCGCGATCTCCTTGAAGACCGGCAAAGGCGGTCTGCCGGGAAAGGAGCGGACTCCGGCGCAGGGACCTCGCCAGTTGCCCTCGATCACGAATGGATACTCCTTCCAATATCGGTCCTTGTTCTCGACCGCGGAGAAGGGCAGCACCTCGCCAGGGCGGCCTGCGAGGTAGTAGTGGCCGCAGTCGACCTCGCTGAAGATTGTCCCCGGCTTGAGGGACCACTTCTTCAGGAGATAGGCCAGGGGGATCCTCACGTTAAGGGCTTCCTCGATTTGAGAAAGCCCGTAGAGAATCCCCCACGAGTTGCCTGGGAGCTGAGCGGGGCATAAGCCCGCCAGCTCCAGGAGCTCGCTGGCTAGATGGTTCAGGGGCAGTCGGAGCCCTGACCATATTTGCCCCACGGAGACCGCAGTTCCGGAGAGCGGTCTCCCCGATCTCGGGAAAGGAAGGATGTCGAGCTCTTGGGGGATGCCCGCCGCTGTCCGTAGACTCTCGGGTGTTGGAAGTTAATCCGGGTCAGAGGCTCGCAGCGGAAACGATTTGGCGGTCGAAAGACCGTTCATGGTGCACGTTACACGATTTAATTTTTCACAGAAACTAATCTACATATGTGTGCATGTGTATGCACGAGAATCGAAAACCCCTAACGGCAATCTAGCGTAATGATTAACTAGCATGGATGCAAATCATAATGCTCGCTAGATCTACATGTTAGATTACACATACCTTTCGTACGGATCTTTTAACCGCGGAGGATTGTCTTCTTTGTCGATGGAGACGGAAGATCGTTCGCGAAGATGCCGACGGTACGAATGGAGATGTTGCCTTCTTGTTCACCCGATCTCACACGATGCACGGAACGTCGCTCTCGGATCTCTGAGTGCCTCCGAAGAACGACCCTTCTCCTTCTTCAGAACTCCACGCGAGGAAGACGAAGTAGCAAGCGGGAAACGGGAGATGAAACGGGAGAGAACTCGAGAGATGAGAGAGAGGGGGGTTCGGTTTCTCTTGTGCATGGGGCCGGCGCCCATAGGTGCCTTTATAGGGCCGGCCAACACCCCTTGGATAAGGATCCAAGGGGATATTAACCCCCTCTCATTATCTCTCCATTATCTCCCTTTTATCTCTCCGCGTATTTATCCGTTTTCCCACTTTTTAGGGCTCGATTTTAACCGATTTATCGCCCCATCCCTATCCATATGGCCGGCCCTATAGATGAGGGATTCTTATCCCTACATCATAGGGCCGGCCCTAGTGAGGTGTCCCACCACTAGGGTCGGCCAACAGTGAGGTCCGGCAGAGTGAGGTTTTTACCAAAACGCCCCGACGCCTCATTTTGACCATTTCTAGCGTGCGATACCTAACGGCCATTACTTAAGTGATATCTACTAGTTACTTACTATTAACTGAGGCCACCGGAGGGTGCCTCTAGCATAGTCAACTAGTCAACTCGCAACATACCCCGGTGCATCGCACCTATGCAGCGAAGTTCACTTATGGCTAGGGATTACTACATACGACTCTGTACTAATCCCGGGCACAACCCTTAGTACTCGTATGTAGTTACGCATCTACCGTGCTCTAGTGCCAAGCACACACGGAGCGTATACTTCTTTCTTCCTCCTGCTTATGGTGTTCCGAGGAGACGGTTCAAGAACCGTACATAATGTTGATAAGGTGGAACCATCAGGGACCGGGGTTCATGGCTTCCAACTCAAGCTCGATCGACACACTACCCGAGTGTACCATCGATCCTCTGAGCTCGAGTTAACCTGCGTAGCCACCCAGAGTGCGACGCAGGCTGCACTCCAATTCACCCAGACTTACTATGTTCTCCATCATACCCCTGCTCTCCGCTCAGTAGTGGTAAACCCGCTGTCCCTCCACTTGATGCCATGATTCACTTCGAGCGGTGAAGACTACCGTCAGACTCGAATGATCATATGACTTGGTTCCTTCCAGGTTGACCTATACATCGTACCTCTGATTACCCCGTCGAGTAATCGAACCCGGTCAACAGTCAAACTGATGACCACCAGGCCTGGGTTTGGTACAGTGTAAGTCACACCAAGGAACGCACCTCCCATCAGGGGTGTGGATGGCCTGCAGGAGTGACACGCTAATGCAACGCCAGCCGGGTAACCCAGTACACCGTGGTTTTGGATCACTGCATATGGACCCTCACACATTGGTGCGCCAAAGCACCACGCAACTGGTTAGTCCATCAGTCGTGGTTCCTCAGGGTTTAGGACCGTTTTACCCTAAGCAGAAACACGGCTTAGTGTACCAGTGTCTGCTCACTGATCTGTACACCGTGTTAGTTCCGTTCAGCCACAGACACTGTGCCTGGTGATGACCATGGTGAAGACATCCCATGAACTGTCATCGCCAACAGCTTAACATGATGAGGCGACCAACCTGATCATAGCTGCGAACTTATTTAGGTTATACGGGACCAATCCACTCAGTCTTCAACTCAGTGGACTACCATATAACCATGGCTCTCTGTTCTCAAAAGAACACGTAACTATGTTACGCACCTATATGCATCTCATATATTAATAACTATCAATCTTTATTAGACCAAAACATAAAGTTTTACAAGCTTAGAACACATCAATCCTAACAATCTCCCACTTGGTCTAGCGAAGCAAAACGGTTTTGACTCCCATCGCGTCCACATGTCGCTCGAATGCCTTGGTAGGTATTGCCTTTGTGAAAGGATCAGCAACATTATCTGTAGATGCAATCTGTGTCACCGCTACTCGCCCTTGCTTTTGAAACTGCCGAATCAAGTGGAACTTGCGCTCGATGTGCTTCCCCTTTTGGTGATGTCTTGGCTCCTTTGCTTGTGCTACCGCCCCACTATTGTCGCAGTAAAGCACAATAGGTAACTGGGCCTCTGGTACGCACCCCAAATCCGTAAGGAATTTCTTGAGCCATACCGCCTCTTTGGCTGCCTCGCACGCTGCAACGTACTCAGCCTCTGTGGTAGAGTCTGCGATGCATTTCTGCTTCACACTCTGCCAACTAACCGCTCCTCCTCCTAGCATAAACACAAAACCTGATGTCGACTTCCTGGATTCCAAATCTGACATAAAGTCAGAATCTGTATATCCAATCGGCGTCAGTTCTTGTCCAGTGTAAACCAACTCATAGTCCCTTGTTCTACGAAGGTACTTGAGTATACACTTCACAGCTGTCCAGTGATCTGGACCCGGATTCGACTGAAACCGACCCATCATGCCTACTGCGAAACAGATATCTGGCCTTGTACAATGCATAGCATACATTAGACTACCCAATGCCGAGGCATAAGGTATCTTCTGCATTTCTGCTCTCTCCTCAGGTGTCTTAGGACATTGATCCTTAGACAGTTTTATGCCATGTCTAAATGGCACAAAACCCTTCTTGGAGTTTTGCATGTCAAATCTAGCCATAACCTTATCTATATACGCAGCCTGTGACAGCGATAGAATCCTGTTCTGGCGATCACGTGTTACCTTGATCCCCAAAACATAACTCGCTTCACCTAGGTCTTTCATATCGAACTGTGTTGACAACCAGACCTTTACCGTTGACAATGTTCCTACATCATTTCCAATGAGCAGAATATCGTCTACGTAAAGTATCAAATATACTACTGTGGTCTTATCAGTCCTCTTGTATACACATGGTTCATCCTCGTTTTGAGTAAATCCATATGACTGGATTGCCTGATCAAAACGGATGTTCCAACTTCTAGATGCTTGCTTTAGTCCATAAATGGACTTCTGCAACTTGCAAACTAGATGTTCCTGACCCTCTGACTCAAAGCCTGGTGGCTGAATCATATAAATGTCTTCTTCCAAATTTCCATTAAGGAATGCTGTCTTGACATCCATTTGCCAGATCTCCCAGTCATAATGGGCTGCAATGGATAGGAGGATCCGAATAGACTTTATCATAGCTACCGGCGAGAAGGTTTCGTCAAAGTCGATCCCTTCTCTCTGGGTGTAACCCTTGGCAACTAATCTAGCTTTATAAGTCTCTATTGTACCATCGGATCCTCTCTTCTTCTTATACACCCACTTACACCCAATAGGTTTAATATTGGATGATGGTGTAACAAGAGTCCAGACTGCGTTATGGGACATTGATTCAATTTCTACCTCCATAGCCTTTTGCCAGTCAGAGCTGTCAGAAGCTCCCACTGCCTCATCGTAGCTCAGTGGGTCATCCTCCTGACACTCTGGATCAACCAATAAGGTTTCTCCATAGTATCTGTCAGGAGCTCTGATGTTTCTCCCACTGCGACGAGGTAGTGGTGGTGTTACAGGATTAACAGGTTCTACAGTATCTGGTATATTATTATCTGTAATGTCAGTTCCCACTATGCTTTTGGATGCGCTATCTGAGCTAATACCCAGCAGTTCATCCAGAACTACCTTACTAGTAGGTTTGTGGTCCACAATATAATCCTGTTCTAGGAAATAGGCGTTCGTAGAAACGATCACTTTCTTTTCCTCAGGATCATAAAATAGACCACCTTTGGTCTCCTTGGAATACCCTACAAATAAGCATACTCTGGTTTTAGTTTCCATCTTTTCCCTCTTATCCCTTCGCACATGTGCAGGGCATCCCCATATTCTGAAATGCTGTATCAATGGCTTTCGCTTTGACCACAGTTCTCTAGGGGTCAGAGGCACTGACTTAGACGGAACGTGATTCAGAATATAAACTGCTGTTTGTAGGGCATATCCCCAAAAGGTCATTGGTAAACTGGCGTAACTCATCATGCTACGAACCATGTCCAACAAGGTTCGATTCCTTCTCTCGGAAACTCCATTCTGTTGTGGGGTACCTGGAGCAGTTAACTGGGTTTTTATCCCATGCTCCACCATATACCCTAGGAACTCGTCAGATAGGTATTCACCTCCTCGATCAGATCGAAGGGTTTTTATATATTTACCTGTCTGCTTTTCTACTTCAGCCCTGAACTCTTTGAACATGTCAAAGGATTCCGACTTCCGATGCATCAGGTAAATGTAACCATATCTTGAGTAATCATCAATGAATGTGATGAAATACTCATGGCCTCCTATCGCCTTGACGTTCATGGGTCCACATACATCCGAATGGATTAACTCTAATACCTCAGTGGCTCTTACTCCTTTGCCTTTAAAGGACCTCTTGGTCATCTTGCCTTCCAGGCAGGATTCACAGGTGGGAAGGATCTCCGTAGGATCTGTTTCCAGAAGCCCGGCCTTCACCATTCTATGGATCCTATCTAAGGCAATATGCCCAAGTCGTAAGTGCCACAGGTGGGTTAAATTTTCCGATGGATTCTTACGCTTAGATGAATTAACATTAAATGCTGAAGTTATTATGTTATCTTTTTCAAATTTAGGACTTACAACATAGAGATGATTCTGAACCATTCCTCTTATTATAAAAGTTCCATTCAGTTTAAACGACACACCAGAAGCATCAAAATAAACTGAATAACCTTCATTAACTAAAGAAGAAACAGAAATTAAGTTACGTCGCAAGGACGGTACATAAAAGACATCTCTAAGTGTCAAAGTCTTATTATTCGAAAAACTAAGATTAACATCTCCAATAGCTTCAGCAGCAGCCACGGCCTCAGTTCCCATGCTCAGGGTCACTTCTCCATCAAGCAATCTTCTGCTTTCCTGAAACCCCTGAAGAGAGTTACAGGCATGGTTAGTGGATCCAGAATCCACAATCCAACTAGCAAAAGTACTATTACTTGAAAGAAATGATTCAACAACTAAGAGTTGTAGATTACCTTCACCAGCATTCTGAGGCTTCTTGCAGTCCTTCTTCCAATGACCCTTCTGGCCACACCGGAAGCACTTCGTGCCCGGTTTCTTTGATTCTCCAGACCCAGAGGCTCCAGCAGAGTCCTGCACAGGCAGTGACTTAGGTTTCCTTTTATGTCTCTTGCCCTGAGGTTTACCAGGCTTCTTGAAGGATCTGCGTTGCACGTGAAGTGCTTCGCCCTTCTGCTTGAAGCCATCCTCAGCTGCCTGGAGAGCTCCCAGAAGCTCTGCATTTGTCATAGCCAACTTGTTCAAATTAAAGTTGGTGACAAAGCCTTCAAAGGCTCCAGACAGTGACGAGAGGAAGATGTCTGTCATCACCTCGCCTTCTAGCACAATGTCCATGGTAGCTAGTTCGTTCTGGAACCCAAACATTTTCATCATGTGTTCCCGAACCAGCGTCCCATTGGACATCTTAGTGCCGACGAGTTTCTTGATGGTAAGGTATCGCGTAACGCGATTGTGACCTTCAAACATCTCCTTCAAATACAACATCATATCAGAAGCGTCGGGCATCTCCTCGACTTGCTTCTGCAGAGTTGTCTGCAAGGATGCTATAATATAGCATTTACATATCTCATTGGATTCCTTCCAGTCAGTGAATGCCTTTAACAGTGCCTCTGTGGCATTGGGTCCTGGCAAATCTGGCTCAGGGTCATTAAGGGCTGTCATATGTTTACCAATCCTTAGGACCAGGTACAGGTTGCGCTTCCAGTCCTCATAGTTGGGACCGGTAAGTTTGTGGTCATTTAGGATAGCGGACAGGGGGTCTAACTTAGTCATCTGAAAATAAAGATTGAATAATGAGTATGCATTAAAAACTTATTTTATGGATTTTTAAAACAAGCTAATTATATCCATATGTCGACGCTACCCTCAAGCGAAGTCATTACCATGGATCAATTAACCATGTATGTAAGATCTCGGAATCGACTGTACCTGCCCTAGGGGGCATCATACAGCGTCAATCCGCTCACATGGGCCTTTTCCTTGACCCTATCCAAATCTGCCAACTAAGGGCTGTGATGGACCATGGTTATCTTTCGGCCAGTACCACGTGATCACCGTTGTCTTCGCAACGAATACCTCACGTGTACTTAGGATGCTTACCCACGAGCCTAAGCAATTACGGCACGGGAGTTCATGCGGCCCCCACTAGGGTGGGATGAAAAGCCCTTCTCTCCTGGCCCCGTAATCGCCATATCCACAGGGAGGTCATTAAGTAATTTGGCATGGAAACACACAGCTCCCACCCTAGGGGGTGTGAAGTTATGCATCCCCACCCAAACACAAAATGACTGGCCGTGGAGGCCAGAGGATCTTTTAAAAGTCCTCTCTTGCATCCCTTATAATTCTGAGGGTTATTTTGCGAGTATGAATTTATGCAAATGCAAAGGTAGCGACCTCCTAAATACTAGACCCTGGTCACACCATGCTCCCACTAGCGTTCAAACCTTTTGCCTAGCATTAATCACTCTCGGAATATCATAGTCCCTGCCTCAAGTGGATTTCTCCATTCAAGGGTCACATTACATATTCCAAGAGTATCGATGCTTTGCAAAATTGGTTATCACGCTAATGCTCTGGAGATAATCCTAGAGTCAGACTCACTGGAAAGGACTCCCACTAGTCATGGCGCCTCGCTTATAGATTTGACAATTGATGTTCAATGGATCTCCATCTCATCTTTGATTTCGATGCTGGCCAAATAGGCACACCCGACTAGTCGGGTGCTCTCCTAATGGTGGCATAACCATATGTGATGGGATCCCACTAACATCAAAAGTCAACTAAATAATAGGCGTCATCTAGCGGGATCCTAACCTCAAACAGTCGCTTGGACCGGAGGGGAAAGGCATCCCTCTGAAAACTGATAATCATATTATCTCATCGGGGTTCGATATGAAGCATAAAGAACTAATTAAAGAAAGCAACCATAAAAACTGAATTAAGTTCAGGGTCCGACCCCTGAACCTAATTAGCACAGCGCAGGCCTCTAGCTTTCTTCGCAAGGTTCCTCGGTCCGGCTCCTCCGTCGCGCTTGCGAACACTTTGCCGGATCGTCTTCATCCTCTAGGGTTCCGCTTCCGCTCCCGATGGTGGATTTCTTTGGCACGTCTTTCTTCTCGATCTGTAACTGAAAAAGTCTAGTACGCTACGAGCAAGTGCTCGGTCGTACACAATTTCCTAGAAAGAAAAGAAAACACACCTAGAAAAAGGCCATGGGAAACCGAGGATGGACAAACCCCATCGCTCGCCCAATCTATGGCTCAATTACATATCCACACACAGAAAGCAAATCCAGACAATTGCTAACTCGGGGTCCGACCCCCGGTAGCAAGCACAAAGCATAGATCTAGATTTTTTATAGCGGCGCCCTGCAAGAATGATTAATAGAACAAGCACAATCTATATATATGCATGATCTAAGCGTATGAACCCCGATGATCTCACGCATTCATCATGCGCACACATGTTAGTTTCATGAAAAAACGTGAAACGCACACCACTAATGCGGCTCTGATACCAATTGTTGGAAGTTAATCCGGGTCAGAGGCTCGCAGCGGAAACGATTTGGCGGTCGAAAGACCGTTCATGGTGCACGTTACACGATTTAATTTTTCACAGAAACTAATCTACATATGTGTGCATGTGTATGCACGAGAATCGAAAACCCCTAACGGCAATCTAGCGTAATGATTAACTAGCATGGATGCAAATCATAATGCTCGCTAGATCTACATGTTAGATTACACATACCTTTCGTACGGATCTTTTAACCGCGGAGGATTGTCTTCTTTGTCGATGGAGACGGAAGATCGTTCGCGAAGATGCCGACGGTACGAATGGAGATGTTGCCTTCTTGTTCACCCGATCTCACACGATGCACGGAACGTCGCTCTCGGATCTCTGAGTGCCTCCGAAGAACGACCCTTCTCCTTCTTCAGAACTCCACGCGAGGAAGACGAAGTAGCAAGCGGGAAACGGGAGATGAAACGGGAGAGAACTCGAGAGATGAGAGAGAGGGGGGTTCGGTTTCTCTTGTGCATGGGGCCGGCGCCCATAGGTGCCTTTATAGGGCCGGCCAACACCCCTTGGATAAGGATCCAAGGGGATATTAACCCCCTCTCATTATCTCTCCATTATCTCCCTTTTATCTCTCCGCGTATTTATCCGTTTTCCCACTTTTTAGGGCTCGATTTTAACCGATTTATCGCCCCATCCCTATCCATATGGCCGGCCCTATAGATGAGGGATTCTTATCCCTACATCATAGGGCCGGCCCTAGTGAGGTGTCCCACCACTAGGGTCGGCCAACAGTGAGGTCCGGCAGAGTGAGGTTTTTACCAAAACGCCCCGACGCCTCATTTTGACCATTTCTAGCGTGCGATACCTAACGGCCATTACTTAAGTGATATCTACTAGTTACTTACTATTAACTGAGGCCACCGGAGGGTGCCTCTAGCATAGTCAACTAGTCAACTCGCAACATACCCCGGTGCATCGCACCTATGCAGCGAAGTTCACTTATGGCTAGGGATTACTACATACGACTCTGTACTAATCCCGGGCACAACCCTTAGTACTCGTATGTAGTTACGCATCTACCGTGCTCTAGTGCCAAGCACACACGGAGCGTATACTTCTTTCTTCCTCCTGCTTATGGTGTTCCGAGGAGACGGTTCAAGAACCGTACATAATGTTGATAAGGTGGAACCATCAGGGACCGGGGTTCATGGCTTCCAACTCAAGCTCGATCGACACACTACCCGAGTGTACCATCGATCCTCTGAGCTCGAGTTAACCTGCGTAGCCACCCAGAGTGCGACGCAGGCTGCACTCCAATTCACCCAGACTTACTATGTTCTCCATCATACCCCTGCTCTCCGCTCAGTAGTGGTAAACCCGCTGTCCCTCCACTTGATGCCATGATTCACTTCGAGCGGTGAAGACTACCGTCAGACTCGAATGATCATATGACTTGGTTCCTTCCAGGTTGACCTATACATCGTACCTCTGATTACCCCGTCGAGTAATCGAACCCGGTCAACAGTCAAACTGATGACCACCAGGCCTGGGTTTGGTACAGTGTAAGTCACACCAAGGAACGCACCTCCCATCAGGGGTGTGGATGGCCTGCAGGAGTGACACGCTAATGCAACGCCAGCCGGGTAACCCAGTACACCGTGGTTTTGGATCACTGCATATGGACCCTCACACATTGGTGCGCCAAAGCACCACGCAACTGGTTAGTCCATCAGTCGTGGTTCCTCAGGGTTTAGGACCGTTTTACCCTAAGCAGAAACACGGCTTAGTGTACCAGTGTCTGCTCACTGATCTGTACACCGTGTTAGTTCCGTTCAGCCACAGACACTGTGCCTGGTGATGACCATGGTGAAGACATCCCATGAACTGTCATCGCCAACAGCTTAACATGATGAGGCGACCAACCTGATCATAGCTGCGAACTTATTTAGGTTATACGGGACCAATCCACTCAGTCTTCAACTCAGTGGACTACCATATAACCATGGCTCTCTGTTCTCAAAAGAACACGTAACTATGTTACGCACCTATATGCATCTCATATATTAATAACTATCAATCTTTATTAGACCAAAACATAAAGTTTTACAAGCTTAGAACACATCAATCCTAACATCGGGGACCGGCACGCCCCCGATGTCGTTGAACCAGAGGACGGCGGGCACCTTGGGAGGAGCCTCTTTCTCGGTGCCCGGAGCACGCACCGAGATGGGGGCGACATTGAGAGGCTCCTCCCGGGAGATCGCAGCAGCAGCAGCAGTGGCTGAAGAAGAAGCAGCAGCAGAGGAAGCCATGAGAGCAAGAGGGCACAAGCGAGCTGCGAGTTGAGAAGGTTAGGGGAGAAGGGAGAGCTGTTTTCACGCAGCGGTAAAAAATCGTCCCCCTTCCCCTATTTATAGGCAAATGAAAGAAAGGTGAATCGGGCCGCAGTTAATGCCCGAGCGCGCTCAGCGAGGCGACGTGACGACAGGTGAAGCGACAGCTCGTTCCCTTCCAATCGTCAAGCGCCACGTGGGCCACGCGTGGAAAAAGCTGCGCAGGCGCCGACACTGTCATTTCTGACAGAAGAAGAACAAATAAGGAGGAGACACGTGTCTCGCGCCGATCGGGATCTCATGATGAGATTCGCTGTATCAGCATTGAGTCTCGCGTCACATTTAAGACAAAGCGACCGTTGGAGATTTGGTGCGATACCCAAGTCACAAGATCGCTCGCGGCAGGTGCCCGCAGCTCGCCCGACGCAGACCCTGGCCGCATGTGACAAGCTCGCATCGGAAGGAGATCGCTCGTGGCTGACGCACGTGGCCCACCAGCGTTTGTGAAGTACTGGCGGTCAAAGCTCTCGGCGCAGTTTGCTCGCGGCAGGTGCCCGCAGCTCGCCCGACGCAGACCCTGGCCGCATGTGACAAGCTCGCATCGGAAGGAGATCGCTCGTGGCTGACGCTCGTGGCTAGTTCGCACCGGAAGGAGGCCGCCCGCGGAAGGTGCTCCTGGCCCGCCCGACGCTTGCAGTAGCGGATAGCTGCGTTCCTTGGACATAGCAGCATCGTCCTCGAGGTCTCACCCATGAGACGCCGAGTCAAAGCTCTCGGTGAAGCTCGCCCGTAGCTACTATCTCCGCCCCGTCAGGAAACTGTTGCAGCAGACATTGATATCAGGCACATTACGAGGGATAGGAACTCGCTAAGACTCCTGAGCAAGCATCGAGTTTCCTCGATCACTCCCTCAGGAGGGGGTAATGTTGGGGGTAATCAAAAACCACATATCTTGGATAGCCCGTCCAGGAGTTGGAACCCTCGTCAGGAGCTCGCCTTCACATGGAGCGGGATGGACACCTTGTATCTGAGTACAGCTCACACCTCCAGTCCCCCACAGGAGCTCGCCCAAGCTCATCCAGGAGCTCGCCATACTCGCCCATATTCGATAAATGGCTTAGACAAAGAGCGCGAAGGAGCTCGCCCAAGCTCATCCAGGAGCTCGCCATACTCGCCCATATTCGATAAATGGCTTAGACAAAGAGCGCGAAGGAGCTCGCCCAAGCTCATCCAGGAGCTCGCCATACTCGCCCATATTCGATAAATGGCTTAGACAAAGAGCGCGAAGGAGATCGCCCAAGCTCGTCCAGGAGCTCGTCATGCTCGCTCAGGAGCTCGCTTAGCTCGTCCAGGAGCTCGAAACGCTCGCTCAGGAGCTCGCCTAGCTCGTCCAGGAGCTCGCCATGCTCGCTCAGGAGCTCGCCTAGCTCGTCCAGGAGTTCGCCATGTTCACTCATGAGCCCGCCTAGCTGGCATAGGAGCTCGCCCAAGCTCATTTAGGAGCACGCCATGCTCACTTAGGAGCTCGCCTAACTCGCTCAGGAGCTCGCCCAAGCTCGCCCAGGAGTTCGCCCAAGCTCGCTCAGAAGCTCGCCCAGAAGCTCGCCTAGACCCCTGTTTATCGAAGAGGTTGCTCCCACGAGGTCCAACTCTTGATAAATATGGGCGAAAGGACGGAGCAATATTTGGCGAGCTGGCCTTTGCTTTTTCCCTGAGATTGCCAGGTGTCGAGAACCCACTGAAGCTACGTGGACGATTGCAGTCCATGGAAGCCAGTCAGAGTCGGTTTGAGACCTCCTAGACTTGAACATTCTGGAAGATCCCTATGGCGGCAACAGAATAGCAGCTGCTGTCCCCCACTACTGCGTCAGAAGAGCTAGACGACAAAGAATGTCAGGGGTCCAAGTTCCAAGAACTGTCAGAAACTATTGAAAGCTAGAACGTGGGGGCCTAGAAGGTGCCGGAAAGAGCCTCCACGCGTCGTAGCTCGATAGGTCGCCCATGTCTATAAATGCACACCCCCAGGCTCCAAAGTACAGGTTCGAAATCCCTTTCACTACCACTTTGGTATACAACAGCTCTCCGTTGTGTTACCATAACTGACTTGAGCGTCGGAGGGTCTGCGCTCCTAAGGGAGCCAGCCGTTCTCACGTTTCTTTTTTCTTGATCTTACAGGTGGCTCGCAAGGACCAGGAAAAATCCCCCAAACATAATTCATTCGTACGATCCATTCTAATTCATTCGCATGATCCATTCTATTTCAATCGTATGATCCATTCTAGTTCATACGTAAGATACATTCTAATTCATCCGCACGAATGTATCCATTTTAATTCATTCGTTCGATCCATTCTAATTCATTCGCACGAATGTATCTATTCTAATTCATTCCTACGATCCATTCTAATTCATTCGTACGATCAATTCTAATTCATTCGCACAATCCATTCTAATTCATTCGTACGATGCATTCTAATTCATTCGTATAATCTTTTCCAATTCATTCGTACGATCCATTCTAATTCATTCGTAGGATCCATTCTAATTCTTTCGCACGAATGTATCCATTCTAAATCAATCGTATGATCCATTCTAATTCATTCGTACGATCCATTCTAATTCATTCGTACGATCCATTATAAGTCATTCGCACGAATGTATCCATTCTAATTCATTCGTACTGTCCATTCTAAATCATTTGTACGATCCTTTCTAATTCATTTGTACGATCCATTCTAATTCATTCGTTCGGTCCATTATAATTCATTTGCACAAATGTATCCATTCTAATTCATTCATACGATCTATTCTAATTCATTTGCACGATCCATTCTAATTCATTTGTACGATCCATTCTAATTCATTCGTACGATCCATTTTAATTCATTCGCACGAATGTATCCATTCTAATTCATTCGTGTGATTCATTCTAATTCAATCACACGAATGTATCCATCCTAAATCATTCGTATGATCTATTCTAATTCATTGGTACGATCCATTCAAATTCATTCGTACGATCCATTCTAATTCATTCGCACGAATGTATCCATTCTAATTCATTCGTACAATCCATTCTAATTCATTCATATAATCCATCCAAATTTATTCGTACGATCTATTCTAATTCATTCGCACGATCCATTCTAATTCATTCGTACGATCCATTCTAATTCATTCGCACGAATGTATCCATTCTAATTCATTCGTACGATCCATTCTAATTCATTCGTACGATCCATTCTAATTTATTCGCACGAATTTATCCATTCTAATTCATTCGTACGATCCATTCTAATACATTCGCACGATCCATTCAAATTAATTCGTACGAGCCATTCTAATTCACTCTTACGATCCATTGTAATTCATTCATTCGATGTATTCTAATTCATTTGTACGATCCATTATAATTCATTCGCACGAATATATCTGTTCTAATTCATTCGTACGATCCATTCTAATTCATTCGCACGAATGTATCCGTTCTAATTAATTCGTACGATCCATTCTAATTCATTCATACAATCTATTCTAATTTATTCGTACGATCCATTCTAGTTCATTCGTACGATCCATTCTAATTCATTCGCACGAAGGTATCCATTGTAATTCATTCGTACGATCCATTCCAATCCATTCGCATGATCCATTCTAAGTCATTCATACGATCCATTCTAATTCATTCGTACGATCCAATATAATTCATTTATAATAACCATTCTAATTTTATTCATATGATCTATTCTAATTCATTCATACGATCCATTCTAATTCATTCGCACGATCCATTCTAATTCATTCGCACGAATATATCCATTCTAATTCATTCGTACGATCCATTCTAATTTATTTGTACGATCCATTCTATTTCATTTGTACGATCCATTCTAATTCATTCGCACGATCCATTCTAATTCATTCATATGATCCATTCTAATTCATTCATACGATCCATTCTAATTTATTCGCACGAATGTATACATTCTAATTTATTCGTACGATCCATTCTAATTCATTCGCATGATCCATTCTATTTCAATCGTACGATCCATTCTAGTTCATACGTAAGATCCATTCTAATTCATTCGCACGAATGTATCCATTTTAATTCATTCGTTCGATCCATTCTAATTGATTCGCACGAATGTATCCATTCTAATTCATTCGTACGATCCATTCTAATTCATTCGTACGATCAATTCTAATTCATTCGCACAATCCATTCTAATTCATTCGTACGATGCATTCTAATTCATTCGTATGATCTTTTCCAATTTATTCGTACGATCCATTCTAATTCATTCGTACGATCCATTCTAATTCTTTCGCACGAATGTATCCATTCTAAATCATTCGTATGATCCATTCTAATTCATTTGTACGATCCATTCTAATTCATTCCTACGATCCATTCTAAGTCATTCGCACGAATGTATCCATTCTAATTCATTCGTATGATCTATTCTAATTCATTTGTACGATCCTTTCTAATTCATTTGTACGATCCATTCTAATTCATTCGTTCGGTACATTATAATTCATTTGCACAAATGTATCCATTCTAATTCATTCTTACGATCTATTCTAATTCATTCGCACGATCCATTCTAATTCATTCGTACGATCCATTCTAATTCATTCGTACGATCTATTTTAATTCATTCGCACGAATGTATCCATTCTAATTCATTCGTGCGATTCATTCTAATTCATTCTCACGAATGTATCCGTTCTAAATCATTCGTATGATCCAGTCTAATTCATTCGTACGATCCATTCAAATTCATTCGTACGATCCATTCTAATTCATTCGCACGAATTATCCATTATAATTCATTCGCACGAATGTATCCATTCTAATTCATTCGTACGATCCATTCTAATTCATTCGCATAATCCATCCTAATTTATTCGTACGATCTATTCTAATTCATTCGTACGATCCATTCTAATTCATTTGTACGATCCATTCTATTTCATTCGCACGATCCATTCTAATTCATTCATACGATCCATTCTAATTCATTCATATGATCCATTCTAATTCATTCGCACAAATGTATCCATTCTAATTAATTCGTACGATCCATTCTAATTCATTTGCACGATCAATTCTAATTCATTCGTATGATCCATTCTAATTAATTCGCACGAATGTATCCATTCTAATTCATTCGTACAATCCATTCTAATTCATTCGTACGAATGTAAAAATTCTAATCCGTTCGTACGGTCCATTCTAATTCATTCGATCGATCCATTCTAATTCATGTGTACGATCCATTCTAATTCATTTGCACGAATATATCCATTCTAATTCATTCGTACGATCCATTCTAATTCATTCGTACGATCCATTCTAATTCATTTGTACGATCCATTCAAATTCATTCGCACGAAGGTATCCATTCTAATTCATTCGTACGATCTATTCTAATTCATTCGCACGATCCATTCTTATTCATTCGTACGATCCATTATAATTCATTCGCACGAATGTATCCATTCTAATTCATTTGAACGGTCAATTCTAATTCATTCGCACGAATGTATCCGTTCTAATTCATTCGTACGATCCATTCTAACTCATTCATACGATTCATTCTAGTTCATTCGTACGATCCATTCTAATTCATTCGCACGAAGGTATCCATTCTAATTCATTCGTACGATCCATTCTAATTCATTCGCACGATCCGTTCTAAGTCATTCGTACGATCCATTATATTTCATTCGTACGATCCAATCTAATTCATTCGCACAAATATATCCTTTCTAATTTATTCGTACGATCAATTCTAATTCATTCGCACGATCCATTCTAATTCATTCGTATGATCCATTCTAATTCGTTCGTACGATCTATTCTAATTCATTCACACGAATGTATCTATTCTAATTTATTTGTACGATCCATTCTAATTCATTCGCAAGATCCATTCTAATTCATTCGTACGATACATTCTAATTCATTCGTACAATCCGTTAAAGTTCATTCGTATGATCCATTCTAATTCATTCACAAGAACATATCCATTCCAATTAATTCGTACGATTCATTCTAATTTATTCGCATGAACCAGTCTAATTCATTCGTACGATCCGTTCTAATTTATTCGTACGATCTATTCTAATTCTTTCGCACGATCCATCCTAATTCGTTCATACGATCTATTCTAATTAATTCGCACGAATGTATCCATTCTAATTCATTCGTATGATCCATTCTAAATTTTTCATACGATCCATTCTAATTCATTCAGAAGAATGTATCCATTCTAATTCATTCGATGATCCATTCTAATTCATTTGCACCATCCAATCTAATTCGTTTCTACGATCCATTCTAATTCATTCGTACGATTTATTCTAATTCAATAGTACGATCCATTCGAATTCATTCGTATGAATGTATCTATTATATTTCATTTGTACGATCCATTCTAATTCATTCGCACGATCCATTCTAATTCATTCATATGATCCATTGTAGTTCATTCGCACGAATGTATCCATTCTAATTTATTCGTACGATCCATTCAAATTCATTCGCACGATCCATTCTAATTCATTCATAAGATCCATTCTAATTCATTCATACGATCCATTTCCAATTCATTAGTACGATCAATTCTAATTCATTCGCATGAATGTATCCATTCTAATTCATTCATACGATCCATTCTAATTCATTCACACGATCCCTTCAAATTCATATGTACAATCCATTCTAATTTATTCGTATGATAAATTCTAATTCATTCGTACGATCCATTATACTTCATTTGCACGAATGTATCCGTTCTAATTCATTCGTACGATCCGTTCTTATTTATTCGCACGATCGATTCTAATTCATTCATACAATCCACTCTAATTCATTCGTATGATCCATTCTAATTCATTCGTACGATCCATTCTAATTCTATTGCACGAATGTATCTATTCCAATTCATTAGCGTGATTCATTCTAATTCATTCGTACGATTCATTCTAATTCATTCGTATGATCCATTCTAATTCATTCGCACGAATGTATCCATTCTAATTCATTCGTACGATCCATTCTAATTCATTTGCACGATCCATTCTAATTCATTAATACGATCTATTCTAATTCATTCGTACGATCCATTCTAATTCATTCGCACGAATGTATCCATTCTAATTCATTTGTACGATCCATTCTAGTTCATTCGTACGATCCATTTTAGTTCATTCGTACGATCCATTCTAATTCATTCGCACGAATGTATCCATTCTAATTCATTCATATGATCCATTCTAATTCATTTGCACGATCCATTCTAATTCATTAATACAATCTATTCTAATTCATTCGTACGATCCATTCTAATTCATTCGCACGAATGTATCCATTCTAATTCGTTCGTACGATCCAATCTAGTTCATTCGTACGATCTATTTTAGTTCATTCGTACGATCCATTCTAATTCATTCGCACGAATGTATCCATCGTAATTCATTTGTATGATTCATTCTAATTCATTCGCATGATCCATTTTAATTCATTCTTACGATCCATTTTAATTTATTCCTATGACCCATTCCAATTCATCCGTACGATCCATTCTAATTCATTCGTATGATCCATTCTAATTCTTTCACACGAATGTAACCATTCTAATTCATTCGCATGAATGTATCCATTCTAATTCATTCGTACGATCCATTCTAATTCATTTGTATCAACCATTCTAATTCATTCGTACGATCCATTCTAATTTATTCATACGATCCATTCTAATTCATTCGCACGAATTTATCCATTCTAATTCATTCATACGATCCATTCCAATTCATTTGCACGATCCATTCTAATTCATTCGTACAATCCGTTCTAATTCATTCATATGATCCATTTTAATTCATTCGCACGAATGTATCTATTCTAATTCATTCGTACGATTCATTCTAATTCATTCGCATAATCCATTCTAATTCATTCGTACGATCCTTTCCAATCCATTTGTACGATCCATTCTAATTCATTTGTACGATCCATTCTAATTCATTCGCACAAATGTATCCATTCTAATTCATTCGTACGATCTGTTCTAATTCATTCGCATAATCCATTTTAATTTATTTGTACGATCCATTCAAATTAATTCGTACGATCCATTCAAATTAATTCGTACGATCCATTCTAATTCATTCTCACGAATGTATCCATTCTAATTCATTCGTGTGATCCATTCTAGTTCATTCGTACGATCCATTCTAATTCATTCGCACGAATGTATCCATTCTAATTTATTCATATGATCCATTCTAATTCATTTGCACGATCCATTCTAATTCATTAATACGATCTATTCTTATTCATTCGTACGATCCATTCTAATTCATTCGCACGAATGTATCCATTCTAATTCATTAATACGATCCAATCTAGTTCATTCGTACGATCCATTTTAGTTCATTCGTACGATCCATTCTAATTCATTCGCACGAATGTATCCATCCTAATTCATTTGTATGATCCATTCTAATTCATTCGCATGATCCATTTTAATTCATTCTTACGATCCATTTTAATTTATTCCTATGACCCATTCCAATTCATCTGTACGATCCATTCTAATTCATTCGTACGATCCATTCTAATTCTTTCACACGAATGTAACCATTCTAATTCATTCGCATGAATATATCCATTCTAATTCATTCGTACGATCCATTCTAATTCATTTGTATAAACCATTCTAATTCATTCGTACGATCCATTCTAATTCATTCATACGATCCATTCTAATTCATTCGCACGAATTTATCCATTCTAATTCATTCATACGATCTATTCTAATTCATTTGCACGATCAATTCTAATTCATTCGTACAATCCATTCTAATTCATTCAAATGATCCATTTTAATTCATTCGCACGAATGTATCTATTCTAATTCATTCGTACGATTCATTCTAATTCATTCGCATAATCCATTCTAATTCATTCGTACGATCCTTTCCAATCCATTTGTACGATCCATTCTAATTCATTCGTACGATCCATTCTAATTCATTCGCACAAATGTATCCATTCTAATTCATTCGCACGATCTGTTCTAATTCATTCGCATAATCCATTCTAATTTATTTGTACGATCCATTCAAATTCATTCGTACGATCTATTCAAATTCATTCGTACGTTCCATTCTAATTCATTCTCACAAATGTATCCATTCTAATTCATTCGTACGATCCATTCTAGTTCATACGTAAGATCTATTCTAATTCATTCGCACGAATGTATCCATTTTAATTCATTCGTTCGATCCATTCTAATTCATTCGCACGAATGTATCCATTCTAATTCATTCGTACGATCCATTCTAATTCATTCGTATGATCAATTCTAATTCATTCGCACGATCCATTCTAATTCATTCGTACGATGCATTCTAATTCATTCATATGATCTTTTCCAATTCATTCGTACGATCTATTCTAATTCATTCGTACGATCCATTCTAATTCTTTCGCACGAATGTATAGATTCTAAATAATTCGTATGATCCATTCTAATTCATTCGTACGATCCATTCTAATTCATTCGTACGATCCATTCTAATTCATTCGCACGAATGTATCCATTCCGATCCATTCTAATTCATTCGCACGAATGTATCCATTCGAATTTATTCGTACGATCCACTCTAATTCATTTGTACGATCCTTTCTAATTCATTTATACGATCCATTCTAATTCTTTCGTTCGGTCCATTATAAATCATTTGCACGAATGTATCCATTCTAATTCATTCATACGATCTATTCTAATTCATTCGCACGATCCATTCTAGATCATTCGTACGATCCATTCTAATTCATTCGTACGATCCATTTTAATTCATTCGCACGAATGTATCCATTCTAAATCATTCGTGCGATTCATTCTAATTCATTCGCACGAATGTATCCATTCTAAATCATTCGTATGATCTATTCTAATTCATTCGCATAATCCATCCTAATTTATTCGTACGATCTATTCTAATTCATTCGTACGATCCATTCTAATTCATTTGTACGATCCATTCTAATTCATTCGCACAAATGTATCCATTCTACTTCATTTGTATGATCCATTCTATTTAATTCGCACGATCCATTTTAATTCATTCGTACGATCCATTCTAATTCATTCATATGATCCATTCTAATTCATTCGCACAAATGTATCCACTCTAATTCATTTGCACGATCAATTCAAATTCATTCATATGATCCATTCTAATTCATTCGCACGAATGTATCCATTTTAATTCATTCGTACGATCCATTCTAATTCATTCGTACGAATGTATCAATTCTAATTCGTTCGTACGGTCCATTCTAATTCATTCGATAGATCCATTCTAATTCATTCGTACAATCCATTCTAATTCATTTGCACGAATGTATCCATTCTAATTCATTCGTACGATCCCTTCTAATTAATTCGCACGATCCATTCTAATTCATTTGTACGATCCATTCTAATTCATTCGCACGAAGGTATCCATTCTAATTCATTCGTACGATCCATTCTAATTCATTCGCACGATCCATTCTAATTCATTCGTACGATCCATTCTAATTCATTCGCACGAATGTATCCATTCTAATTCATTTGAACAATCAATTCTAATTCATTCGCACGAATGTATCCATTCTAATTCATTCGTACGATCCATTCTAATTCATTCATACGATCCATTCTAGTTCATTCGTACGATCCATTCTAATTAATTCGCACGAAGGTATCCATTCTAATTCATTCGTACGATCCATTCTAATTCATTCGCACGATCCATTCTAAGTCATTCGTACGATCCATTCTATTTCATTCGTACGATCCAATCTAATTCATTCGCACGAATATATCCTTTCTAATTCATTCGTACGATCAATTCTAATTCATTCGCACGATCCATTCTAATTCATTCGTACGATCCATTCTAATTCGTTCGTACGATCCATTCCAATTCATTCGCACGAATGTATCTATTCTAATTTATTTGTACGATCCATTCTAATTCATTCGCACGATCCATTCTAATTCATTCGTACGATCCATTCTAACTCATTCGTACAATCCATTAAAGTTCATTCGTATGATCCATTCTAATTCATTCACACGAACGTATCCATTCTAATTTATTCGTACGATTCATTCTAATTCATTCGCATGAACCAGTCTAACTCATTCGTACGATCCATTCTAATTCATTCGTATGATCTATTCTAATTCATTCGCACGATCCATTCTAATTCATTCGTACGATCCATTATAATTCATTCGCACGAATGTATCCATTCTAATTCATTCGTATGATCCATTCTAATTTATTCATACGATCCATTCTAATTCATTCAGAAGAATGTATCCATTCTAATTCATTCGTATGATCCGTTCTAATTCATTTGCATGATCCAATCTAATTCATTTCGATGATCCATTCTAATTCATTCGTACGATCCATTCTAATTCAATAGTATGATCCATTCCAATTCATTCGCATGAATGTATCCATTCTAATTCATTCGTACGATCCATTCCAACTTATTCGCACGATCCATTCTAATTCATTCGTACGATCCATTCTAATTCATTTGTACGATCCATTCCAATTCATTCGCACGAATGCATCCATTCTAATTCATTCGTACGATCCATTCTAATTCATTCGCACGAATGTATCTATTTTAATTTATTCGTACGATCCATTCTAATTCATTCATAAGATCCATTCTAATTTATTTATACGATCCATTTCTAATTCATTAGTACGATCAATTCTAATTCATTCGCATGAATGTATCCATTCTAATTCATTCGTAAGATCCATTCTAATTCATTCACAAGATCCTCTCAAATTCATTCGTACAATCCATTCTAATTTATTCGTATGATACATTCTAATTCATTCGTACGATCCATTATACTTCATTCGCACGAATGTATCCGTTCTAATTCATTCGTACGATCTATTCTAATTTATTCGCACGATCGATTCTAATTCATTCATACGATCCACTCTAATTCATTCGTATGATCCATTCTAATTCATTCGTACGATCCATTCTAATTCTATTGCACGAATGTATCTATTCCAAATTATTAGCATGATTCATTCTAATTCAATCGTACGATTCATTCTAATTCATTCGTACGATCCATTCTAATTTATTCGCACGAATGTATCCATTCTAATTCATTGGTATGATCCATTCTAATTCATTCGTACAAACTATTCTAACTCATTCGTGCGATCCATTCTAGTTCATTCGTACGATCCATTCTAATTCATTCGTATGATCCATTCTAATTCATTTGCATGACCCATTCTAATTCATTCATACGATCTATTCTAATTCATTCGTACGATCCACTCTAATTCATTCGCACAAATGTGTCCATTCTAATTCATTCGTACGATCCATTCTAGTTCATTCGTACGATCCATTTTAGTTCATTCGTATGATCCATTCTAATTCATTCGCACGAATGTATCCATCCTAATTCATTTGTATGATCCATTCTAATTCATTCGCATGATCCATTTTAATTCATTCTTACGATCCATTCTAATTTATTCGTATGACCCATTCCAATTCATCCGTACGATCCCTTCAAATTCATTCGTACGATCCATTCTAATTCTTTCACACGAATGTAACCATTCGAATTCATTCGCATGAATGTATCCGTTCTAATTCATTTGTACGATCCATTCTAATTCATTTGTATGAACCATTCTAATTCATTCGTACGATCCATTCTAATTCATTCATATGATCCATTCTAATTCATTCGTACGAATGTGTCCATTCTGATTCTTTCATACGATCCATTCTAATTCATTTGCACTATCCATTCTAATTCATTCGTACAATCCATTCTAATTCATTCATAAGATCCATTTTAAGTCATTCGCACGAATGCATCCATTCTAATTCATTCGTACGATTTATGCTAAATCATTCGCATAATCCATTCTAATTCATTCGTACGATCCTTTCCAATCCATTCGTACGATCCATTCTAATTCATTCGTATGATCCATTCTAATTCATTCGCACGAATGTATCCATTCTAATTCATTCGTACGATCGGTTCATATTCATTCGTATAATCCATTCTAATTTATTCGTAATATCCATTCAAATTCATTCGTACGATCCATTCAAATTCATTCGTACGATCCATTCTAATTCATTCTCACAAATGTATCCATTCTAATTCATTCGTACGATCCATTCTAATTCATTCACATGATCCATTCTAATTCATTCGTACGATACATTCTAATTCATTCGTACGATCCATTGTAATTCATTCGCAAGGTCCATTCTAATTCATTCGTACGATCTATTCTAATTCATTCATACGATCCATTTCAATTCGTTCGCATGATCCATTCTAATTTATTTGCACGATCCATTCTAATTCATTCGTACGATCCATTCTAATTCATTCGCATGAATGTATCCATTCTAATTCATTAGTACAATCCATTCTAATTCATTCGTACGATCTATTTTAATTAATTTGTATGAATGTATCAATTCTAATTCATTCATACGGTCTATTCTAATTTATTCGTACGATCCATTCTAATTCATTCGTACGATCCATTCTAATTCATTTGCACGAATGTATCCATTCTAATTCATTCGTACGATCCATTCTAATTTATTCGCACGATCCATTCTAATTCATTCATATGATCCATTCTAATTCATTCGCACGATCCATTCTAATTCATTCGTAAGATCCATTCTAATTCATTCGCACGAATGTATCCATTCTAATTCATCTGTACGATCCATTCTAATTCATTCATATGATCCATTCTAATTCATTCGCACGAATGTATCCACTCAAATTCATTGGTACAATCCATTCTAATACATTCGGACGATCCATTCAAATTCATTCGTACGAGTCATTCTAATTCATTCTTACGATCCAGCCTAATTCATTCATTCGATGCATTCTAATTCATTCGTACGATTCATTATAATTCATTCGCATGAATGTATCCGTTCTAATTCATTCGTACGATCCATTCTAATTCATTCGCACGATCCATTCTAATTCATTCGTACGATCCATTCTAATTCATTCGTATGATCCATTCTAATATTTCGCATGAATGTATCCATTCTAATTCATTCGTACGATCCATTCTAATTCATTTGCATGGTCCATTCTAATTGATTTGTACGATCCATTCTAATTCATTCGCACGAATCTATCCGTTCTAATTCATTCGTACGATCCATTCTAATTCATTCGTACAATCCATTCTAATTTATTCGTACGATCCATTCTAGTTCATTCGTAAGATTTATTATAATTCATCCGCACGAAGGTATCCATTCTAATTCATTCGTATGATCCATTCTAATTCATTCGCATGATATATTCTAAGTCATTCGAATGATCCATTCAAATTCATTCGTACGATCCAATCTATTCATTAATACAATCCATTCTAATTTCATTCATACGATCCATTCTAATTCGTTCATACGCTCCATTCTAATTCATTCGCACGAATGTATCCAGTCTAATTCATTTGAACGATCCATTCTAATTCATTCGCACGATCCATTCTATTTCAATCGTACGATCCATTCTAGTTCATTCATAAGATCCATTCTAATTCATTCGTTCGATCCATTCTAATTCATTTGCACGAATGTATCTATTCTAATTCATTTGTACGATCCATTATAATTCATTCGTATGATCCATTCTAATGTATTCGCACGAATGTATCAATTTGAATTCATTCGTACAATCCAATCTAATTTATTCGTGCGATACATTCTAATTCATTCGTACGATCCATTCTAGTTCATTCGTACGATCCATTCGAATTCATTCGCACGAAGGTATCCATTGTAATTCATTCGTATGATCCATTCTAATTCATTCGTACGATCCATTCTAATTCATTCAAACGATCCATTCTAATTCATTCGCATGAATGTATCCGTTCTAATTCATTCGTACGATCTACTTTAATTCATTCGTACGATCCATCCTAATTCATTCGTACAATCCATTCTAGTTCATTCGTACGATCCATTCTAATTCATTCGCACAAAGGTATCCATTCTAATTCATTCGTACGATCCATTCTAATTCATTCGCACGATCCACTCTAAGACATTCGTACGATCCATTCTAATTCATTCGTACAATCCAATCTAATTCATTCATACGATCCATTCTAATTTCATTCATAGGATCCATTCTAATTCATTCATACGATCCATTCTAATTCATTCGCACGAATATATCCATTCTAATTCATTCGTACGATCCATTCTAATTCATTCACACGATCCATTCTATTTCATTCTTATGATCCATTCTAATTCATTCGCATGATCCATTCTATTTATTTCGTACGATCCATTCTAATTCATTCGAACGAATGTATCCATTCTAATTCATTCGTACGATCCATTCTAATTCATTCGAAATATCCATTCTATTTTAATAGTACGATCCATTATAGTTCATTCGTAAGATCCATTCTAATTCATTCGCACGTATATATCCATTCAAATTCATTCGTTCGATCCATTCTTATTCATTCGCACGAATGTATCCATTCTAATTCATTTGTATGATCCATTTGAATTCATTCGCACGATCTATTCTAATTCATTCGTACGATCCATTCTAATTCATTCGTACGATCCATTCTAATTCATTCGTACGATCCATTCTAATTCATTCGTACGATCCATTCTAAGTCATTCGCACTAATGTATCTGTTCTAATTCATTCGTACGATCTATTCTAATTTATTCGCACGATCCATTCTAATTCATTCGTATGATCCGTTCTAATTCATTTGTATGATCCATTCCAATTCATTTGTACGATCCATTCTAATTCATCCGTACGATCCATTCTAATTTATCCGTACGATCCATTCTAATTCTTTCGCATGAATGTATCCATTCTAATTCATTCGTACGATCCATTCTAATTTATTCGTACGATCCATTCTAATTCATTCGCACGAATGTATCCACTCTAATTCATTCATACGATCAATTCTAATTCATTCGCACGATCCATTCTAATTCATTCATTCGATCCATTCTAATTCATTCGTATGATCCATTTTAATTCATTCACACGAATGTATCCATTCTAATTCATTCGTGCGATTCATTCTAATTCATTCGCATGATCCATTCTAATCCATTCATACGATCCATTCCAATTCATTCGTACGATCCATTCTAATTCATTTGTACGATCCATTCTAATTCATTCGCACGAATGTATCCATTCTAATTCATTCGTATGATCCATTCTAATTCATTCGCATAATCTATTCTAATTTATTCGTACGATCCATTCTAATTCATTCGTACGATCCATTCCAATTCATTCGTACGATCCATTCTAATAAATTCGCACGAATGTATCCATTCTAATTCATTCGTACGATCAATTCTAATTCATTCGCATGATCCATTCTAATTAATTCGTACGATCTATTCTAATTCATTTGTACGATCCATTCTAATTTATTCCCACAAATGTATCCAATCTAATTCATTCGTACGATCCATTCTAATTCATTCGCATGATCCATTCTAATTTATTCGTACGATCCATTTTAATTCATTCGCACGAATGTATCCATTCTAATTCATTCGTACGATCCATTCTAATTCATTCGTACGAATGTATCAATTCTAATTCATTTGTACAGTCCATTCTAATTCATTCGTACGATTCGTTCTAATTCATTCGTATGATCCATTCTAATTCATTCGCATGAATATATCCATTCTAATTCATTCGAACGATCCATTATAATTCATTCGTACGATCCATTCTAATTCATTCGCATGATCCATTCTAATTCATTTGTTCAATCCATTCTAATTAATTTGAACAATCCATTATAATTTATTCGTACGATCCATTCTAATTCATTCGTACGAATGTATCCATTCTAATTCATTCGTCTGATCCATTCTAATTCATTCGTACGATCCATTCTAATTCATTTGTACGATCCATTCTAATTCATTCGCACGAATGTATCCATTCTAATTCATTCGTACGATCCATTCTAGCACATTCGCACGATCCATTCAAATTCATTCGTACGAGCCATTCTAATTCATTCTTACGATCCATTCTAATTCATTCATTCGTTCAATTCTAATTCATTCGTACGATCCATTTTAATTCATTCGCACGATCCATTCTAATTCCTTCGTATAATCCATTCTAATTCATTCGTAAGTTCCATTCTAATTCAATCGTATGATCCATTCTAATTCTTTCGCACGAATGTATCTATTCTAATTCATTCGTACAATCCATTCTAATTCATTTGCACGATCCATTCTAATTCATTCGTATGATTCATTCTTATTCATTCGTACAATCCATTCTAATTCATTCGTACGATCCATTCTAATTCATTCGTACTATCCATTTTAGTTCATTCGTACGATCCATTCTAATTCATTCACATGAAGGTATCAGTTCTAATTCATTCGTACGATCCATTCTAATTCTTTCACACGATCCATTCTAAGTCATTCGTACGATTCATTCTAATTCATTCATACGATCCAATCTAATTCATTCGCTCGAATGTATCCATTCTAATTCATTCATACAATCCATTCTAATTCATTCGCACGAGCCATTCTAATTTATTCGTACGATCCATTCTAATTTATTCGTACGATCCATTCTAATTCATTTGTACGATCCATTCTAATTCATTCGCATGATCCATTCTAATTCATTCGTACGATCCATTTTAATTCAATCGCATGAATGTATCGATTCTAATTCGTTCGTACGATCCATTTTAATTCATTCGCACGATCCATTCTAATTGATTCGTACGATCCATTCTAATTAATTCGTACGATCCATTCTAATTCATTCGTACGATACATTCTAATTCATTCGCACGAATGTATCCATTCTAATTCATTCGTACGATCCATTCTAATTCATTCGTACGATCCATGCAAATACATTCGCCTGATCCATTCAAATTCATTCGTACGATACATTCTAATCCATTATAATTCATTTGCATGAATGTATCCGTTCTAATTCATTCGCACGATCAATTCTAATTCATTCGTACGATCCATTCTAATTCATTTGGATGATCCATTATAATTCATTCGTATGATCCATTCTACTTCTTTCGCACGAATGTATCCATTCTAATTCATTCGCACGATCCATTCTAATTCATTCGTGCGATCCATTCTAATTCATTCCTACAATCCATTCTAAGTCATTCGTACGATCCATTCTAATTCATTCGCATGAATGTATCCGTTCTATTTCATTCGTACAATCCATTCTAATTCATTCGTACGATCCATTCTAATTCATTCGTATGATCCATTCTAGTTCATTCGTACGATCCATTCTAAATCATTCGCATGAAGGTATCCATTCTAATTCATTCGTACGATCCATTCTAATTCATTCGCACGATCCAATCTAATTCATTCGCACGAATGTATCCATTCTAATTCATTCGTAAGATCCATTCTAATTCATTCGCACGATCCATTCTAATTCGTTCGTACGATCCATTCTAATTCATTCGTTCGGTCCATTCTAAATTATTCGCACGAATGTATCCATTCTAATTCATTTGTTCGATCCATTCTAATTCATTCGCACGATACATTCTAATTCATTCGTACGATCCAATCTTATTCGTACGATCCATTCTAATTCATTCGGACGAATGTATCCGTTCTAATTCATTCTACGGTCCATTCTAATTCAATCGTAAGATCCATTCTAGTTCATTCTTACGATCCATTCTAATTCATTCGCACGAAGGTATCCATTCAAATTCATTCGTACGATCCATACTAATTAATTCGCACGATCCATTCTAAGTCATTCGTACGATTCACTCATTCACACGATCCATTCTAATTCATTCGTACGATCCATTCTAATTCATTCGTACGATCCATTCTAATTCATTCGTATGATCCATTCTAATTCATTCGCAGGAATGTATCCATTCTAATTCATTCGTACGATCCATTCTAAATCATTCGCACGATCCATTCTAATTCATTCCTACAATCCATTCTAAGTCATTCGTACGATCCATTCTAATTCATTCGCATGAATGTATCCGTTCTAATTCATTCGTACAATCCATTCTAATTCATTCGTACGATCCATTCTAATTCATTCGTACGATCCATTCTAATTCATTCGTACGATCCATTCTAAATCATTCGCATGAAGGTATCCATTCTAGTTCATTCGTACGATCCATTCTAATTCATTCGCACGATCCAATCTAATTCATTCGCACGAATGTATCCATTCTAATTCATTCGTAAGATCCATTCTAATTCATTCGCATGATCCATTCTAATTCATTCGTACGATAAATTCTAATCAGTTATAATTCATTTGCATGAATGTATCCGTTCTAATTCATTCGCACGATCAATTCTAATTCATTCGTACGATCCATTCTAATTCATTTGGATGATCCATTCTAATTCATTCGTATGATCCATTCTACTTCTTTCGCACAAATGTATCCATTCTAATTCATTCGCACGATCCATTCTAATTCATTCGTACGATCAATTCTAATTCATTCCTACAATCCATTCTAAGTCATTCGTACGATCCATTCTAATTCATTCGCATGAATGTATCCGTTCTAATTCATTCGTACAATCCATTCTAATTCATTCGTACGATCCATTCTAATTCATTCGTACGATCCATTCTAGTTCATTCGTACGATCCATTCTAAATCATTCGCATGAAGGTATCCATTCTAATTCATTCGTACGATCCATTCTAATTCATTCGCACGATCCAATCTAATTCATTCGCACGAATGTATCCATTCTAATTCATTCGTAAGATCCATTCTAATTCATTCGCACGATCCATTCTAATTCATTCGTACGATCCATTCTAATTCATCTGTACGATCCATTCTAATTCATCTGTACGATCCTTTCTAATTCATTCGCAAGATCTATTCTAATTCATTCATACGATCCATTCTAATTCAATCGCATCAATGTATCGATTCTAATTCGTTTGTCCGATCCATTCTAATTCATTCGCACGATCCATTCTTATTCATTTGTACGATCCATTCTAACTAATTTGTATGATCCATTCTAATTTATTCGTACGATCCATTCTAATTCATTCGCACAAATGTATCCATTCTAATTCATTCGTATGATACATTCTAATTCATTCATACGATCCATTCAAATACATTCGCACGATCCATTCAAATTCATCAGTACGATCCATTCAAATTTATTCATTCGATCAATTCATATTCATTCGTACGATCCATTATAATTTATTCGCATGAATGTATCCATTCTAATTCATTCGTACGATCCATTCTAATTCATTCACACGATCCATTTTAATTCATTCATACGATCCATTCTATTTCATTTGGATAATCCATTCTAATTCATTCATACGATCCATTCTAATTCTTTCGCACGAATGTATCCATTCTAATTCATTCGTACGATCCATTCTAATTCATTCGCACAATCTATTCTAATTCATTCGTACGATCCATTCTAATTCATTCCTACAATCCATTCTAATTCATTCGTACAATCCATTCTAATTTATTCGCATGAATGTATCCGTTCTAATTCATTCGTACAATCCATTCTAATTCATTCGTACGATCCATTCTAATTCATTCGTACGATCCATTCTAGTTCATTCGTACGATCCATTCTAATTCATTCGCTCGAAGGTATCAATTCTAATTTATTCGTACGATCCATTCTTATTCATTCGCATGATCCATTCTAAATCATTCGTACGATCCATTCTAATTCATTCGTACGATCCATTCTAATTCATTCGCACGATCCATTCTAATTCATTCGTACGATCAATTTTAATTCATTCGTACGATCCATTCTAAGTCATTCGCACTAATATATCCATTCTAATTCATTTGTACGATCCATTCTAATTCATTCGTACGATCCATTGTAATTCATTCGTACGATCCATTCGAATTCCTTCGCACGAATGTATCCATTCTAATACATTCATACGATCCATTCTAATTCATTAGTACGATCCATTCTAGTTCATTCTTACGATCCATTTTAATTCATTCGCACGAAGGTATCCATTCTAATTCATTCGTATGATCCATTATAATTCATTCGCACGATCTATTCTAAGTCATTCGTACGATCCATTCTAATTTATTCGTGCGATCCAATCTAATTCATTTGCATGAATGTGTCCATTCTAATTCATTTGTACGATCTATTCTAATTCATTTGCACGATCCATTCTAATTCATTCGTACGATCCATTTTAATTCATTCGTACGATCCATTCTAATTCATTCGCACGAAAGTATCTATTCTAATTCATTTGTATGATCCATTCTAATTCATACGCATGATCCATTCTAATTAATTCGTATGATCCATTCTAATTTATTCGTACAATCCATTCTAGTTCATTCGTACGATCCATTCTAATTTATTCTCACGAATGTATCCATTCTAATTCATTCATACGATCCATTCTAATTCATTCGCATGATCCATTCTAATTCATTCGTACGATATGTTCTAATTCATTCATATGATCTATTCTAATTCATTCGCACGAGCCATTCTAATTCATTCGTACGATCCATTCTAATTTATTTGCACGAATGTATCCATTCTAATTCATTCGTACGATCCATTCTAATTCATTCGTACGATCCGTTCGAATTCATTCGTACGATCCATTCTAATTCATTCAGAAGATTGTATCCATTCTAATTCATTCATATGATCTATTCTAATTCATTCGCATCCATTTTAATTCGTTCAGAAGAATGTATCAATTCTAATTCATTCATATGATCTATTCTAATTCATTCGCATAATACATTCTAATTAATTTCTACGATCCATTCTAATTCAACCGTACGATCCATTCTAATTCAACCGTACGATCCATTGAAATTCATTCGTACGATCCATTCTAATTCATTCGCACGATCCATTCTAATTCATTCATATGATCCATTCTAATTCATTCGTACGAATGTATCCATTCTAATTTATTCGTACGATCCATTCTATTTCATTGACACGATCCATTCTAATTTATTCATAAGATCTATTCTAATTCATTCGTACGATCCATTCTATTTCATCCGTACGATAAATTCTAATTCATTCGTACGAATGTATCCATTCTAATCCATTCGTACAATCCATTCTAATTCATTCACACGATCCATTCAAATTCATTCGTATGATCCATTCTAATTCATTCGTACGATCCATTCTATATCATTCATACGATCCATTATAATTCATTCGCACGAATATATCCATTCTAATTCATTCGTACGATCCATTCTAATTCATTCGCATGATCGATTCTAATTCATTTTCGTACGATCCATTCTAATTCATTCGTACGATCCATTCTAATTCATTCGTACGATCCATTGTAATCCATTCGCACGAAAGTATCCATTCTAATTCATTCGATCCATTCTAGTTCATTCGTACGATCCATTATAATTCATTCGCACAAATGTTTCCTTTCTAATTCATTCGCACGATCCATTCAAATTCATTCGTACGATCCATTCTAATTCATTCGTACGATCTATTCTAATTGTTTCGCACGAATCCATCCATTCTAATTCATTCGTATGATCCATTCTAATTCATTCGCACGATCCATTCTAATTCATTCGTACGATCCATTCTAATTCATTCTTACGATCCATTCTAATTTATTCGTACGATCCATTCTAATTTATTCGCACGAATGTATCCATTCTAATTCATTCGTATGATCCATTCTAATTCATTCGTACGATCCATTGTAATTCATTCGTACGATCCATTTTAGTTCATTCGTACGATCCACTCTAATTCATTCGCACGAAGGTATCCATTCTAATTCATTCGTAGGATCCAATCTAATTCATTCGGAGGATCCATTCTAAATCATTCGTATGATCCATTCTAATTCATTCGTATGATCCAATCTAATTCACTTGCACAAATGTATCCATTCTAATTCATTCGTACGATCCATTCTAATTCATTCGAACGAATGTATCTATACTAATTCATTTGGACGATTCATTCTAATTCAGTCGCACGATCCATTCTAATTTATTCGTAGGATCCGTTCTAATTCATTCCTACGATCCATTCTAATTCATTCGCACGAATGTATTCGTTCTAATTCATTCGTACGATCCATTCTAATTCATTCATATGATCCATTCTAGTTCATTCATACGATCCATTCTAATTCATTCGCACGAAGGTATCCATTGTAATTCATTCGTACTATCCATTCTAATTCATTCGCACGATCCATTCTAAGTCATTCGTACGATCCATTCTAATTCATTCGTACAATCCAATCTAATTCATTTGCACTAATGTATCCTTTCTAATTCATTCGTACAATCTATTCTGATTCATTTGCACGATCCATTCTAATTCATTCGTACGATCCATTCTAATTCATTCGTACGATCCATTCTAATTCATTCATACAATCCATTATAGTTCATTCATATGATCCATTCTAATTCATTCGCATGAACGTATCCATTCTAATTTATTTGTACGATCTTTTCTAATTCATTCGCATGATCCAGTCTAATTTATTCATACGATCCATTCTAATTAATTCATATGATCTATTCTAATTCATTCGCACGGTCCATTCTAATTCATTCATACGATCCATTCTAATTCATTCACACGAATGTATCCATTCTTATTCATTCGTACGATCCATTCTAATTCATTCGTACGATCCATCCTAATTCATTAAGAAGAATGTATCCATTCTAATTCATTCGTATGATCCATTCTAATTCATTCACACGATCCAATCTAATTTATTTCTACGATCCATTCTAAATCATTCGTACGATCCATTATAATTCAATCGTACGATCCATTCCAATTCATTCGCATTAACGTATGCATTCTAATTCATTCGTACGATCCATTCTAATTTATTCGCACAATCCATTCTAATTCATCTGTACGATCCATTCTAATTCATTCGCATGAACCATTGCAATTCATTCGTATAATCCATTCTAAATCATTCGCACGAATGTATCCATTCTAATTCATTAGTACGATCAATTCTAATTCATTCGCACAAATATATCCATTCTAATTCATTCGTACCATCCATTCTAATTCATTCACACGATCCCTTCAAATTCATTCTTACAATCCATTCTAATTCAATCGTACGATCCATTCTAATTCATTCATACGATCCATTATAATTCATTCGCACGAATGTATCCGTTCTAATCCATTCGTACGATCCATTCTAATTCATTCGCACAATCGATTCTAATTCATTCATACGATCCATTCTACTTCATTCGTATGATCCATTCCGATTCATTCGTACAATCCATTCTAATTCATTCGTACGATCCATTCTAATTCTTTTGCACGAATGTATCTATTCTAATTCATTCGCATGATCCATTCTAATTCATTCGTACAAGTCACTCTAATTCATTTGTATGATCCATTCTAATTCATTTTTATGATCCATTTTAATTCATTCGCACGAATGTATCCATTCTACTTCATTGGTATGATCCATTCTAATTCATTCGTACGATCCATTCTAATTCATTCGTACGATTCATTCTAGTTCATTCGTACTATCCATTCTAATTCATTCGCATGAATGTATCCATTCTAATTCATTCGTATGATCCATTCTAATTCATTTACACGATCCATTCTAATTCATTTGTACGATCCATTCTAATTCATTCGCACGATCCATTCTAATTCATTCGCACGAATGTATCCATTCTAATTCATTCGTACAATCCATTCTTATTCATTCGTACGATCCATTTTAGTTCATTCGTACGATCAATTCTAATTCATTCGCATGAATGTATCCATTCTAATTCATTCGTACGATCCATTCTAATTCATTCGTACGATCCATTCTAATTCTTTCGTATTAATGTATCCATTCTAATTCATTCGCACGAATGTATCCATTCGAATTCATTCGTACCTTCCATTCTAATTCATTTGTACGATCCATTCTAATTTATTCGCACGATCCATTCTAATTCATTCATACGATCCATTCTAATTCATTCGCACGAATGTATCCATACTAATTCATTCATACGATCCATTCTAATTCAGTCGAATGATCCATTTTAATTCATTCTTGCGATTCATTCTAATTCATTTGTGCGATTCATTCTAATTCATTCGCATGATCCATTCTAATTCTTTCGTACGATCCTTTCCAATTCATTCGTACAATCCATTCTAATTTATTCGTGCGATCCATTCTAATTCATTCACACGAATGTATCCATTCTAATTCATTCATACGATCCATTCTAATTCATTCGCATGATCCATTCTAATTCATTCGTACGATCCATTCTAATTCATTCATACGATCCTTTCTAATTCATTCGCATGATCCATTCTAATTCATTCATAGGATCCATTCTAATTCATTCGTACGATCCATTCTAATTCATTCGCATGATCCATTCAAATTTATTCGCACGATCCATTCTAATTCATTCGTACGATCCATTCTAATTCATTCGCACGAATGTATCCATTCTAATTCATTCGTACGATCCATTCTAATTCATTCGTACGAATGTATCAATTGTAATTCATTCGTACGATCCATTATAATTCATTCGTACGATCCATTCTAATTCATTCACACGAATGTATCCATTCTAATTCATTCATTTGATCCATTCTAATTCATTCGCACGATCCATTCTAATTCATTCATACGATCCATTCTAATTCATTCGCACAATAGATTCTAATTTATTCGTACGATCCATTCTAATTCATTCGCACGAATGTATCCATTCTAATTCATTCGTATGATTCATTCTAATTCATTCGCACGAATGTATCCATTCTAATTCATTGGTACGATCCATTCTTATACATTCGCACGATCCATTCAAATTCATTTGTACGAGCCATTCTAATTCAGTCTTACGATCCATTCTAATTCATTCATTCGATCCATTCTAATTCGTACGTACGATCGATTATAATTCATTCGCGCGAATGTATCCATTCTATTTCATTCGTACGATCCATTCTAATTCATTCGCATGATCCATTCTAATTCATTCGTACGATCCATTCTAATTCATTCGTACGATCAATTCTTATCCATTCATACGATCCATTCTAATTCTTTCGCACGACTGTATCCATTATAATTCATTCATACGATCCATTCGAATTCATTCGCATGATCCAGTCTAATTTATTTGTACGATCCATTCTAATTCATTCGCACGAATGTACCCGTTCTAATTCATTCGTACGATCAATTCTAATTCATTCGTAAAATCCATTCTAATTCATTCGTACTATCCATTCTAGTTCATTCGTACGATCCATTCTAATTCATTCGTATGATCCATTCTAATTCATTCACACGATCCATTCTAAGTCAGTCATACGATCCATTCTAATTCATTCGGACGATCCAATCTAATTCATTCATACGATCCATTCTAATTTCATTCATAGGATACATTCTAATTCATTCATACGATCCATTCTAATTCATTCGCACGAATATATCCATTCTAATTCATTCGTACGATCCATTCTAATTCATTCGCACGAACCATTCTATTTCATTCGTACGATCCATTCTAATTCATTCCCACGATCCATTCTAATTCATTCCCACGATCCATTCTAATTCATTCGTATGATCCATTCTAATTCATTCGCACGAATGTATCCATTCTAATTCTTTTGTATGATTCATTCTAATTCATTCGCACGATCCATTCTATTTCAATCGTACGATCCATTCTAGTTCATTCGTAAGATCCATTCTAATTTATTTGCACGAATGTATCCATTCTAATTCATTCGTTCGATCCATTCTAATTCATTTGCACGAATGTATCCATTCTAATTCATTCGTACGATCCATTCGAATTTATTCGCACGATCCATTCTAATTCATTCGTACGATCCATTCTAATTCATTCGTACGATCCATTCTAATTCATTCGCACGAATGTATCCATTCTAATTCATTCATACGATATATTCTAATTCATTCGTACAATCCATTCAAATTCATTCATACGAACCATTCTAGTTTATTCGTATAATCCATTCGAATTCATTCGCACGAAGGTATCCATTCTAATTCATTCGTACGATCCATTCTAATTCATTCGCACGATCCATTCTAATTTATTCGTACGATCTATTCTAATTCATTCGTACGATCCATTCTAATTTATTCGCACGGCCCATTCTATTTCACTCGTAAGACCCATTCTAATTCATTCGCATGATCCATTATAATTTATTCGTACGATCCATTCTAATTCATTTGCATGAACGTATCCATTCTAATTCATTCGTACGATCCATTCTAATCTATTCGCAAGATCCATTCTATTTCATTCGTACGATCCATTCTAGTTCATTCGTAAGATCAATTCTAATTCATTCGCACGAATGTATCCATTCTAATTCATTCGTTTGATCCATTCTAATTCATTCGCACGAATGTATCCATTCTAATTAATTGGTATGATCCATTCGAATTCATTCGGACGATCCATTCTAATTCATTCGTACGATCCATTCTAATTCATTCGTACGATCCATTCTAATTCATTCGCACGAATGTATCCGTTCTAATTCTTTCGTACGATCGATTCTAATTCATTCGCACGATCCATTCTAATTCATTCATACGATCCATTCTGTATCATTCGTATGATCCATTTCAATTCATTCGTATGATCCATTCTAATTCATTCATACGATCCATTCTAATTCTTTAGCATGAATGTATCCATTCTAATTCATTCGTACGATCCATTCTAACTCATTCGTACGATCCATTCTAATTCATTCGCATGAATGTATCTATTCTAATTCATTTGTATGATCCATTCTAATTCATTCGTATGATCCATTCTAATTCATTCGCACTATCCATTCTAATTCATTCGTACGATCTATTTTAATTCATTCGCACGAATGTATCCATTCTAATTCATTCGTGCGATTCATTCTAATTCATTCGCATGATCCATTCAAATTCGTTCGTACGATCCATTCTAATTCATTTGTACAATCCATTCTAATTCATTCGCACAAATGTATCCATTCTAATTTATTCGTACGATCTATTCCAATTCATTTGTATGATCCATTATAATTCATTCATACGATCCATTCTAATTCATTCGTACAATCCATTCTAATTCATTCATACGATCCATTCTAATTCATTCGTACAATCCATTTTAATTCATTCGCACGAATGTATCCATTCTAATTCATTTGTGTGATTCATTCTAATTCATTCGCATGATCCATTCTAATTCATTCGTACGATCCATTCTAATTCATTTGTACGATCCATTCTAATTCATTCGCACAAATGTATCCATTCTAATTCATTCGTACGATCCATTCTAATTCATTCACACGATCCATTCTAATTCATTCGTATGATCCATTCTAACTCATTCGCACGAATGTATCCATTCTAATTCATTCGTACGATCCATTCTAATTCATTCGTACGAATGTATCAATTCTAATTCATTCGTACGGTCCATTCTAATTCATTCATACGATCCATTCTAATTCATTCGTACGATCCATTCTAATTTATTCGCATGAATGTATCCATTCTAACTCATTCGTACGATCCATTCTAATTCATTCGCATGATCTATTCTAATTCATTTGTACGATACATTCTAATTCATTTGCAAGATCCATACTAATTTATTCGTACGATCCATTTTAATTCATTCACACAAATGTATCCATTCTAATTCATTCGTATGATCCATTCTAATTCATTCGTACGATCCTTTCTAATTCATTCGTACGATCCATTCTAATTCATTCGCACGAATGTATCCATTCTAATTAATTTGTACGATCCATTCTAATACATTCGCACGATCCATTCAAATTCATTCGTACGAGCAATTCTAATTGATTCTTATGACCCATTCTAATTCATTGATTCGATCCATTCGAATTCATTCGTACGATCCATTCTAATTCATTTGCACGAATGCATCCATTCTAATTCATTCGTACGATCCATTCTAATTCATTCGCATGATCCATTCTAATTCCTTCGTACGATCCATTCTAATTCATTCGCACGATCCATTCTAATTCACTCGTATGATCCATTCTAATTCTTTCGCACAAATGTATCCATTCTAATTCATTCGTACGATCCATTCTAATTCATTCGTACGATCCATTCTAATTCATTCGCACGATCCATTCTAAGTCATTTGTATGATCCATTCTAATTCATTCATACGGTCCAATTTAATTCATTCGCACGAATGTATCCATTCTAATTCATTCTTACAATCCATTCGAATTCATTCGCACGATCCATTCTAATTCATTCGTACGATCCATTCTAATTCATTCGTACGATCCATTCTAATTCATTCGCATGAATGTATCCATTCTAATTTATTTGTATGATCCATTCTAATTCATTTGCACTATCCATTCTAATTCATTCCTACGATCCTTTCTTATTCATTCGTACAATCCATTCTAATTCATTCGTATGATCCATTCTAATTCATTCGCATGAATGTATCCATTCTAATTCATTCGTACGATCCATTCTAATTCATTCGCACGATCCATTCTAATTCATTCGCACGATCCATTATAATTCATTTGTACGATCCATTCTAATTCATTCGTACGATCCATTATAATTCATTCGCATGATCCATTCTAATTCATTCACACGAATGTATCGATTCTAATTCGTTCGTACGATCCATTCTAATTCATTCGCACAATCCATTCTAATTCATTTATACGAACCATTCTAATTCATTCGTACGATCCATTCTAATTCATTCGTACGATCCATTCTAATTCATTCGCACGATCCATTCTAAGTCATTCATACGATCCATTCATTCACACGATCCATTCTAATTCATTCGTACGATCCATTCTAATTCATTCGTATGATCCATTCTAATTCATTCGCACGATCCATTCTAATTCATTCGTATGATCCATTCTAATTCATTCGCATGAGTGTATCCATTCTAATTTATTCGTACGATCCATTCTAATTCATTCGCACGATCCATTCTAATTCATTCATAAGATCTATTTTAATTCATTTCTACGATCCATTCTATTTCATTCGTACGATCAATTCTAATTCATTCGCACGATTGTTTCCATTCTAATTCATTCGTACGATCCATTCTAATTCATTTGTACGATCAATTCTAATTCATTTGTACGATCCAATCTAATTAATTCATACGATCCATTATAATTCATTCGCACGAATGTATCCGTTCTAATTCATTCGTACGATCCATTCTTATTCATTCGCACGATCGATTCTAATTCATTCATACGATCCATTCTAATTCATTCGTATGATCCATTCTAATTCATTCGGATGATCCATTCTAATTCATTCTACGATCCATTCTAATTCTTTTGCACGAATGGATCCATTCTAATTCATTCGCATGATCCATTCTAACTCATTCGTACGATTCATTCTAATTAATTCGTAGGATCCATTCTAATTCATTCATACGATCCATTCCAATTCATTCCCACGAATGTATCCATTCTAATTCATTCATACAATCCATTCTAATTCGTTCTTACGAGCCATTCTATTTCATTCGTATGATCCATTCTTGTTCATTCGTGCGATCCATTCTAATTCATTCGCACGAATGTATCAATTCTTATTCATTAGTATGATCCATTCTAAATCATTCGCACGATCCATTATAATTCATTCGTACGATCCATTCTATTTCATTCGCATGAATGTATTCATTATAATTCATTCGTACGATCCATTCTAATTCATTCGCATGATCCATTCTAATTCATTAGTACGATCTATTCGAATTCATTTGTATGATCCATTCTAATTCATTCGCACGAATGTATACGTTCTAATTCATTCGTACGATCCAATCTAATTCATTCGTACGATCCATTCTTATTCTTTTGCACGAATATATCCATTCTAATTCATTCACATGATCCGTTCAAATTAATTCGTATGATTCATTCTAATTAATTCAGACGATCCTTTCTAATTCATTCGTACGATTCATTCCAATTCATTCACACGAATGTATCCATTCTAATTCATTCATACGATCCATTCTATTTCATTCGTACGATGTTTTCTTGTTCATTCGTACGATCCATTCTAATTTATTCGCCCGAATGTATCCATTCTAATTCATTAGTATGATCCATTCTAATTCATTCGCACGATTCATTCTAACTCATTCGTATGATCCATTCTAATTCATTCGTACGATCCATTCTAATTCATTCACATGAATGTATCCATTCTAATTCATTCCTATGATCCATACTAATTCATTCGCATGATCTGTTCTAATTCATTCGTACGATCCATTCTAATTCATTCGTACAAATGTATCCATTCTAATTCATTCATACGATCCATTCTAATTCATTCGCACAAACCATTCTAATTCATTCGTACGATTCATTGTAATTCATTCGTACAATCCATTCTAATTCATTCGCATGAATGTATCCATTCTAATTAATTCGTACGATAAATTCTAATTCATTCGCAAGATCCATTCTAATTCATTCGTACGATCCATTCTAATTCATTCGTACGATCAATTCTACTTCATTCGCACATATGTACCCATTCTAATTCATTCGTACAATCCATTCAGATTCATTCGCACGATCCATTCTAATTCATTCGTACGATCCATTCTAATTTATTCGTATACGCCAAGCTCGGCGCCATCTTTTGGTGCTGCTAGGATTGGCGGGCTCGCCAGATAGTCCTTGATCTTCTGAAAAGCGCGCTCGCACTCTTTATCCCAACAAATGCTCGCCCCTTTTCGTAGTAGCTCGAAGAGAGGTCGGCAATTGTCTGAGGATTTAGAGATGAACCGATTTAGAGCGGCAATTCACCCGCTCAACCTTTGGACCTCCTGCCGGGTTCTTGGTGTAGGCATTTCGACAAGTGCTCGGATTTGCCCAGGGTCGGCCTCGATCCCCCTGTGGGTGACCAGGTACCCGAGGAATTTCCCAGAATCACCCCAAATGCGCACTTCGCCGGGTTTAGCCTCATTTGATACTTTCTCAGTATTTCGAAGGTTTCGCGGAGATCGGCAACATGCCCCTCTCGCTCCCGACTCTTCACCAGGAGGCCGTCTACATAAACTTCGGCGTTTCTGCCGATCTGGCCCTTAAACATCTGAGTGACTAACCTTTGGTAGGTCGCTCCAGCGTTCTTAAGTCCGAAAGGCATCACTCGATAGCAGTATAGCTTCTATTAGCCCGCTCCAGAGTAGAAGGCGGTCTTCTCCTGATCGTCGACGTGGAGAGGTATCTGATTATACCCAGAATATCCATCCATGAAGGACAGGGCCTGGAACCCGACAGCTGCGTCGACCAGCGCGCCTATTCTCGGAAGAGAAAAACCGTCCTTCGGGCATGCCTTATTGAGGTCGGAGAAGTCAATGCACACTTTGACCGCTCCGCTCTTCTTGGGCACCGCCACGATATTGGAGATCCACTCGGGGAAGTGCGCCTCGCGGATGAAGCCAGCTCGCTCTAACTTGTCTATCTCCGCCGCTACTGTAACGGACTTCGCAGCAGGTATGTGCCGAGCTTTCTGCTTGATCGGCGGGAACTCTTTCATGGTGTGGAGACGATGACAGGCGACCTCCGGGTCAATCCCTGGCATGTCCGCGAAGCTCCAGGTGAATACATCACGGTATTCCCTGAGCAAGTTGGTTATGGCCAGGACCTCGCCCTTGGTTAGCGAGGTCCCGAGACTAACAACTCTTGGCCCTTCTCTGCCGCCAATGTCGATCTCTTGAAGTGGTTCGGCAACTGGAAAACTTCCTCTCTTGGGGGTTGTCAGGCGACCTTCCTCCTCCAACTTAAGATCCACACCGCTCCCACCCGGGGGTAGAGTAGGGGACTTAAGCGAGGAGGCCCCCAGCGAGCTCCCCGGTAGCTCGCTCGTAGCGGGCGGTAATTGCTAGGAGGGTGCGGGCCTCTTGGCCTCGACGACCTCCATGTCCCTGAGGTGAAAAACATCCTGCTCGCATCTGGTAGCGGTTACCTGATCACCCCGAATAACTACGACCCCGCTCGTGGTTGGGAATTTGAGGGCCTGATGGTTGGGTGAAGATACCGCATTCATTTGCCTTAGCCAAGGTCGCCCAAGGATGGCATTAAATGCGGAACTTCCGTCCACTACCGCGAAGCGGACTTGGCGAGCCTCCGGGCCCACGGTCACAGTAAGGGTTATCTCTCTCGCCACTTTGGCGACCTCGCCGGTGAATCCACTGAGGGAGCTCGTCGAGGGAGACAGGTCGGCAAGTCTCAAACCCATATGCAGGTAGGCCGATAGAAAAAGGATGTCAACGGCGCTCCCCAAATCAACCAGAGCTCGCCTCACCTCGATGTTAGCCATCATCAGGCGTATGACGAGGGGGTCATTGTGGGGCGTAACGACCCCAGTCATGTCATCTTCCGAAAACCAGAGAAAATCGCGGGCTTCCACCCTCGGTGCTTGAAGTAAAGTAGGAGTTAGCGAGACGGAAAATACCTTCTGTGCCCGCTCCATCTCCCTAACTCGTCGGCGGGCTTCATTACTGGATCTCGGGCCGCTCAGCCGTCCGCTAATGGTATGACAGATCGCGGGCCCTCCCGGGGGCGGGGGAGGCAGGGCGGGCTCAACGGGCCCCGGGCGATCTCCCTCCCGAGGAGCCCGTGCCGGTATCACCTCGAACCTCCTTGGAGGCGAAATAAACTGATTCAAATGGCCCTGGGTGACCAAGTCCTCGAGGTGTTTCTTCAGAGCCCGACATCTGTTGGTGTGATGCCCGGGGCTGCGATGAAAGGCGCAACGCCGCGAGTTGTCGGTAGAGCCGGGCTCTCCGACCTGCAGGGGTGGTGGGTACTGGAAGAAAGGTTCATTCCGAATCTGATGAAAGATTTGCCCTGGCGAGTGGGTTAGCACGGTGAAGTCCCGCTCCCCGGGTCCCGGAGGCAGGCGCCAGTTCGCCGGCCTTCCAGCGACCACCGCGGGGGCTTCAGCGGGCTGTACAGCAGGAGCTGCGGACGGTCCGGGCGAAGGTACCGCCAGTGGCACCTCTCTCCTCTCCACGGCCTTAACGACAAGGGGTCGCAGAGCCGGGGGAGGTCGCTGCTCGACTGCCTTTCCCTTCCGGTCTAGCACCGCATCTTCGAGCTTGATGTGTTGCTGGACCAGGGCAAATAGAGCGTCATGAAGCTTGCCTCCCTCGGGGAGGGCGCTTCTGAAAGCACTCACCACGGTACGATCTTGGCCCGCCGCATCTTCCAGAGCGAGGTAGGCGCTTCGAAATCGCGTTGCGAAGCACCGGAGCGTTTCGCGAGCTCCCATGGCTAAAGTAAACAGAGACTCGATTCTTTTCGGGGGCTGCCTATTGCAGCGATACTGCTCCAGGAATAGCCTAGAGAGAGTTGGAAAGTCGGGGATCATGCCGGGCGGCAACTTGTGGAACCAGTTCAACGCCGAGCCTGTCAAACTGCTCGGGAATGCTCGGCACAAGACGTGGTCTTGGTCCCGGAAAAACAGAAGCTTTCTGTAGGCCAAGAGATGGTCAACGGGATCCTGCGACACGTCGAACAATACAAACTTCGGGGGGGTCCAGTGGTGCGGAAAACCCCCTTGGTGGACCTCGCTGGTGAAAGGCGAGCTACCTCCGTGGGCGGCGAGGTCTTCCAGTAAATCTACTGGCGCACTAGATCGCTGCCAGTACCCGGGGAGAACTCCCAGAGGCGGCTGCGCAGGTCCTAGGCGGTCTTGTACGCTCCCTCGTGGCAAGGTCGGTCCCACCCCGTGGCGACCCTCGGGGGCTACCGCTCGGCGGCCTCCTTGCTGTTCGCCCGCGGATTCCTTCAGCGCGTCAGTTGGTCTGTGGGAGGCCGTTGCCTCGTGAGCTTCGGAAAGTATAGCCACCGCAGGCTCTTTCCCTCGTCGCCGATGGCGCGGGTCGCGATCCCGCTCTAGAGACCTTGCCTCCGATCCGTCAGAATCGACGCTCCGGCTACGGCGGCAAGGGATGGTCGCGCGCGAGGTCGCCTGGTTGCTAGACCGCTGGGTTACAAGCTTCTGTAACCTCGTAAGCGGGGTTTCCGACTTCCTGCGCACGGCCGCTCTCTCGACCGGGGGTTCCTGGCGGGAAACCTGCCGTGCCGGAGCGATCGTGGGCGGATACGATGTTGACGCCGGTGGTCGCACCGGAGACGCCGTCTTTGCCGGCCCAGACCGTCGGCTGGCCGCCGGAGCCTGACGCAATCGCGTCAGTTCCTCCATCATGGCCCGCTGGGTGGCCAACATCTCCAACAAGAGTTGGTCACTGAGCGGGACCTGGGGCTGAGGGGTCTCAACAGGAGGCTCGCTGCGCGCAGATCTCGCACGGGTCCTCGGTCGCCTGCGTCCCCTTATCGCCGGAGCCATCTTTGGGGTTACGAGAGCCGACAGCGCTCAACCGTGTGGTCGTGGGTGTTCTCGCAGGAACCAGTCGAAGATCCCACAGACGGCGCCAAATGTACGGGGGATTTTTCGCTGGTCCGGGCGGGCTACCTGCAAGACAGAGAGAAAGCATGAGAACGGCTGGCTCCCTTAGGAGCGCAGACCCTCCGACGCTCAAGTCAGTCACGGGTGCACAACGGCGAGCTGTTGTATACCAATGTGGTAGGGAAATGGGATTCGAACCTGTACTATGGAGCCTGGGGGTGAGCATTTATAGCAATCGGCGGCCTACCGTAGCCCGACACGTAGAGATTCTTCCAGGGGCTTCTAGACCCCCACGATCCGGCTCGCGTGGGTCTCTGACAGTCCTTGGTACTCACGCCCTGACATTCTGTCGTCAAGCCTGCCAGGCGGTTTGAGTGGGGGAGAGCATCTTTCTTGTCGTGGCCTGGTGGCTATTCTGGAATGTTCAAGTCTAGGCGGTCTCAGGGAGGAAGCAAAGGCCAGCTCGCCCGACACTGCTCCGTCCTTTCGTCCATATCTATCAAGATTGGACCTCGCGGGAGCAACCTCTTCGATAAACAGGGGTCTGGGCGAGCTTTGGCGAGCTCATGAGCGAGCATGGGCAAGCTCCTGAGCGAGCTTGGGCGAGCTCCTGAGCGAGCATGGGCGAGCTCCTGAGCGAGCTTGGGCGAGCTCCTGGGCGAGCTTATGAGCGAGCTTGGGCGAGCTCCTGAGCGAGCTTGGGCGAGCTCCTGGGCGTGCTTTGGCGAGCTCCTGAGCGAGCTCTTTGCCTTGGGCCCCTTCAGCCCACTGTGGATCTCGCTCCTTGTCAAGATGATTTGGTGAGCACGGGGGGGGGAGGGCGAACTCCAGGGCAGATTTCAGCTACCCCCAACAGATCAAACGAAGGAATTAGAATGGATCATATGAATGAATTAGAATGGATCGTATCAATGAATTAGAATCGATCGTGCGAATGAATTAGAATGGATCGTACGAATGAATTATAACGGATACATTCATGTGAATGAATTAGAATGGATCGTACGAATGAGTTAGAATGGATCGTGCGAATGAATTAGAATAGACCGTACGAATGAATTAGAATGGATACGTTTATGCGAATGAATTAAAATGAATCATAGGAATGAATTAGAATGGATCGTACGAATGAACTAGAATGGATCGTATGAATGAATCAGAATTGATCGTGCGAATTATTTTAAATAGATCGTACGAATGAATTAGAATAGATACATATGTGCGAACGAAATAGAATGGATCGTACGAATAAATTAGAATGGATCGTGTGTATGAATTAGAATAGATCTTGCGAATGAATTAGAATGGAATGTATGAATGAATTAGAATGGATACATTCGTGCGAATGAATTAGAATGGATTGTACGAATGAATTAGAATGGATCGTACGAATGAATTAGAATGGATTGTGCGAATGAATTTGAATGGATCGTACGAATGAATTAGAATGGATACATTCGTACGAATGAATTAGAATGGATCATGCGAATGAATTAGAATGGATCGTATGAATGAATTAGAATGGATCGTGTGAATGAATTAGAGTGGATCATACTAATGAATTAGAATGGATACATTCGTGCGAATAAATTGGAATGGATCGTACGAATGAACTAGAATGGAGCGTACGAATTAAATAGAATGGATCATACGAATGAATTAGAATGGATTGTATGAATGAATTAGAATGGATACATTCGTGCTAATGAATTAGAATGGATCTTACGAATGAATTAGAATGGATCGTACGAATGAATTAGAATGGATCATGCAAATGAATTAGAATGGATACATTCGTGCAAAAAATTAGAATGGATCGTATGAAAGAATTAGAATGGATCGTCCGAATGAATTATAATGGATCATACGAATGAATTAGAATGGATCGTATGAATGAATTAGAATCGATCGTGCGAATGAATTAGGATGGTTCGTACGATGAATTAGAACGGATACATTCGTGCGAAAGAATTATAATGGATCGTACAAATAAGATAGAATGGATCGTGCGAATGAATTAGAATGGATCGTACGAATGAATTTGAATGGATCATGTGAATGAATTAGAATGGATCGTACGAATGAATTAGAATGGATACATTCGTGCGAATGAATTAGAATTGATTGTATGAATAAAAAAGAATGGATCGTACGAATGAATTAGAATGGATCTTATTATTGAATTAGAATGGATCACTAGAATGAATTAGAATGGATCGTGCGAATGAATTAGAATAGATCATATAAATGAATTAGAATGGATACATTCTTATGAATGAATTAGAATGAATCGTACGAATGAATTAGAATGGATCGTATGAATGAATTAGAATGGATCGTGCAAATGAATTAGAATGGATCGTATGAATGAATTAGAATGGAAACATTCATGCGAATGAATTAGAATGGATCTTAAGAATAAATTAGAATGGATCGTGCGAATGAATTTGAATAGATCGTACAAGCGAATTAGAATGGATCATGCAAATGAATTAGAATGGATCGTACAAATGAATTAGAATGGATACATTCGTGCAAATGAATTAGAATGGATCGTATGAATGAACTAGAATGGATTGTACGGAATGGATCGTATGAATGAATTAGAATGTATCATGCGAATGAATTTAAATGGATCATACAATTGAATTAGAATAGAGACATTCGTGCGAATGAATTAGAGTAGATCGTACGAATGAATTAGAATGGATCATACGAATGAATTAGAATGGATCATGCAAATGAATTAGAAATGATCGTACGAATGAATTAGAATGGACACATTCATGCGAATGAATAAGATTGGATCGTATGAATGAATTAGAATGTATACATTCGTGCGAATAAATTATAATGGATCGTACGAATGAATTAGAATGGATCGAATGAATAAACTAGAATGGATCGTAAGAATGAATTAGAATGTATCGTACGAATTAATTTGAATGGATAGTGCGAATGTATTAGAATGGATCGTACGAATGAATTAGAATGGATTGTACGAATGAATTAGAATGGATACATTCATGCGAATGAATTAGAATGGATCATACGAATGAATTAGAATAGATCGTACGAATGAATTAGAATGGATTGTACGAATGAATTAGAATGGATCGTGTGAATGAATGTATCGTACGAATGACTTAGAATGGATCGTGCGAATGAATTAGAATGGATCGTACGAATGAATTAGAATGGATCGTACGAATGAATTAGAATGGTTCGTATAAATGAATTAGAATGGATCGTGCGAATGAATTAGAATGGATCGTACGAACGAATTAGAATCGATACATTCGTGCGAATGAATTAGAATGGATTATGCGAATGAATTATAATGGATCGTACAAATGAATTAGAATGGATCGTGCGAATGAATTAGAATGGATCGTGCGAATGAATTAGAATGGATCGTACGAATGAATTAGAATGGATATATTCATGCAAATGAATTAGAATGGATCGTCTGAATGAATTAGAATGGATTGTACGAATGAATAAGAAAGGATCATAGGAATGAATTAGAATGGATCGTGCGAATGAATTAGAATGGATCATACAAATAAATTAGAATGGATACATTCATGCGAATGAATTAGAATGGATCGTACGAATGAATTAGAATGGATCATACGAATGAATTAGAATGGATCTTGCGAATGAATTAGAATGGATTGTAAGAATGAATTAGAATGGATACATTCGTGCGAATGAATTAAATTGGACCGTATGAATGAATTAGAATGGATCGTACAAATGGCTTAGAATGGATCGTGCGAATAAATTAGAATGGATCGTACGAATGAATTAGAATGGATCGTACGAATGAATTAGAATTGATTGTACGAATGAATTAGAATGGATACATTTGTGCGAAAGAATTAGAATGGATCATACGATTGAATTAGAATGGATCGTGCGAATGAATTAGAATGGATCGTACGAAGGAATTAGAATGGATCGTGCGAATGAATTAGAATAGATCATACGAATGAATTAGAACGGATACATTCGTGCAAATGAATTATAATGGATCGTACAAATGAATTCGAATGAATCGAATGAATGAATTAGAATGGATCATAAGAATCAATTAGAATGGCTCGTACGAATGAATTTGAATGGATCGTGCGAATGTATTAGAATGGATCGTACGAATTAATTAGAATGGAAACATTCGTGCGAATGAATTAGAATGGATCGTACGAATGAATTAGAAAGGATCGTACGAATGAATTAGAATGGATCATACGAATGAATTAGAATGGATCGTACGAATGAATTAGAATGGATCGTACGAATAAATTAGAATGGATCTTGCAAATGAATTAGAATGGATCGTACAAAAGAATTAGAATGGATCATGCGAATGAATTCGAATGGATCGTACGAATGAATTAGAATGGATACATTCATGCGAATTAATTAGAATGGATCGTACGAATGAATTAGAATAGATCGTACGAATGAATTAGAATGGACCGTACGAATGAATTAGAATTGATACATTCGTACGAATGAATTAGAATGGATCGTAAGAATGAATTAGAATGGATACATTCGTGCGAATGAATTAGAATGGATCATACGAATGAATTAGAATGGATCGTGCGAATGAATTAGAATGGATCGTACGAATGAATTAGAATTGATACATTTGTTCAAATGAATTAGAATGGATCGTACAAATGAATTAGAATGGATCGTTCGAATGAAATAGATTGGATCATGCGAATGAATTAGAATGAATCGCACGAATGAATTAGATTGGATACATTCGTGCGAATGAATTAAAATGAATCGTACGAATGAATTAGAATGGATCGTACGAATGAATTAGAATGGATCGTGCGTATGAATTAGAATGGATCGTCTAAATGAATTAGAATGGATCATACAAATGAATTGGAATAGATCGTACGAATAAATTAGAATGGATTCATTTGTGCGAATGAATTAGAATGGATCGTACAAATGAATTAGAATGGATCGTACGAATGAATTTGAATGGATCATGCGAATGAATTAGAATGAATCGCACCAATGAATTAGAATGGATACATTCGTGCGAATGAATAAAAATAGTTCATACGAATGAATTAGAATGGATCGTGCGAATGAACTAGAATGGATCGTACGAATGAATTAGAATGGATCATACAAATGAATTAGAATGGATACATTCATGCGAATGAATTAGAATGGATCGTACGAATGAGTTAGAATGGATCGTACGAATGAATTAGAATGGATACATTCATGCTAAAGAATTAGAATGGATCGTACGAATGAATTAGAATGGATTATACGAATGAATTCAAATGGATCATACGAATGATAAAGAATGGATCGTACGAATGAATTAGAACGGATCGTGCGAATGAATTAGAATCGATCGTACGAAAGAATTAGAACGGATACATTCGTGCGAATGAATTATAATGGATCATACGAATGAATTAGAATGGATCGTACGAATGAATTAGAATGGATCATACGAACGAATTAGAAAGGATCGTCCGAATAAATTCGAATGGATCATACCAATGAATTAGAATGGATACATTCGTGCGAATGAATTAGACCGGATCAAACGAATGAATTAGAATGGATACATTCGTGCGAATGAATTAGAATTGATCTTACAAATGAACTAGAATGGATCGTACGATTGAAATAGAATGGATCTTGCGAATAGATTAGAATGGATCGTACGAATGAATTAGAATGGATACATTCATGCGAATGAATTAGAATGGATCGTATGAATGAATTAGAATGGATCATGCAAATGAATTATGGGTCATACGAATGAAATAGAATGGGTCGTTCGAATAAATTAGAATGGATCGTACGAATGAATTAGAATAGATCGTACGAATAAATTAGAATGGATCGTGCGAATGAATTAGAATGGATCGTACGAATGAATTAGAATGGATACCTTCGTGCGAATGAATTCGAATGAATCGTACGAATGAACTAGAATGGATCGTATGAATGAATTAGAATGGATTGTACGAATGAATTAGAATAGATCGTACGAATGAATTAGAATGGATACATTCGTGCGAATGAATTAGAATTGATCGTACGAATGAATTAGAATAGATCGAACGAATGAATTAGAATTGATCGTGCAAATGAATTCGAATAGATCGTACGAATAAATTATAATGGATACATTCATGCAAATGAATTAGAATGGATCGAACGAATGAATTAGAATGGATACATTCGTGCAAATGAATTAGAATGGATCTTACGAATGAACTAGAATGGATCGTACGATTGAAATAGAATGGATCGTGCGAAAGAATTAGAATGGATCATACGAATGAATTAGAATGGATCATACGAATGAATTAGAATGGATCGTGGGAATGACTTAGAATGGATCGTGGGAATGAATTAGAATGGATCGTACGAATGAAATAGAATGGTTCGTGCAAATGAATTAGAATGGATCGTACGAATGAATTAGAATGGATATATTCGTGCGAATGAATTAGAATGGATCGTATGAATGAATTAGAATGGATCCTATGAATGAAATTAGAATGGATCGTATGAATGAATTAGATTGGATCGTCCGAATGAATTAGAATGGATCGTATGACTGACTTAGAAAGGATCGTGTGAATGAATTAGAATGGATCATACGAATGAATTAGAATGGATCGTACGAATGAACTACAATGGATAGTACGAATGAATTAGAATGGATTGTACGAATGAATTAGAATTGATCGTACGAATGAATTAGAACGGATACATTCGTGCGAATGAATTAGAATGGATCGTACAAATAAAATAGAATGGATCGTGCGAATGAATTAGAATGGATCGTATGAATGAATTAGAATGGATACAGTCGTGCGAACGAATTAGAATGGATCGTATGAATGGATAAGAATTGATCGTACGAATGAATTAGAATGGATCGTACGAATGAATTAGAATGGATCGTACGAATGAATTAGAATGGATCATGCGAATGAATTAGAATGGATCATACGAATGAATTAGAATGGATACATTCACGCGAATGAATTATAATCGATCGTACGTACGAATTAGAATGGATCGAATGAATGAATTAGAATGGATCGTAAGACTGAATTAGAATGGCTCGTACGAATAAATTTGAATAGATCGTGCGAATGAATAAGAGTGGATCGTTCCAATGAATTAGAATGGATACATTCGTGCGAATGAATTAGAATGAATCATACGAATTAATTAGAATGGATATATTTGTGCGAATGAATTAGAATAGATCGTACGAATAAATTAGAATCTATCATGCGAATGAATTAGAATGGATCGTATGAATGAATTAGAATGGATCGTGCGAATGAATTAGAATGGATCGAATGAATGAATTAGAATGGATACAATCGTGTGAATGAATTAGAATGGATCGTACGAATGAATTATAATGGATCGTACAAATGAATTAGAATTGATACATTCGTACGAATGAATTAGAATGGATCGTACGAATGAATTAGAATCGATACATTTGTTCGAATGAATTAGAATGGATCGTACGAATGAATTAGAATGGATCGTGCGAATAAATTTGAATGGATCATGTGAATTAATTAGAATGGATCGTACGAATGAATTAGAATGGATCCTATGAATGAATTAGAATGGATCATGTGAATGAATTAGAAAGGATCGTATGAATGAATTAGAATGGATCGTACGAATGAATTAGAATGGATCATGCGAATGAATTAGAATAGATCGTATGAATGAATTTGAATGGATACATTCGTGCGAATGAATTAGAATTGATCGCACGAATGAATTAGAATGGATTGTACGAATGAATTGGAAAGGATCGTACGAATGAATTAGAATGGATCATGCGAATGAATTAGAATGAATCGCACAAATGAATTAGAATGAATCGCAAGAATGAATTAAAATGGATCATTCGACTGAATTAGAATGGATCATATGAATGAATTAGTATGGATACATTCGTGCGAATGAATTAGAATGGATTGTATAAATGAATTAGAATGGATCGTGCGAATAAATTAGAATGGATCGTACAAATGAATTAGAATGGAAGGTACGAATGAATTAGAATGGATACATTCGTGCGAATGAATTAGAATGGATACATTAATGCGAAATAATTAGAATGGATCGTACGAATGAATTAGAATGGATCGTACGAATGAATTAGAATGGATACATTCGTGCGAATGAATTAGAATGGATCGTACGAATGAACTAAAATGGATCGTACGAATGAATTAGAATGAATTGTACGAATGAATTAGAGTGGATACATTCGTGCGAATGAATTAGAATGGATCGTGCGAATGAATTAGAATGGATCGTACGAATGAATTAGAATGGATCGTGTAAATGAATTAGAATGGATCATACGAATGAATTAGAATGGATACATTCGTGCGAATGAATTAGAATGGATCGTACGAATGAACTAGAATGAATCGTACGAATGAATTAGAATGGATCGTACGAATGAATTAGAATGGATACATTCGTGCGAATGAATTAAAATGGATCATAAAAATGAATTAGAATGGATCATACAAATGAATTAGAGTGAATTGTATGAATGAATTAGAATGGATCATACAAATGAATTAGAATAGATAAATTCGATTGGATCGTGTGAATGAATTAGAATGGATCATACGAATGAATTAGAATCGATACATTCTTCTTAATGAATTAGGATGGATCGTACGAATGAATTAGAATGGATCGTACAAATGAATAAGAATGGATATATTCGTGCGAATAAATTAGAATGGATCGTACGAATGAATTAGAATGGATCGTGCGAATGAATTAGAATAGATCGTACGAATGAATTAGAATGGATCGTACGAATAAATTAGGCTGTATCATGCGAATGAATTAGAATAGATCGTACGAATAAATTAGAATGGATACGTTCATGCGAATGAATTAGAATGGATCATATGAATGAACTATAATGGACTGTACGAATGAATTAGAATGGATCGTACGAATGAATTAGAATGGATCGTACGAATGAATTAGAATGGATCGTGCAAATGAATCAGAATAGATTGTACGAATGAATTAGAAAGGATACATTAGTGCGAATGAATTAGATTGGATTGTACGAATGAATTAGAATGGATCGTACGAATGACTTCGAATGGATCGTGCGAATGAATTAGAATGGATAGTATGAATGAATTGGAATGGATACCTTCGTGCGAATGAATTAAAATGGATCGTGCGAATGAACTAGAATGGATCATATGAATGAATTAGAATGGATCGTACGAATGAATTAGAACGGATACATTCGTGCGAATGAATTAGAATGGATCGTACGAATGAATTAGAACGGATCCTACGAATAAATTAGAATGGATCGTGCGACTGAATTAGAATGGATCGTACAAATGATTTAGTATAGAAACATTCGTTCGAATGAATTAGAATGGATCGTACGAATGAATTAGAATCGATCGTACAAATGAATTAGAATGGATACGTTTGTGCAAGTGAATTAGATTGGATCATACGAATGAATTAGAATGGATCGTACGAATGATTTAGAATGGATCCTGCGAATGAATTAGAATGGATCCTACGAATGAATTAGAATGGATACCTTCGTACGAACGAATTAGAGTGGATCGTACGAATGAACTAGAATGGATCGTACGAATGAATTACAATGGATCGTACGAATGAATTAGAATCGATCATACGAATGAATTAGAATGGATACATTCGTGCGAATAAATTAGAATGGATCGTACGAATGAATTAGAATGGATCGTAAGAATGAATTAGAATGGATCGTACGAATGAATTAGAATGGATCGTGCGAATGAATTAGAATGGATCATACGAATGAATTAGAATGGATACATTCGTGCAAAAGAATTAGAATAGATCGTACGAATGAATTAGAATGGATCATATGAATGAATTTGAATGGGTTATGCGAATGAATTAGAAAGGAAACATTTGTGCGAATGAATTATAATGGATCGTACGAATGAACTAGAATGGGTCGAATGAATGAATTAGAATGGATCTTAAGAATGAATTAGAATGGATCATACGAATGAATTAAAAAGGATCGTTCGTATGCATTACAATGGATCGTACGAATGAATTAGAATGGATACTTTCGTGCGAATAGATTACAATGGATCGTACGAATGAATTAGAATGGATCGTACGACTTAATTAGAATGGATCGTACGAATGAATTAGAATGGATCGTATGAATGAATTAGAATCGATCATGCGAATGAATTAAAATCGATTATGCGAATGAATTAGAATGGATCGTACGAATGAATTAGAATGGATATATTCGTGCGAATGAATTATAATGGATCGTACGAATGAGATAGAATGGATCGTACGAATGAATTAGAATGGATCATACGAATGAATTTGAATGGATCGTGTGAATGAATTAGAATGGATTGTACGAATGGATTAGAATGGATACATTCATGCGAATGAATTAGAATTGATCGTACGAATGAAATAGAATGGATCGTACGAATGAATTAGAATGGATCTTATGAATGAATTAGAATGGATCGTGTGAACGAAATAGAATGGATCGTACGAATAAATTAGAATAGATACATTCGTATGAATGAATTAGAATGGATCATACGAATGAATTAGAATGGATCGTGCGAATGAATTAGAATGGATCGTACGAATGAATTTGAATGGATCGTACGGTTGAATTAGAATGGATCGTACGAATGAATTTGAATGGATCGTACGGTTGAATTAGAATGGATCGTACGAATGAATTAGAATGGATCATAGAAATTAATTAGAATGGATTATGCGAATGAATTGGAATAGATCGTATGAATGAATTAGAATTGATACATTCTTCTGAACGAATTAAAATGGATGCGAATGAATTAGAATAGATCATATGACTGAATTAGAATGAATACAATCTTCTGAATGAATTAGAATGGATCGTACGAATGAATTCGAATGGATCGTATGAATGAATTAGAATGGATCGTATGAATGAATTAGAATGGATACATTCGTGCGAATGAATTAGAATGGATCGTGTGAATGAATTAGAATGGCTCGTGCGAATGAATTAGAATAGATTGTACGAATGAATTAGAACGTATCGTACGAATGAATTAGAATGGATCATGCGAATGAATTAGAATGGATCGTATGAATGAATTAGAATGGATACATTCGTGCGAATAAATTAGAATGGATCGTACGAATGAACTAGAATGGATTGTACGAATAAATTAGAATGGATTATACGAATTAATTAGAATGGATCGTGCGTATGAATTAGAATGGATCATACAAATGAATTAGAATAGATACTTTCGTGCGAATGAATTAGAATGGATCGCACAAATGAATTAGAATGGATCGTACGAATGAATTAGAATGGATTGTGCAAATGAATTAGAATAGATCGTACAAATGAATTAGAATGGACACATTCGTGCGAATGAATTAGATTGGATCGTACGAATAAATTAGAATGGATCGTACGAATGGCTTAGAATAGATCGTGCGAATGAATTAGAATGGATCATACGAATGAATTAGAATGGATACCTTCGTGCGAATGAATTAAAATGGATCGTAAGAATGAACTAGAATGGATCGTACGAATGTATTAGAATGGATCGTACGAATGAATTAGAATGGATCGTACGAATGAATTAGAATGGATCGTACGAATGAATTAGAATGGATACATTCGTGCGAATGAATTAGAATGGATCGGACGAATGAATTAGAATGGATCGTACGAATGAATTAGAATGGATCGTACGAATGAATTAGAATGGATCGTACGAATAAATTAGAATGGATACATTCGTCCGAATGAATTAGAATGGATCATACGAATGAGTAAGAATGGATCGTATGAATGAAATAGAATGGATCGTATGAATGGCTTAGAATAGATCGTGCGAATGAATTAGAATGGATCATACGAATGAATTAGAATGGATACCTTCGTGCGAATGAATTAAAATGGATCGTAAGAATGAACTAGAATGGATCGTACGAATGGATTAGAATGGATCGTACGAATGAATTAGAATGGATACATTCGTGCGAATGAATTAGAATGGATCGTACGAATGAATTAGAATGGATCGTACGAATGAATTAGAATGGATCGTGCAAATGAATTAGAATGGATCGTACAAATGAATTAGAATGGATATATTAGTGTGAATGACTTAGAATGGATCGTACGAATGAATTAGAATGGATACTTATGAATGAATTAGAATGGATCGTGCGAATGAATTAGAATGGATCGTACTAATGAATTAGAATGGATACATTCGTGCGAATGAATTATATTGGATCGTACGAATGAAGTAGAATGGATCGTACGAATGACCTAGAATGGATCGTGCGAATGAATAAGAATGGATCGTACGAATAAATTAGAATGGATACCTTCGAGCGAATGAATTAGAATGGATCGTACGAAAGAACTAGAATGGATCGTACGAATGAATTAGAATGGATCGTACGAATGGATTAGAATGGATTGTACAAATGAATTAGAACGGATACATTCATGCGAGTGAATTAGAATGGATCGTACGATTGAATTAGAATGGATTGTAGGAATGAATAAGAATGGATCGTACGAATGAATTAGAATGGATCGTGCGAATGAATTAGAAAGGATCGTACGAATGAATTAGAATAGATACATTTGTGCAAAAGAATTAGAATGGATCGTACGAATGAATTAGACTGGATCATCCAAATGAATTAGAATGGATCGTATGAATGAATTAGAATGGATCGTGCGAATGAATTAGAATTGATCGTACGAATGAATTAGAACGGATACATTCATGCGAATGAATTATAATGGATCATACGAATGAATATGAATTGATCGAATGAATAAATTAAAATGGATCGTCTGAATGAACTAGAATGTATCGTACTGATGAATTTGAATGGATCGTGCGAATGTATTTGAATGAATCGTATGAATGAATTAGAATGGATCATACGAATGAATTAGAATGGATACATTCGTGCGAATGAATTAGAATGGATCATACGAATTAATTAGAATGGATCGTACGAATGAATAAGAATGGATCGTGCGAATGAATTAGAATGGATCGGACAAACGGATTAGAATCGATACATTCATGCGATTGAATTAGAATGGATCGTATGAATGAATTAGAATGGATCATGTGAATGAATTAGAAAGGATCGTACAAATGAATTAGAATGGATCGTGCGAATGATTTAGAATGGATCGTATGAATGAATTTGAATGGATACATTCGTGCGAATGAATTAAAATGGATCATACGAATGAATTAGAATGGATCGTACGAATGAATTAGAAGGGATCGTACGAATGAATTAGAATGGATCGTGTGAATGAGTGAATCGTACGAATGACTTAGAATGGATCGTGCGAATGAATTAGAATGGATCGTACGAATGAATTAGAATGGATAGCTTCGTTCGAATGAATTAGAATGGATCGTAAGAATGAACTAGAATGGATCTTACGATTGAATTAGAATGGATCGTAGAATGAATTAGAACGGATACATTCGTCCGAATGAATTAGAATGGATCATACAAATGAATTAGATTGGATCGTACGAATGAATTAGAATATATCGTGCGAATGAATTAGAATGGATCATACAAATGAATTAGAATGGATACATTCGTGCGAATAAATTAGAATGGATCGGACGAATGAATTAGAATGGATCGGACGAATGAATTGGAATGGATCATGCGAATGAATTAGAATGGATCTTACGAATGAATTAGAATGGATACATTCGTGCGAATGAATTAGATTGGATCATGCGAATAAATTAGAATGGATCGTACGAATGAATTAGAATGGATACCTTCGTGCGAATGATTTAGAATGGATCGTACAAATGAACTAGAATGGATCATACGAATGAATTAGAATGGATCGTACGAATGAATTAGAATGGATTGTACGAATGAATTAGAACGGATACATTCATGCGAATGAATTAGAAAGGATCGTACGAATGACTTAGAACGGATTGTAGGAATGAATTAGAATGGATCGTACGAATGAATTAGAATGGATCTTCCGAATGAATTAGAATGGATACATTCGTGCGAAAGAAGTAGAATGGATCATACGAATGAATTAGAATGGATCATCCAAATGAATTAGAATGGATCGTACGAATGAATTATAATGGATTATAATGGATTAGAATGTATCGTACGAATGAATTTCAATGGATCAGGCGAATGTATTTGCATGGATCGTACGAATGAATTAGAATGGATCATACGAATGAATTGGAATGGATACATTCATGCGAATGAATTAGAATGGATCGTACGAATGAATTTGAATGGATCGTACGAATTAATTAGAATGGATCGTACGAATGAATTAGAATGGATCGTGCAAATGAATTAGAATGGATCGTACGAACGAATTAGAATCGATACATTCATGCGATTGAATTAAAATGGATCGTACGAATGAATTAGAATGAATCATGCGAATGAATTAGAATGGATCGTACAAATGAATTAGAATGGATCGTATGAATGAATTAGAATGGATCGTACGAATAAATTAAAATGGCTCGTGCGAATGAATTAGAATGGATTGTATGAATGAATAAGAATGGATACATTCGAGCGAATGAATTAGATTGGATCGTATGAATGAATTAGAATGAATCGTACGAATGACTTAGAATGGATCGTGCGAAAGAATTAGAATGGATCATACGAATGAATTAGAACTGATACCGTCATGTGAATGAATTAGAATGGATCGTACGAATGAACTAAAATGGATCGTACGAATGAATTAGAATGGATCGTACGAATGAATTAGAATGGATTGTACGAATGAATTAGAATGGATTGTACGAATGAATAAGAATGAATCATACGAATGAATTAGAATGGATCGTGCGAATGAATTAGAATGGATCGTGCGAATGATTTAGAATGGATTGTACGAATAAATTAGAATGGATACATTCGTGCGAAAAATTAGAATGGATCATACGATTGAATTAGAATGGATCTTACGAATGAATTAGAATGGATTATACGAAGGAATTAGAATGGATCGTGCGAATGAATTAAAATGGATCGTACGAAAGAATTAGAATGGATCGAATGAATGAATTAGAATGAATCGTAAGAATGAATTAGAATAACTCTTACGAATGAATTTGAATGGATCGTGCAAATGTGTTAGAATGGATCGTACGAATGAATTAGAATGGATACATTCGTGCGAATGAATTAGAATGGATACATTCGTGCGAATGAATTAGAATGGATCGTACAAATGAATTAGAATGGATCGTATGAATCAATTAGAATGGATCAGACGAATGAATTAGAAATGGATACATTCGTGTGAATGAATTAGAATGGATCGTACGAATAAATTATAATGGATTGTGCAAATGAATTAGAATGGATCGTACAAATGAATTAGAATGGATCATGCGAATGAATTAGAATGGATCGTACGAAAGAATTAGAATGGATCGTTCGAATGAATTAGAACGGATACATTCATGCCAATGAATTAGAATTGATTATACGAATGAATTAGAACGAATCGTACGAATGAATTAGAATGGACCGTACCAATGAATTAGAATTGATACATTCGTACGAATGAATTAGAATGGATCGTGTTGGGGGTAGTTAAAAACCACATATCTTGTATAGCCCGTCCAGGAGTTGGAACCCTCGCAAGGAGCTTGCCTTTCCAGCTCGCAAGGAGCTCCCCCTCTCAGCCCTTCAGGAGCTCACCCCCACAGAGAGCTGGATGGACATCTTGTATCTAAGTACAGCTCGCACCTCCAGTCCCCACAATGACACGCCCATATTCGATAAATGGCTTAGACAAAGAGCGCGAAGGAGCTCGCCCAAGCTCATCCAGGAGCTCGCCATACTCGTCCATATTCGATAAATGGCTTAGACAAAGAGCGCGAAGGAGATCGACCAAGCTCGTCCAGAAGCTCGCCATGCTCGCTCAGGAGCTCGCTTAGAGCGAGAAGGAGATCGCCCAAGTTCGTCCAGGAGCTCGCCATACTCGCTCAGGAGCTCGCCTAGCTCGTCCAGGAGCTCGAAATGCTCGCTCAGGAGCTCGCCTAGCTCGTCCAGGAGCTCGCCATGCTCGCTCAGGAGCTCGCCTAGCTCGTCCAGGAGCTCGCCATGCTCGCTCAGGAGCTCGCCTAGCTCGTCCAGGAGCTCGCCATGTTCACTCATGAGCCCGCCTAACTTGCATAGGAGCTCGCCCAAGCTCATTTAGGAGCACGCCATGCTCACTCAGGAGCTCGCCTAGCTCGCTCAGGAACTCGCCCAAGCTCGCTCAGAAGCTCGCCCAGAAGCTCGCCTAGACCCCTGTTTATCGAAGAGGTTGCTCCCGCGAGGTCCAACTCTTGATAAATATGGGCGAAAGGACGGAGCAGTATTGGGCGAGCTGGCCTTTGCTTTTTCCCTGAGATTGCCAGGTGTCGAGAACCCACTGAAGCTACGTGGACGATTGCTGTCCACGGAAGCCCGTCAGAGTCGGTTTGAGACCTCCTAGACTTGAACATTCTAGAAGATTCCTATGGCGGCAACAGAACAGCAGCTGCTGTCCCCCACTACTCCGTCAGACGAGCTAGACGACAAAGAATGTCAGGGGTCCAAGTTCCAAGAACTGTCAGAAACTATTGAAGGCTAGAACGTGGGGGCCTAGAAGGTGCCGGAAAGAGCCTCCACGCGTCGTAGCTCGATAGGTCGCCCATGTCTATAAATGCACACCCCCAGGCTCCAAAGTACAGGTTCGAAATCCCTTTCACTACCACTTTGGTATACAACAGCTCTCCGTTGTGTTACCATAACTGACTTGAGCGTCGGAGGGTCTGCGCTCCTAAGGGAGCCAGCCGTTCTCACGTTTCTCTTTTCTTGATCTTACAGGTGGCTCGCAAGGACCAGGAAAAATCCCCCAAACAGATCGTACGAATGAATTAGAATGGATACATTCGTGCGAATGAATTAGAATGGATCGTACGAATGAATTAGAATGGATCATGCGAATGAATTAGAATAGATCGTACAAATGAATTAGAATGGATACATTTGTGGGAATAAATTAGAATGGATCGTACAAATGAATTAGAATAGATCGTACGAATGAATTAGAATGGATCATGCGAATGAATTAGAATTGATCGTACGAATGAATTAGAATGGATATATTCGTGCAAATGAATTAGAATGGATCGTACGAATGAATTGGAATGGATCGTACGAATGAATTAGAATGGATTGTACGAACAAATTAGAATGGATTATGCGAATGAATTAGAATGGATCATACGAATGAATTAGAATGGATACATTCGTGCGAATGAATTAGAATGGATCGTACAAATGAATTAGATTGGATCGTACGAATGAATTGGAATGGATCGTACGAATTGATTAGAATGGATCATGCGAATGAATTAGAATGAATCGCACGAATGAATTAGAATGGATACATTCGTGCGAATGAATTAAAATGGATCATACGAATGAATTAGAATGGATCGAATGAATGAATAAGAATGGATCGTGCGAATGAATTAGAATTGATCGTATGAATGAATTAGAGTGGATACATTCGTGCGAATGAATTAGAATGGATCGTACGAATGAATTAGAATGGATCGTACGAATGAATTAGAATGGATACATTCATGCAAAAGAATTAGAATGGATCGTACGGATAACTTAGAATGGATCGTACGAATGAATTGGAATGGATCATACGAATGAATTAGAACGGATCATACGAATAAATTAGAATGGATCGTGCGAATAAATTAGAATAGATCGTACGAAAGAATTAGAACAGATACATTAGTGCGAATGAATTAGAATGGATCATACGAATGAATTAGAATGAATCGTACGAATGAATTAGAATGGATCGTACGAACGAATTAGAATGGATCGTGCGAATGAATTCAAATGGATCGTACGAATGAATTAGAATGGATACATTCGTGCGAATGAATTAGAATGGATCGAACGAATGAATTAGAATGGATACATACGTGCGAATGAATTAGAATGGATCATATGAATGAACTATAATGGATTATACGAATGATTTAGAATGGATCATACGAATGAATTAGAATGGATACATTCGTGCGAATGAATTAGAATGGATACATTCGTGCGAATGAATTAGAATGGATCGTACAAATGAATTAGAGTGGATCGTACGAATCAATTAGAATGGATCATACGAATAAATTATAATGGATTGTGCAAATGAATTAGAATCGATCGTACAAATGAATTAGAATGGATCATGCGAATGAATTAGAATGGATCGTACGAATGAATTAGAATGGATCGTTCGAATGAATTAGAATGGATACATTCATGCCAATGAATTAGAATTGGTCATACGAATGAATTAGAAGGAATCGTACGAATGAATTAGAATGGACAGTACAAATGAATTAGAATTGATACATTCGTACGAATGAATTAGAATGGATCGTACGAATGAATTAGAATGGAGACATTCGTGCGAATGAATTAGAATGGATCGTATGAATGAATTAGAATGGATCATGCGAATGAATTAGAATAGATCGTACGAATGAATTAGAATGGATACATTTGTGGGAATAAATTAGAATGGATCGTACAAATGAATTAAAATAGATTGTACGAATGAATTAGAATGGATCATGCGAATGAATTAGAATTGATCGTACGAATGAATTAGAATGGATACATTCGTGCAAATGAATTAGAATGGATCGTACGAATGAATTGGAATGGATCGTACGAATGAATTAGAATGGATCGTACGAACAAATTAGAATGGATTATGCGAATGAATTGGAATGGATCAAACGAATGAATTAGAATGGATACATTCGTGCGAATGAATTAGAATGGATCGTACAAATGAATTAGAATGGATCATACGAATGAATTGGAATGGATCGTACGAATGGATTAGAATGGATCATGCGAATGAATTAGAATGAATCGTACGAATGAATTAGAATGGATACATTCGTGCGAATGAATTAAAATGGATCATACGAATGAATTAGAATGGATCGAATGAATGAATTAGAATGGATCGTGCTAATGAATTAGAATTGATCGTATGAATGAATTAGAGTGGAAACATTCATGCGAATGAATTAGAATGTATCGTACGAATGAATTAAAATGGATCGTACGAATGAATTAGAATGGATACATTCATGCGAAAGAATTAGAATGAATCGTACGGATGACTTAGAATGGATCGTACGAATGAATTGGAATGGATCATACTAATGAATTAGAACGGATCATACGAATGAATTAGAATGGATCGTGCAAAAAAATTAGAATAGATCGTACGAATGAATTAGAACAGATACATTAGTGCGAATGAATTAGAATGGATCGTACGAATGAATTAGAATGGATCGTACGAACGAATTAGAATGGATCGTGCGAATGAATTCAAATGGATCATACGAATGAATTAGAATGGATACATTCGTGCGAATGAATTAGAATGGATCGAACGAATGAATTAGAATGGATACAAACGTGCGAATGAATTAGAATGGATCATATGAATGAACTATAATGGATTGTACGAATGATTTAGAATGGATCGTACAAATGAATTAGAATGGATACATTCGTGCGAATGAATTAGAATGGATCGTACAAATGAATTAGAATGGATCGTACAAATCAATTTGAATGGATCAGACGAATGAATTAGAAATGGATACATTCGTGCGAATGAATTTGAATGGATCGTACGAATAAATTATAATGGATTGTGCAAATGAATTAGAATGGATCGTACAAATGAATTAGAATGGATCATGCGAATGAATTAGAATGGATCGTACGAATGAATTAGAATGGATCGTTCGAATGAATTAAAATGGATACATTCATGCGAATGAATTAGAATTGGTCATACGAATGAATTAGAACGAATCGTACGAATGAATTAGAATGGACCGTACAAATGAATTAGAATTGATACATTCGTACGAATGAATTAGAATGGATCGTACGAATGAATTAGAATGGATACATTCGTGCGAATGAATTAGAATGGATCGTACGAATGAATTAGAATGGATCATGCGAATGAATTAGAATAGATCGTACGAATGAATTAGAATGGATACATTTGTGGGAATAAATTAGAATGGATCGTACAAATGAATTAGAATAGATCGTACGAATGAATTAGAATGGATCATGTGAATGAATTAGAATTGATCGTACGAATGAATTAGAATGGATACATTCGTGCAAATGAATTAGAATGGATCGTACGAATGAATTGGAATGGATCGTACGAATGAATTAGAATGGATCGTACGAACAAATTAGAATGGATTATGCGAATGAATTAGAATGGATCATACGAATGAATTAGAATGGATACATTCGTGCGAATGAATTAGAATGGATCGTACAAATGAATTAGAATGGATCGTACGAATGAATTGGAATGGATCGTACGAATGGATTAGAATGGATCATGCGAATGAATTAGAATGAATCGCACGAATGAATTAGAATGGATACATTCGTGCGAATGAATTAAAATGGATCATACGAATGAATTAGAATGGATCGAATGAATGAATTAGAATGGATCGTGCTAATGAATTAGAATTGATCGTATGAATGAATTAGAGTGGATACATTCGTGCGAATGAATTAGAATGGATCGTACGAATGAATTAGAATGGATCGTACGAATGAATTAGAATGGATACATTCATGCGAAAGAATTAGAATGGATCGTACGGATGACTTAGAATGGATCGTATGAATGAATTGGAATGGATCATACGAATGAATTAGAACGGATCATACGAATGAATTAGAATGGATCGTGCGAATAAATTAGAATAGATCGTACGAATGAATTAGAACAGATACATTAGTGCGAATGAATTAGAATGGATCGTACTAATGAATTAGAATGGATCGTACGAATGAATTAGAGTGGATCGTACGAACGAATTAGAATGGATCGTGCGAATGAATTCAAATGGATCGTACGAATGAATTAGAATGGATACATTCGTGCGAATAAATTAGAATGGATCGAACGAATGAATTAGAATGGATACATACGTGCGAATGAATTAGAATGAATCATATAAATGAACGATAATGGATTGTACGAATGATTTAGAATGGATCGTACGAATGAATTAGAATGGATCGTGCAAATGAATTAGAATAGATCGTACGAATGAATTAGAAAGGATACATTATTGCGAATGAATTAGATTGGATCGTACGAATTAATTAGAATGGATCGTATGAATGACTTAGAATGGGTCGTGCGAATGAATTAGAATGGATCGTACGAATGAATTAGAATGGATACCTTCGTGCGAATGAATTAGAATGGATCGTACGAATGAACTAGAATGGATCATATGAATGAATTAGAATGGATCGTACGAATGAATTAGAACGGATATATTCGTTCGAATGAATTAGGATGGATCGTATGAATGAATTAGAATGGATCCTACGAATGAATTAGAATGGATCGTGCGACTGAATTAGAATGGATCACACAAATGAATTAGAATAGATACATTCGTTCGAATGAATTAGAATGGATCGTACAAATGAATTAGAATGGATCGTACGAATGAATTAGAATGGATACATTCGTGCAAGTGAATTAGATTGGATCATACGAATGAATTAGAATGGATCGTACGAATGATTTAGATTGGATCCTGCGAATGAATTAGAATGGATCCTACGAATGAATTAGAATGGATGCCTTCGTGCGAATGAATTAGAGTGGATCGTACGAATGAACTAGTATGGATCGTACGAATGAATTACAATGGATCATACGAATGAATTAGAATGGATCGTACGAATGAATTAGAACAGATACATTTGTGCGAATAAATTAGAATGGATCGTACGAATGAATTAGAATGGATCGTACGAATGAATTAGAATGGATCGTGCGAATGAATTAGAATGGATCGTACAAATGAATTAGAATGGATACATTCGTGCGAAAGAATTAGAATAGATCGTACGAATGAATTAGAATGGATCGTACGAATGAATTTGAATGGATCGTGCGATTGAATTAGAATGGATCGTACGAATGAATTGGAAAGGAAACATTTGTGCGAATGAATTATAATGGATCGTATGAATGAACTAGAATGGATCGAATGAATGAATTAGAATGAATCTTAAGAATTAATTAGAATGGATCGTACTAATGAATTTGAAAGGATCGTTCGTATGCATTAGAATGGATCGTACGAATGAATTAGAATGGATACTTTCGTGCGAATGGATTAGAATGGATCGTACGAATGAATTAGAATGGATCGTACGACTGAATTAGAATGGATCGTACGAATGAATTAGAATGGATTATACGAATGAATTAGAATGGATCGTATGAATAAATTAGAATCGATCGTGCGAATGAATTAGAATGGGTCGTACGAATGAATTAGAATGGATATATTCATGCGAATGAATTATAATGGATCGTACGAATGAGATAGAATGGATCATACGAATGAATTAGAATGGATCATACAAATGTATTTGAATGGATCATGTGAATGAATTAGAATGGATTGTACGAATGGATTAGAATGGATACATTCGTACGAATGAATTAGAATTGATCGTACGAATGAAATAGAATGGATCGTACGAATGAATTAGAATGGATCTTATGAATGAATTAGAATGGATTGTGTGAATGAAATAAAATGGATCGTACGAATAAATTAGAATGCATACATTCGTACGAATGAATTAGGATGGATCATACGAATGAATTAGAATGGATCGTGCGAATGAATTAGAATGGATCGTTCGAATGAATTTGAATGGATCGTACGGTTGAATTAGAATGGATCGTACGAATGAATTAGAATGGATCGTAGAAATTAATTAGAATGGATTGTGCGAATGAATATGAATAGATCATATGAATGAATTAGAATTGATATATTCTTCTGAATGAATTAAAATGGATCGTGCGAATGAATTAGAATATATCATATGAATGAATTAGAATGGATATAATCTTCTGAATGAATTAGAATGGATCATACGAATGAATTAGAATGGATCGTATAAATGAATTAGAATGGATCGTGCAAATGAATTAGAATGGATCGTTCAAATGAATTAGAATGGATACATTCGTGCGAATGCATTAGAATGGATCGTACGAATGAATTAGAATGGATTGTGTGAATGAATTAGAATACATCGTACGAATGAATTAGAACGTGTCGTACGAATGAATTAGAATGGATCATGCGAATGAATTAGAATGGATCGTACGAATGAATTAGAATGGATACATTCGTGCGAATAAATTAGAATGGATCGTAGGAATGAGCTAGAATGGATTGTACGAATAAATTAGAATTGATTATATGAATTGATTAGAATGGATCGTGCGAATGAATTAGAATGGATCATACAAATGAATTAGAATGGATCCTTTCGTGCGAATAAATTAGAATGGATCGTACGAATGAATTAGAATGGATCATACGAATGAATTAGAATGGATCGTGCAAATGAATTAGAATAGATCGTACAAATGAATTAGAATGTACACATTCGTGCGAATGAATTAGATTGGATCGTACGAATAAATTAGAATGAATCGTACGAATGACTTAGAATGGATTGTGCGAATGAATTAGAATAGATCATACGAACGAATTAGAATGGATACCTTCATGCGAATGAATTAGAATGGATCGTACAAATGAATTAGAATGGATCGTACGAATCAATTAGAATGGATCAGACGAATGAATTAGAAATGGATACATTCGTGTGAATGAATTAGAATGGATCGTACGAATAAATTATAATGGATTGTGCAAATGAATTTGAATGGATCGTACAAATGAATTAGCATGGATCATGCGAATGAATTAGAATGGATCGTATGAATGAATTAGAATGGATCGTTCGAATGAATTAGAATGGATATATTCATGCGAATGAATTTGAATTGATCATACGAATGAATTAGAACGAATCGTATGAATGAATTAGAATGGACCGTACAAATGAATTAGAATTGATACATTCGTACGAATGAATTAGAATGGATCGTACGAATGAATTTGAATGGATACATTCGTGCGAATGAATTAGAATGGATCGTACGAATGAATTAGAATGGATCATTCAAATGAATTAGAATAGATCGTATGAATGAATTAGAATGGATACATTTGTGGGAATAAATTAGAATGGATCGTACAAATGAATTAGAATAGATCGTACGAATGAATTAGAATGGATCATGCGAATGAATTAGAATTGATCGTACGAATGAATTAGAATGGATACATTCGTGCAAATGAATTAGAATGGATCGTACGAATGAATTGGAATGGATCGTACGAATGAATTAGAATGGATCGTACGAACAAATTAGAATGGATTATGCGAATGAATTAGAATGGATCATACGAATGAATTAGAATGGATACATTCGTGCGAATGAATTAGAATGGATCGTACAAATGAATTAGAATAGATCGTACGAATGAATTGGAATGGATCGTACAAATGGATGAGAATGGATCATGCGAATGAATTAGAATGAATCGCACGAATGAATTAGAATGGATACATTCGTGCGAATGAATTAAAATGGATCATAGGAATGAATTAGAATGGATCGAATGAATGAATTAGAATGGATCGTGCGAATGAACTAGAATTGATCGTATGAATGAATTAGAGTGGATACATTCGTGCGAATGAATTAGAATGGATCATACGAATGAATTAGAATGGATCGTACGAATGAATTAGAATGGATACATTCATGCGAAAGAATTAGAATGGATCGTACGGATGACTTAGAATGGATCGTACGAATGAATTGGAATGGGTCATACGAATGAATTAGAACGGATCATACGAATGAATTAGAATGGATCGTGCGAATAAATTAATAAGAATAGATCGTACGAATGAATTAGAACAGATACATTAGTGCGAATGAATTAGAATGGATCGTACGAATGAATTAGAATGGATCGTGCGAATGAATTCAAATGGATTGTACGAATGAATTAGAATGGATACATTCGTGCGAATGAATTATAATAGATCGAACGAATGAATTAGAATGGATACATACATGCGAATGAATTAGAATGGATCATATGAATGAACTATAATGGATTGTACGAATGATTTAGAATGGATCGTACGAATGAATTAGAATGGATACATTCGTGCGAATGAATTAGAATGGATACATTCGTGCGAATGAATTAGAATGGATCGTAAAAATGAATTAGAATGGATCGTACGAATCAATTAGAATGGATCAGACGAATGAATTAGAAATGGATACATTCGTGCGAATGAATTAGAATGGATCGTACGAATAAATTATAATGGATTGTGCAAATGAATTAGAATGGATCGTACAAATGAATTAGAATGAATCATGCGAATGAATTAGAATGGATCGTACGAATGAATTAGAATGGATCGTTCGAATGAATTAGAATGGATACATTCATGTGAATGAATTAGAATTGGTCATACGAATGAATTAGAACGAATCGTACGAATGAATTAGAATGGACCGTACAAATGAATTAGAATTGATGCATTCGTACGAATGAATTAGAATGGATCGTACGAATGAATTAGAATGGATACATTCGTGCGAATGAATTAGAATGGATCGTATGAATGAATTAGAATGGATCATGCGAATGAATTAGAATAGATCGTACGAATGAATTAGAATTGATACATTTGTGGGAATAAATTAGAATGGATCGTACAAATGAATTAGAATAGATCGTACGAATGAATTAGAATGGATCATGCGAATGAATTAGAATTGATCATACGAATGAATTAGAATGGATACATTCGTGCAAATGAATTAGAATGGATCGTACGAATGAATTAGAATGGATCGTACGAATGAATTAGAATGGATCGTATGAACAAATTAGAATGGATTATGCGAATGAATTGGAATGGATCATACGAACGAATTAGAATGGATACATTCGTGCGAATGAATTAGAATGGATCGTACAAATGAATTAGAATGGATCGTACGAATGAATTGGAATGGATCGTACGAATGGATTAGAATGGATCATGCGAATGAATTAGAATGAATCGCACGAATGAATTAGAATGGATACATTCGTGCGAATGAATTAAAATGGATCATACGAATGAATTAGAATGGATCGAATGAATGAATTAGAATGGATCGTGCTGATGAATTAGAATTGATCGTATGAATGAATTAGAGTGGATACATTCGTGCGAATGAATTAGAATGGATCGTACGAATGAATTAGAATGGATCGTACGAATGGATTAGAATGGATACATTCATGCGAAAGAATTAGAATGGGTCGTACGGATGACTTAGAATGGATCGTACGAATGAATTGGAATGGATCATACGAATGAATTAGAACGGATCATACGAATGAATTAGAATGGATCGTGCGAATAAATTAGAATAGATCGTACGAATGAATTAGATCCGATACATTAGTGCGAATGAATTAGAATGGATCGTACGAATGAATTAGAATGGATCGTACGAATGAATTAGAATGGATCGTACGAACGAATTAGAATGGATCGTGCGAATGAATTCAAATGGATCTTACGAATGAATTAGAATGGATACATTCGTGCGAATGAATTAGAATGGATCGAACGAATGAATTAGAATGGATACATACGTGCGAATGAATTAGAACGGATCATATGAATGAACTATAATGGATTGTACGAATGATTTAGAATGGAACGTACGAATGAATTAGAATGGATACATTCGTGCGAATAAATTAGAATGGATACATTCGTGCGAATGAATTAGAATGGATCGTACAAATGAATTAGAATGGATCGTACGAATCAATTAGAATGGATCAGTCGAATGAATTAGAAATGGATACATTCGTGCGAATGAATTTGAATGGATCGTACGAATAAATTATAATAGATTGTGCAAATGAATTAGAATGGATCGTACAAATGAATTAGAATGGATCATGTGAATGAATTAGAATGGATCGTACGAATGAATTAGAATGGATCGTTCGAATAAATTAGAATGGATACATTCTTGCGAATGAATTAGAATTGGTCATACGAATGAATTAGAACGAATCGTACGAATGAATTAGAATGGACCGTACAAATGAATTAGAATTGATACATTCGTACGAATGAATTAGAATGGATCGTACGAATGAATTAGAATGGATACATTTGTGCGAATGAATTAGAATGGATCGTACGAATGAATTAGAATGGATCATGAGAATGAATTAGAATAGATCGTACAAATGAATTAGAATGGATACATTTGTGGGAATAAATTAGAATGGATCGTACAAATGAATTAGAATAGATCGTACGAATGAATTAGAATGAATCATGCGAATGAATTAGAATTGATCGTACGAATGAATTAGAATGGATATATTCGTGCAAATGAATTAGAATGGATCGTACGAATGAAATGGAATGGATCGTACGAATACATTAGAATGGATCGTACGAACAAATTAGAATGGATTATGGGAATGAATTAGAATGGATCATACGAATGAATTAGAATGGATACATTCGTGTGAATGAATTAGAATGGATCGTACAAATGAATTAGAATGGATCGTACGAATGAATTGGAATGGATCATACGAATGGATTAGAATGGATCATGCGAATGAATTAGAATGAATCGCACGAATGAATTAGAATGGATACATTCGTGCGAATGAATTAAAATGGATCATACGAATGAATTAGAATGGATCGAATGAATGAATTAGAATGGATCGTGCTTATGAATTAGAATTGATCGTATGAATGAATTAGAGTGGATACATTCGTGCGAATGAATTAGAATGGATCGTACGAATGAATTAAAATGGATCGTACGAATGAATTAGAATGGATACATTCATGCGAAAGAATTAGAATGGATCGTACGGATGACTTAGAATGGATCGTACGAATGAATTGAAATGGATCATACGAATGAATTAGAACGGATCATACGAATGAATTAGAATGGATCGTGCGAATAAATTAGAATAGATCGTACGAATGAATTAGAACAGATACATTAGTGCGAATGAATTAGAATAGATTGTACGAATGAATTAGAATGGATCGTACGAATGAATTAGTATGGATCGTACGAACGAATTAGAATGGATCGTGCGAATGAATTCAAATGGATCGTCCGAATGAATTAGAATGGATACATTCGTGCGAATGAATTAGAATGGATCGAACGAATGAATTAGAATGGATACATACGTGCGAATGAATTAGAATGGATCATATGAATGAACTATAATGGATTGTACGAATGATTTAGAATGGATCGTACGAATGAATTAGAATGGATCGTGCAAATGATTTAGAATAGATCGTACGAATGAATTAGAAAGGATACATTAGTGCGAATGAATTAGATTGGATCGTACGAATAAAGTAGAATGGATCGTACGAATGACTTAGAATGGATCGTGCGAATGAATTAGAATGGATCGTACGAATGAATTAGAATGGATACCTTCGTGCGAATGAATTAGAATGGATCGTACGAATGAACTAGAATAGATCATATGAATGAATTAGAATGGATCGTACGAATGAATTAGAACGGATACATTCGTGCGAATGAATTAGAATGGATCGTATGAATGAATTAGAATGGATCCTACGAATGAATTAGAATGGATCGTGCGACTGAATTAGAATGGATCGTACAAATGAATTAGAATAGATACTTTCGTTCGAATGAATTAGAATGGATCGTACAAATGAATTAGAATGGATCGTACGAATGAATTAAAATGGATACATTCGTGCAAGTGAATTAGATTGGATCATACGAATGAATTAGAATGGATCGTACGAATGATTTAGATTGGATCCTGCGAATGAATTAGAATGGATCGTACGAATGAATTAGAACGGATACATTTGTGCGAATAAATTAGAATGGATCGTACGAATGAATTAGAATGGATCGTACGAATGAATTTGAATGGATCGTACGAATGAATTAGAATGGATCGTGCGAATGAATTAGAATGGATCGTGCGAATGAATTAGAATGGATACATTCGTGCGAAAGAATTAGAATAGATCGTACGAATGAATTAGAATGAATCGTACGAATGAATTTGAACGGATCGTGCGATTGAATTAGACTGGATCGTACGAATGAATTGGAAAGGAAACATTTGTGCGAATGAATTATAATGGATCGTATGAATGAACTATTATGGATCGAATGAATGAATTAGAATGAATCTTAAGAATTAATTAGAATGGATCGTACTAATGAATTTGAAAGGATCGTTCGTATGCATTAGAATGGATCGTACGAATGAATTAGAATGGATACTTTCGTGCGAATGGATTAGAATGGATCGTACGAATGAATTAGAATGGATCGTACGACTGAATTAGAATGGATCGTACGAATGAATTCAAATGGATCATACGAATTAATTATAATGGATCGTATGAATGAATTAGAATCGAACGTGCGAATGAATTAGAATGGGTCGTACGAATGAATTAGAATGGATATATTCATGCGAATGAATTATAATGGATCGTACGAATGAGATAGAATGGATCCTACGAATGAATTAGAATGGATCATACAAATGTATTTGAATGGATCATGTGAATGAATTAGAATGGATTGTACGAATGGATTAGAATCGATACATTCGTGCGAATGAATTAGAATTGATCGTACGAATGAAATAGAATATGGATCGTACGAATGAATTAGAATGGATCTTATGAATGAATTAGAATGGATCGTGTGAATGAAATAAAATGGATCGTACAAATAAATTAGAATGCATACATTCGTACGAATGAATTAGAATGGATCATACGAATGAATTAGAATGGATCGTGCGAATGAATTAGAATGGATCGTTCGAATGAATTTGAATGGATCGTACGGTTGAATTAGAATGGATCGTACGAATGAATTAGAATGGATCGTAGAAATTAATTAGAATGGATTGTGCGAATGAATAAGAATAGATCATATGAATGAATTAGAATTGATATATTCTTCTGAATGAATTAAAATGGATCGTGCGAATGAATTAGAATAGTTCATATGAATGAATTAGAATGGATACAATCTTCTGAATGAATTAGAATGGATCATACGAATGAATTAGAATGGATCGTACGAATGAATTAGAATGGATCGTGCAAATGAATTAGAATGGATCGTACAAATGAATTAGAATGGATACATTCGTGCGAATGAATTAGAATGGATCGTACGAATGAATTAGAATGGATTGTGCGAATGAATTAGAATAGATCGTACGAATGAATTAGAACGTGTCGTACGAATGAATTAGAATGGATCATGCGAATGAATTTGAATGGATCGTACGAATGAATTATAATGGATACATTCGTGCGAATAAATTAGAATGGATCATACGAATAAACTAGAATGGATTGTACGAATAAATTAGAATTGATCATATGAATTGATTAGAATGGATCGTGCGAATGAATTAGAATGGATCATACAAATGACTTAGAATAGATCCTTTCGTGCGAATGAATTAGAATGGATCGTACGAATGAATTAGAATGGATCATACGAATGAATTAGAATGGATCGTGCAAATGAATTAGAATAGATCGTACAAATGAATTAGAATGTACACATTCATGCGAATGAATTAGATTGGATCGTACGAATAAATTAGAATGAATCGTACGAATGACTTAGAATGGATTGTGCGAATGAATTAGAATGGATCATACGAATGAATTAGAATGGATACCTTCATGCGAATGAATTAAAATGGATCGTAAGAATGAACTAGAATGGATCGTACGAATGAATTAGAATGGATCGTACGAATGAATTAGAACGGATACATTCATGCGAATGAATTATAATGGATCGTACGAATGAATTAGAATGGATCGTGCGAATGAATTAGAATGGATCGTACAAATGAATTAGAATGGATACATTAGTGCGAATGACTTAGAATGCATCGTACGAATGAATTAGAATGGATCATACGAATGAATTAGAATGGATCGTGCGAATGAATTAGAATGGATCGTACGAATGAAATAGAATGGATACATTCGTGGGAATGAATTATATTGGATCGTAGGAATGTAGTAGAATGGATCGTACGAATGTCTTAGAATGGATTGTGCGAATGAATAAGAATGGATCGTACGAATGAATTAGAATGGATACCATCGTGCGAATGAATTAGAATGGGTCGTACGAATCAATATGAATGGATCGAATGAATAAATTAGTATGGATCATAAGAATGAATTAGAATGTATCATACTGATGAATTTGAATAGATCGTGCGAATGTATTTGAATGGATCGTACGAATGAATTAGAATGGATACATTTGTGCGAATGAATTAGAATGGATCGTACGAATGAATTAGAATGGATCATACGAATTAATTAGAATGGATCGTACGAATGAATAAGAATGGATCGTGCGAATGAATTAGAATGGATTGTACAAACGAATTAGAGTCGATACATTCATGCGATTGAATTAGAATGGATCGTATGAATGAATTAGAATGGATCATGCGAATGAATTAGAATGGATCGTACAAATGAATTCGAATGGGTCGTGCGAATGATTTAGAATGGATCGTACAAATGAATTAGAACGGATACATTCGTGGGAATGAATTAGAATGGATCGTACGAATGAATTAGAATGGATCGTACAAATGAATTAGAATGGATCGTGTGAATGAATAGATCATACGAATGACTTAGAATGGATCGTGCGAATGAATTAGAATGGATCGTATGAATGAATTAGAATGGATACGTTCGTGCGAATGAATTAGAACGGATCGTAAGAATGAACTAGAATGTATCTTACGAATGAACTAGAATGGATCATAGAATGAATTAGAATGGATACATTCGTGCGAATGAATTAGAATGGATCATACGAATGAATTAGATTGGATCGTACGAATGAATTAGAATGGATCATGCGAATGAATTAGAATGGATCGTACAAATGAATTAGAAGGGATATATTCGTGCGAATGAATTAGAATGGATCGGACGAATGAATTAGAATGGATTGTATGAATGAATTAGAACGGATCGTGCAAATGAATTAGAATGGATCTTACGAATGAATTAGAATGGATACATTCGTGCGAATGAATTAGATTGGATCGTACGAATGAAGTAGAATGGATCTTACGAATGACTTAGAATGGATCGTGCGAATGAATTAGAATGGATCGTACGAATGAATTAGAATGGATACCTTTGTGCGAATGATTTAGAATGGATCGTACGAATGAACTAGAATGGATCGTATGAATGAATTAGAATAGATACATTCATACGAATGAATTAGAATGGATCGTATGAATGAATTAGAATGGATTGTAGGAATGAATTAGAGTGGATCGTACGAATGAATTAGAATGAATCGTGCGAATGAATTAGAATGGACCGTATGAATGAATTAGAATGGATACATTCGTGCGAAAGAATTATAATGGATCATACGAATGAATTAGAATGGATCATCCAAATGAATTAGAATGGATCGTACGAATGAATTAGAATTGATCGTGCGAATGAATTTGAACGGATACATTCATCCAAATGAATTATAATGAATAGTACGAATGAATATGAATGGATCGAATGAATAAATTAGAATGGACCGTAAGAATGAATTAGAATGTATTGTACGAATGAATTTGAATGGATCGTGCGAATATATTTGCATGGATCGTACGAATAAATTAGAATGGATCGTACGAATGAATTAGAATGGATCGTACGAATGAATTAGAATGAATCGTACGAACGAATTAGAATCTATACATTCATGCGATTGAATTAGAATGGATCGTACGAATGAATTATAATGGATCGTGCGAATGAATTAGAATGGATCGTACGAATGAATTAGAATGGATCGTACGAATAAATTAGAATGGATCGTGCGAATGAATTAGAATAAATTGTACGAATGAATTAGAATGGATACATTCGGGCGAATGAATTAGATTGGATCGTATGAATGAATTAGAATGAGTCGTACGAATGACTTAGAATGGATCGTGCGAAGGAATTAGAATGGATCGTACGAATGAATTAAATATATTACCTTCATGTGAATGAATTAGAATGGATCATACGAATGAATTAGAATAGATCGTTCGAATGAATTAGAATGGATCGTATGAATGAATAAGAATGAATCATACAAATGAATTAGAATGGATCGTGTGAATAAATTAGAATGGATTGTACATATTAATTAGAATGGATAAATTCGTGTGAAAGAATTAGAATGGATCATACGAATGAATTAGAATGGATCGTGCGAATGAATTAGAATGGATCGTATGAATGAATTAGAACGGATACATTCGTGCGAATGAATTATAATGGATCGTACGAATGAATTAGAATGGATCGAATGAATGAATTAGAATGGATCGTAAGAATGAATTAGAATGGCTCGTATGAATGAATTTGAATGGATCATGCGAATGTATTAGAATGGATCGTAGGAATGAATTAGAATGGATCGTACGAATGAATTAGAATGGATCATGCGAATGAATTAGAATGGATCGTACGAATGAATTAGAATGGATACATTCAAGCGAATGAATTAGAATGGATCATATGAATGAATTAGAACGGATCATACGATTGAATTAGAATGGACCGTACGAATGAATTAGAATTAATACATGAGTACAAATGAATTAGAATGGATCATACAAATGAATTAGAATGGATACATTCATGCGAATGAATTAGAATGGATCGTACGAATGAATTAGAATGGATCGTATGAATGAATTAGAATGGATACATTGGTGCGAATAAATTAGAATGGATTGAACAAATGAATTAGAATAGATCGTACGAATGAATTAGAATAGATCATGTGAATGAATTAGAATGGATCATACGAATGAATTAGAATGGATACATTCGTGCGAATGAATTAGAATGGATCGTACGAATGAATTGGAATGGATCGTACGAATGAATTAGAATGGATCTTACGAATAAATTAGAATGGATTATGCGAATGAATTAGAATGGATCGTACGAATGAATTAGAATGGATACATTCGTGCGAACGAATTAGAATGGATCATACAAATGAATTAGAATGGATCGTACGAATGAATTGGAATGGATCGTACGAATGGATTAGAATGGATATAGTGAATGAATTAGAATGAATCGCACGAATGAATTAGAATGGATACATTCGTGCGAATGAATTAAAATAGATTGTACGAATGAATTAGAATAGATCTAACGAATGAATTAGAATGGATCGTGCGAATGAATTAGAATTGATCGTATGAATGAATTAGAGTGGATACATTCGTGCGAATGAATTATAATGGATCGTATGAATGAATTAGAATGGATCGTACGAATGAATTTGAATGGATCGTACAAATGAATTAGAATAGATCGTACGAATGAATTAGAATGGATATATTCGTGCGAATGAATTAGAATGGATCGTACGAATGAATTAGAATGGATCGTACGAATGAATTAGAATGGAAATATTCATGCGAAAGAATTAGAATGGATCGTACGAATGAATTAGAATGGATCATACGAATGAATTGGAATTGATCATACGAATGAATTAGAACGGATCGTACGAATGAATTAGAATGGATCGTGCGAATAAATTAGAATACATCGTACGAATGAATTAGAACGGATACATTAGTGCGAATGAATTAGAATGGATCGTACAAATGAATTAGAATAGATCGTACGAATGAATTAGAATGGATCGTGCGAATGAATTCAAATGGATCGTACGAATGAATTAGAATGGATACATTCGTGTGAATGAATTAGAATGGATCGAACGAATGAATAAGAATGGATACATTCGTGCGAATGAATTAGAATGGATCTTACGAATGAACTAGAATGGGTCGTACTATTGAAATAGAATGGATCGTTCGAATGAATTTGAATGGATCGTACGAATGAATTAGAATGGATACATTCATGCGAATGAATTAGAATGGATTGTACGAAACAAATAGAATGGATCATGCGAATGAATTAGAATGGATCATATGAATGAAATATAATGGATCGTGCGAATGAATTAGAATGGATAGTACGAATGAATTAGAATGGATATATTCGTGCGAATGAATTAGAATGGATCGTATGAATGAATTAGAATGGATCCAATAAATGAAATTAGAATGGATCATATGAATGAATTAGATTGGATCGTACGAATGAATTAGAATGGATCGTATGAATGACTTAGAATGGATTGTGCGAATGAATTAGAATGGATCATACGAATGAATTAGAATGGATATCTTCGTGCGAATGAATTAGAATGGATCGTACGAATGAACTAGAATGGATCGTACGAATGAATTAGAATGGATCGTACGAATTAATTAGAACGGATACATTCATGCGAATGAATTAGAATAGATAGTTTGAATGAATTAGAATGGATCATGTTCGGGGGATTTTTTCGCTGGTCCGTGCGGGCTACCTGCAAGACAAAGAAAAAGCGTAAGAACGGCTGGCTCCCTTAGGAGCGCAGACCCTCCGATGCTCAAGTCAGTCACAGGTGCACAACGGCGAGCTGTTGTGGGCGAAAGTGGTAGGGAAAAGGGTTTCGAACCTCTACTATGGAGCCTGAGGGTGAGCATTTATAGCAATCGGCGGCCTACCGTGGCCCGACACGTGGAGATTCTTCTGGCGCCTTCTAGACCCCCCACGTTCTGGCTCGCGTGGGTCTGACAGTCCTTGGTACTCGTGCCCTGACATTCTGTCGTCAAGCCTGCCAGGCGGTTTGAGTGGGGGAGGGAATCTTTCTTATCGTGGCCAGGTGGCCATTCTGGAATGTTCAAGTCTGGGAGGCCTCGAACTGATTCGAGCGAGCTTCCGTGGACCACGTTTGTCCGCGTAGCTTCCGTGGGGTTTTGACACCTGGCATCCTCTCATACATTGTGGGCGACCTCCGATGGGGAGCTAAGTTGAGCCCGCCCTCCATTGCTCCGCCTTCTCTTCCACATCTATCAAGAGTCGAACCTCGCGGGAGCAACCTCTTCGATAAACTGGGGAATTCTGGCGAGCTTGGGCGAGCTCCTGAGCGAGCTTGGATGAGCTCCTGCGCGAGCTAGGGGCGAGCTCCTGCGCGAGCTAGGAGCGTTTGCGATGCCGGTGTCTTCGTTATGCGTGACGGTCTAACTCTCGCTATCACTGCCAGCGAGTTCTCGCGCGGGCTTGGCGAGCTCCGGGGCGAGCTCCTGAGCGAGCTTAGGCGAGCTCCTGGGTGAGCTTGGCGAGCTCCTGAGCGAGCTTGGCGAGCTTCTGGGTGAGCTTAGCGCGCTCCTGAGCGAGCTTAGGCGAGCTTCTGGGCGATCTCAGGCGAGCTCCATCGAGCTTAGGCGAGCTCCTAAAAGTGCTCTTGGCCTAGGCCCTTTCAGCCTAATGTGGATCTCGCTCCCTGTCAAGGTGATTTGGTGAGCACGGGGGGGGGGGGGGGGGGGGTGCGAACTCCAGGGCAAATTTCAGCTACACCCAATATTACCCCCTCCTGAGGGAGCGACCAAGGAGACTTTGGCGCTTGCTCAGGAGTCTTAGCGAACTCCTATCCCTGGTAATGTGCCTGATATCAATGTCTGCCGTAACAGTTTTCTTGTGGGGCGGAGATAGTAGCGATGGCGGCCTGCACCGAGAGCTTTGACTGCCAGTATTTCACAAACGCTGGGCGGGCCGGGAGCGTCAGCCACGAGCGATCTCCTTCCGGCGTGAGCTCATCACTCGCGGTCAGGGTCTGCCTCGGGCGAGCTACGGGCACCAGCCGTGGGCGGTCTGCGCCGAGAGCTTTGACATTCAGTATTTCACAAACGCTGGGCGGGCCGGGAGCGTCAGCCACGAGCGATCTCCTTCCGGCTTGAGCTCATCACTCGCGGTCAGGGTCTGCCTCGGGCGAGCTGCGGGCACCAGCCGTGGGCGGTCTGCGCCGAGAGCTTTGACTGTCAGTATTTCACAAACGCTGGGTGGGCCGGGAGAGTCAGCCACGAGCGATCTCCTTCCGGTGTGAGCTTGTCACACGCGGTCAGGGTCGGCGTCGGGCGAGCTGCGGGCACCAGCCGTGAGCGATCTGGGCGGGCCGGGAGCGTCAGCCACGAGCGATCTCCTTCCGGTGCGAGCTCGTCACACGCGGTCAGGGTCTGCATCGGGCGAGCTGCGGGCACCAGCCGTGAGCGATCTTGCGGCGTGGGCTTTGGCTCGGCGTCTCATGGGTGAGACCTCGAGGACGATGCTGCTATGCCCAAGGAACGCAGCTCTTCGCTACTGCAAGCGTCGGGCGGGCCGGGAGCACCTTCCTCGGGCGGCCTCCTTTCGGTGTGAACTAGCCGCGCACAATCGGGGTCCACACCGGGCGGGTTACGAGCCACAGCCACGGGTTGGTCCCGGGCGGGCTGTGAGCCATGGCCACTGGTGCTTCTTCTCTCTGTGTTCTGCCCAAACTGCCTCTTGCTACTGCCACGTGGACAACAAACTGGTGTGGCCTTGTGCCGTCACGTGGACAACAAACTGGTGTGGCCTTGTGCCGAAAGTTATGCCGCGTCTGCCCGTGATGTCACCAGATCGCTCAACGTGCTAAGCTGCGTGGCATCAGGTCGCGTAAGGTGTCTCCGCCGTGTCTGCCCGTGATGTCACCAGATCGCTCAACGAGCTAAGCTGCGTGGCATCAGGCCGCGTAAGGTGTCTCTGCCGCGTCTGCCCGTGATGTCACCAGGTCGCTCAATGAGCTAAGCTGCATGGCATCAGGCCGAGGAAGGTGTCGACCGCGTCTGCCCTTGATGTCACCAGGTCGCTCAACGAGTTAAGCTGCGTGGCATCAGGCCGCGTAAGGTGTCTCTGCCGTGTCTGCCCGTGATGTCACCAGGTCGCTCAACGAGCTAAGCTGCGTGGCATCAGGCCGCGTATGTGTTCTCCCCGACGATCCGAGGACCATACCCTGGACGAGGTAGCTAAATCGATAAAAAATAAACGACATCGCAAAAGGATCGATATGCATAAAAATTCGATATGTGCGAAATAGTGGGGCCCTATAGCTCGACAAAAATACAAAACGATAGAAATCGAACCAAAACAAAGCGTAAGGGCCAAAGGGTGGAAATCCAATGAGCGATGAAAGAATCAAAAAGCTAGCTACCCCCTGACCGGTTAAGGATCCTTAGAACCTCGGTTTAAGACTGCCCCGGGAAGCTCAAGGTCGCCCACTGGCTGCCTCTGAGGATCCCGATCTTGCTTTAAGTCCGCACAACGGCGGACTACCCCGGGAAGCTCAAGGTTGCCCACTGGCTGCCTCTAAGGATCCCGGTCTTGTTTTAAGTCCGCACAACGGCGGACTACCCCGGGAAGCTCAAGGTTGCCCACTGGCTGCCTCTGAGGATCCCGGTCTTGCTTTAAGTCCACGCAACGGTGGACTGTTCTTTGAGGACGCTGCACGTGAGCTGATCGCGTGCGAGCTGTTCGCTGTAGATTTCTATCGAGCACAGATTTGAACTAGTCCAAACACACTATCGCACAAAATGGTTTACAAGAGGGCGCCTACGCACAAGGTAGGGGGCTGCTGCTGCTCGGCCATCTTCCCTCGGCGATCCAGCACCACATCTTCGAGCTTAATGTGTTGTTGGACCAAGGCAAAGAGCTCGATCATGGTGCGGGGATCAGAAATGACTATCGCGTCATGAAGCTCACCTCCTTCAGGGAGCGCGCTCCGAAAGGCACTCACGGCTGTCCGGTCTCGCCCTGCTGAGTCCTCAAGAGCGAGATAGGCATTCCGGAATCGCATTGAGAAGCACCGAAGGGTCTCTCTTTCGCCCATGGTAAGACCGAACAGTGATTCGATCTGCTTCGGAGGTCGCCGATTGCACCGGTACTGTTCCATGAACAGCCCGGATAGAGCAGTGAAATTAGGGACCGAGCCCGGAGGTAACTTATGGAACCAGTCGAGGGCCGAACCCGCCAAGCTGCTCCGGAAGGCGCGGCACAGAACGTGGTCCTGATCCCGAAAGAATAACAACTTTCGGTAGGCCAAGAGGTGGTCCACGGGGTCTTGTGACCCGTTGAACAAAACAAACTTTGGTGGGGTCCAGTGCTGAGGGAAACCTCCCTGGTGAACCTCGTTGGTGAAGGGCGAGCTTCCTCCCCGGACGGCGAGCTCTTCTAAGAGGTCGACAGGCGTGCTAAGTAGCTGCCAGCGCTCGGGGTGATTTCCCAAAGACAGCTGCGCAGGTACCAAGCAATCCTGCGCGCTTCCTCGAAACCGGTTCGCAGCCTTGCTACGGTTGTGCTCGGGGGCGACGTCCTCTGACTCGCCCGAGCCCGCACCGGGGCTTCATCGGCGATGAGGGGCCATCGGCAGGGTTGACTTGTTGCTGGAGCGCTGGGTGCCGAGTCGCTGCGGCCGCTCGAGCGCGGTCCCTCTCGTCCGGCGCACCACTGCATCCTCCACAGGGGGCTCCTGCTGGGATGCCCGCCATGTGGGCGCCATAGTGGGCTGATGCGATGCTGGGACAAGGGGTGGTCGCACAGGGGAAACAACCCCCGCCGACACTCCTGGACGCTGGGACGGGATCACTGACTCTTCCCTCCGCGGGGTGAGCCCGGGGGAGAGATCAGTGATCCGGCTCGTCACCGGAACCTGGCGCAGTCGCACTATCTCGCCCACCATGGCCCGCTGAGTGGCCAACACCTTCAAAAGGAGATGGCCGTTGAGCGGGACAGGGGGTTGTGATGCTTCAGCGAGCAGCTCGCTTTGTGCAGACTCGGCGTGGGCTTTCACCCGTGTCTGCCTCCGCGTGACCGGAGCTATCCGGGTGTCTGGAGAAGCATGGCTTTCAACCGTGTGGTCGTGGGCGTTCTCGCAGGAACCAGTCGATAGATCCCACAGACGGCGCCAAATGTTCGGGGGACTTTTTCGCTGGTCCGTGCGGGCTACCTGCAAGACAAAGAAAAAGCGTAAGAACGGCTGGCTCCCTTAGGAGCGCAGACCCTCCGACGCTCAAGTCAGTCACAGGTGCACAACGGCGAGCTGTTGTGGGCGAAAGTGGTAGGGAAAAGGGTTTCGAACCTCTACTATGGAGCCTGAGGGTGAGCATTTATAGCAATCGGCGGCCTACCGTGGCCCGACACGTGGAGATTCTTCTGGCGCCTTCTAGACCCCCCACGTTCTGGCTCGTGTGGGTCTGACAGTCCTTGGTACTCGCGCCCTGACATTCTGTCGTCAAGCCTGCCAGGCGGTTTGAGTGGGGGAGGGAATCTTTCTTGTCGTGGCCAGGTGGCCATTCTGGAATGTTCAAGTCTGGGAGGTCTCGAATTGATTCGAGCGAGCTTCCGTGGACCACATTTGTCCGCGTAGCTTCCGTGGGGTTTTGACACCTGGCATCCCCTCATACATTGTGGGCGACCTCCGATGGGGAGCTAAGGTGAGCCCGCCCTCCATTGCTCCGCCTTCTCTTCCACATCTATCAAGAGTCGGACCTCATGGGAGCAACCTCTTCGATAAACTGGGGAATTCTGGCGAGCTTGGGCGAGCTCCTGAGCGAGCTTGGATGAGCTCCTGCGCGAGCTAGGAGCGAGCTCCTGCGCGAGCTAGGGGCGAGCTCCTGCGCGAGCTAGGAGCGTTTGCGATGCCGGTGTCTTCGTTATGCGTGACGGTCTAACTCCCGCTATCACTGCCAGCGATTTCTCGCGCGGGCTTGGCGAGCTCCGGGGCGAGCTCCTGAGCGAGCTTAGGCGAGCTCCTGGGTGAGCTTGGCGAGCTCCTGAGTGAGCTTGGCGAGCTTCTGGGTGAGCTTAGCGCGCTCCTGAGCGAGCTTAGGCGAGCTTCTGGGCGATCTCAGGCGAGCTCCATCGAGCTTAGGCGAGCTCCTAAAAGTGCTCTTGCCCTAGGCCCTTTCAGCCTAATGTGGATCTCGCTCCCTGTCAAGGTGATTTGGTGAGCACGGGGGGGGGGGGGGTGCGAACTCCAGGGCAAATTTCAGCTACCCCCAACAGATCATGCGAATGAATTAGAATCGATCATACGAATGAATTAGAATGGATACCTTCGTGCGAATGAATTCGAATGGATCGTAAGAATGAACTAGAATGTATCGTACGAATGAATTAGAATGGATCGTATGAATGAATTAGAATGGATCGTATGAATGAATTCGAATTGATACATTCGTGCGAATGAATTAGAATGGATCATACGAATGAATTATAATGGATCGTACGAATTAATTAGAATGGATCGTGCGAATGAATTCGGATGGTTCGTACGAATGAATTAGAATGGATACATTCGTGCAAATGAATTAGAATGGATCGAACGAATAAATTAGAATGGATACATTCGTGCGAATGAATTATAATGGATCTTACGAATGAACTAGAATGGATCATACGATTGAAATAGAATGGATCGTGCGAATGAATTAGAATTGATCGTACGAATGAATTAGAATGGATACATTTGTGCAAATGAATTAGAATGGATCATATGAATGGATTAGAATGGATCGTGCGAATGAATTAGAATGGATCGTGCAAATGAATTAGAATGGATCGTACGAATGAATTAGAATGGATATATTCGTGTGAATGAACTAGAATGGATTGTATGAATGAATAAGAATGAATCCTATGAATAAAATTAGAATGGATTGTATGAATGAATTAGATTGGATCGTACGAATGAGTTTGAATGGATCGTACGAATGACTTAGAATGGATCGTGCGAATGAATTAGAATGGAACATACGAATGAATTAGAATGGATACCTTCGTGCGAATGAATTAGAATGGATCTTACGAATGAACTAGAATGGATTGTACGAATGAATTAGAATGGATTGTACGAATGAATTAGAATGGATTAGAATGGATCATACGAATGAATTTGAATGGATCGTACGAATGAATTTGAATGGATCGTACGAATAAGTTTGAATAGATTATGTGAATGAATTAGAACGGATTGTACGAATGAATTAGAATGGATACATTCGTGCGAATGAACTAGAATGTTTCGTACGAATGAATTAGAATGGATCGTACAAATGGGTTGGAAAGGATCGTACGAATGAATTAGAATGGATCATGCAAATGAATTAGAATGAATCGCATGAATGAATTAGAATGGATACATTCGTGCGAATGAATTAAAATGGATCTTACGAATGAATTAGAATGGATTGTACGAATGAATTAGAATGGATCGTGCAAATGAATTAGAATGGATCGTATGAATGAATTAGAATGGATACCTTCGTGCGAATGAATTAGAATGAATCATATGAATGAATTAGAATGGATCGTACGAATGAATTAGAATGGTTCATATAAATGAATTATAATGGATCGTACGAATTAATTAGAATGGATACATTCGTGCGAATGAATTAGAATGGTTACATTCGTGTGAAAGAATTAGAATGGATCGTACGAATGAATTAGAATGGATCGTATGGATGAATTGGAATGGGTCATACGAATAAATTAGAATGGATCGTAAGAATGAATTAGAATGGATCATGCGAATGAATAAGAATGGATCATACAAATGAATTGGAATATATACATTCGTGCAAATGAATTAGAATGGACACATTCGTGCAAATGAATTAGAATGGATCGTACGAATGAATTAGAAAAGATCGTACGAATGAATTAGAATGGATCGTGCAAATGAATTAGAATGGATCATACGAATGAATTAGAAAGGATACATTCGTGCGAATGAATTAGAATGGATCGTACGAATGAACTAGAATGGATCGTACAAATGAATTAGAATGGTTCGTACGAAGGAATTAGAATGGATCATACCAATGAATTAGAATGGATACATTCGTGCGAATGAATTAGAATGGATCGTACGAATGAATTAGAATGAATCGTACGAATGAATTAGTATAAATCATGCTAATGAATTATAATAGATACATTCGTGTAACAGAATTAGAATGGATCGTACGAATGAATTAGAATGGATCATACGAATGAATTAGAGTGGATTGTATGAAATAATTAGAATCGATCGTGCGAATAAATTAGAATGGATCGTACGAATGAATTAGAACGGATACATTCGTGCGAATGAATTATAATGGATCGTACGAATGAATTAGAATGTATCATACGAATGAATTAGAATGGATCGTACGAATGAATTTGAAGGGATCGTGTGAATGAATTAGAATGGATCGTACGAATGAATTAGAATGGATACATTCATGCGAATGAATTAGAATTGATCGTACTAATGAATTAGAAATGGATCGTATGAATGAATTAGAATAGAACTTATGAATGAATTAGAATGGATCGTGGGAATGAATTAGAATGGATCGTACGAATAAATTAGAATGGATACATTCGTGCGAATGAATTTGAATGGATCAGACGAATGAATTAGAATAGATCGTGCGAATGAATTAGAATGGATCGTACGAATGAATTAGAATAGATCGTGCGAATAAATTAGAATGGATCGTACGAATGAATTAGAATGGATACTTTCATGCGAATGTATTAGAATGGATCGTACGATTGAATTAGAATGGATCGTACGAATGAATAAGAATGGATCATAGAAATGATTAGATTGGATACATTCTTCTGAATGAATTAGAATGGATCGTACGAATAAATTAGAATGGATCATACGAATGAATTAGAATGGATACATTCGTGCGAATGAATTAGAATGGATCGTACGAATGAATTAGAATGGATCGTACGAAACAATTAGAATAGATCGTACGAATAAATTAGAATGAATCGTATGAATGAATTAGACTGGTTCATGCGAATGAATTAGAATGAATCGTACGAATAAATTAGAATGGATACGTTCGTGTGAGTGAATTAGAATGGATAATATGAATGAACTTTAATGGATTGTACGAATGAATTAGAATGGATCGTGCGAATAAATTAGAATGGATCGTACAAATAAATTAGAATAGATACATTCATGTGGATGAATTAGAATGGATCATACGAACAAATTAGAGTGGATCGTATGAATGAATTAGAATGGATCGTGCGAATGAATTTGAATTGATCGTATGAATGAATTAGAAAGGATACATTCATGTGAATGAATTAGATTGGATCGTACAAATGAAATAGAATGGATCGTACAAATGACTTAGAATGGATCGTGCGAATGAATTAGAATGGATCGTACGAATGAATTAGAATGGATCGTACGAATGAACTAGAATGGATCGTATAAATGAATTAGAATGGATCGCACGAATGAATTAGATTGGATACATTTGTGCAAATGAATTAGAATGGATCCTTCAAATGAATTAGAATGGATACATTCGTGCGAATGAATTAGATTGGATCGTACGAATGAATCAGAATGGATGATGCGAATAAATTAGAACGAATCGTACGAATGAATTAGAATGGATACATTAGTGCAAGTAATTAGATTGGATCGTACGAATGACTTACAATGGATCGTATGAATGATTTAGAATGGATCATGCGAATGAATTATAATGGATCGTACGAATAAATTAGAATGGATACCTTCATGCGAAAGAATTAGAATGAATCGTACGAATGAACTAGAAAGGATTATACGAATGAATTACAATGGATCATACGAATGAATTAGAATCGATCGTACGAATGAATTAGAAAGGATACATTCGTGCGAATAAATTAGAATGGATCGTACGAATGAATTAGAATGGATTGTATGAATGAATTAGAATGGATACATTCGTACGAAAGAATTAGAATGGATCGTACTAATGAATTAGAATGGATACCTTCGTGCGAAAGAATTAGAATGGATCACACTAATGAATTAGAATGGATCATACGAATGAATTAGAATGGATCGTACGAATGAATTAGAATGGATCGTGCGAATGAATTAGAATGGATCGTACGAATGAATTAGAATGGATACATTCGTGCGATTGAATTATAATGGATCGTATGAATGAACTAGAATGGATCGAATGAATGAATTAGAATGGATCGTAAGAATGAATTAGAATAGATCGTACGAATGAATTTGAATGGATCGTTCGAATGCATTAGAATGGATTGTACAAATGAATTAGAATGGATACATTCATGCGAATGGATTAGAATGGATCATACGAATGAATTAAAATGGATCGTACGAAAGAATTAGAATGTATACATTGGTGCGAATGAATTAGAAAGGATCGTACGATCTAATTAGAATGGATCATGCTAATGAATTAGATTGGATCATACAAATGAATTAGAATGGATACATTCGTGTGAATGAATTAGAATGGATCATACAAATGAATTAGATTGGACCGTACAAATGAATTAGAATGGATCGTGCGAATGCATTAGAATGGATTGTACGAATGAATTAGAATAGATACATTCGTGCGAATGAATTAGATTGGATCGTACGAATGAATTAGAATGGATCGCACGAATGAATTAGAATGGATCGTGTGAATGAATTAGAATGGATCGTACGAATGAATTAGAATGGATACCTTCGTACGAATGAATTAGAATGGATCGTACGAATGAACTAGAATAGATCGTACGAATGAGTTAGAATGGATCGTACAAATGAATTAGAATGGATCGTACGAATGAATTAGAATGGATACATTCGTGCGAATGAATTCGAAAGAATCGTACGAATGAATTAGAATGGATCGTGCAAATGAATTAGAATGGATACATTCGTGCAAAAGAATTAGAATGCATCCTACGAATGATTTAGAATGGATCGTATGAATGAATTAGAATGGATCGTGCGAATGAATTAGAATGGATCGTACGAATGAATTAGAACGGATACATTCATGCGAAGGAATTATAATGGATCGTACGATTGAAGTAGAATGGATCGAATGAATGAATTAGAGTGGATCGTAAGAATGAATTTGAATGGCTCGTACGAATGAATTTAAATGGATCGTGCGAATGTATTAGAATGGATCGTACGAATGAATTAGAATAGATACATTCATGCGAATGAATTAAAAGGGATCATATGAATGAATTAGAATGGATCGTACGAATGAATTAGAATGGATCGTACGAATGAATTAGAATGGATACATTCGTGCGAATGAATTAGAATGGATCATACGAATGAATTAGAATGGATCATGCAAATGAATTAGAATGGATAGTACAAATGAATTAGAATGGATCGTGCGAATGAAATAGAATGGATCGTACAAAATGAATTTGAATGGATACATTCGTGCAAATGAATTAGAATGGATTGTACGAATGAATTAGAATGGATCGATCGAATGAATTTAAATGGACCGTACGAACGAATTAGAATTGATACATTCCTACGAATGAATTAGAATGGATTGTACGAAGGAATTAGAATACATACATTCGTGCGAATGAATTAGAATGGATCATACGAACGAATTAGAATTGATCGTGCGAATGAATTAAAATGGATCGTATGAATTAATTAGAATGGATACATTTGTGTGAATGAATTAGAATGGATCATATAAATGAATTAGAATGGATCGTACGAATGAATTAGAATGGATCGTGCGAATAAATTAGAATGGATCGTACGAATGAATTAGAATGGATACATTTGTGCGAATGAATTAGAATGGATCGTACAAATGAATTTGAATGGATCGTACGAATGAATTAGAATGGATCATACGAATGATTTTGAATGGATACATTTGTGCGAATGAATTAGAATGAATCGCACGAATGAATTAGAATGGATACATTCGTGCGAATGAATTAAAATGGATTGTACAAATGAATTAGAATGGATCGTACGAAAGAATTAGATTGGATCGTGCGAATGAATTAGAACGGATCGTACGAATGAATTTGAATGGATACATTTGTGCGAATAAATTAGAATCGACTACGCGAATGAATTAGAATGGATACATTCGTGCGAATGAATTAGAATGGATCATACGAATGAATTTGAATGGATCGTACGAATGAATTAGAATGGATCATACGAATGATTTTGAATGGATACATTCGTGCGAATGAATTAGAATGAATCGCACGAATGAATTAGAATGGATACATTCGTGCGAATGAATTAAAATGGATTGTACAAATGAATTAGAATGGATCGTACGAAAGAATTAGATTGGATCGTGCGAATGAATTAGAACGGATCGTATGAATGAATTAGAATGGATATATTCGTGCAAATGAATTATAATGGACCGTATGAATGAATTAGAATGGATCGTACAAATGAATTAGAAAGGATCGTACAAATGAATTAGAATGGATCGTACGAATGAATTAGAATGGATACATTCGTGCGAATGAATTAGAATGGATCGTACGAATGAATTAGAGTGGATCGTACGAATGAATTTGAATGGATCATACGAATGATTTAGAATGGATAAATTCATGCGAAAGAATTAGAATGGATCGTACGAATGAATTACAATGGATCGTACGAATGAATTGGAAACGATCATACGAATGAATTAGAATGCATCATAGGAATTAATTAGAATGGATCGTGCGAATGAATTAGAATTGATCGTACGAATGAATTAGAATGGATCGTACAAATGAATTAGAATGGATACATTCGTGCGAATGAATTAAAATGGATACATTTATGCGAATGAATTAGAATGGATCTTACGTATGAACTAGAATGGATCGTGTGATTGAAATAGAATGGATCGTGCGAATGAATTAGAATGGATCGTACGAATGAATTAGAATGGATACATTCGTGCGAATGAATTAGAATGGATCGTATGAATGAATTAGAATGGATCATATGAATGAATTAGAATGGATCGTGCGAATGAATTAGAATGGATTGTACAAATGAAATAGAATGGATCCTGCGAATAAATTAGAATGGATCGTACAAATAAATTAGAATGGATATATTCGTGCGAATTAATTAGAATAGATCGTGCGAATGAATTAGAATGGATTGGATGAATGAATTAGAATGGATCATATGAATAAAATTAGAATGGTTCATATGAACGAATTATATTGGATCGTACGAATGAATTAGAATGGATTGTATGAATGACTTAGAATGGATCATGCGAATGAATTGGAATGGATCGTGCGAATGAATTACAATGGATACCTTCGTGCGAATGAATTAGAATGGATCGTAGGAATGAACTAGAATGGATCGTACGAATGAATTAGAATAGATCGTATGAATGAATTAGAATGGATCGTACGAATCAATTAGAAAGGAAACATTCGTGCGAATGAATTAGAATGGATCGTACGAATGAATTAGAATGGATCGTGCAAATGAATTAGAATGGATCGTACGAATAAATTAGAATGGATACATTCGTGCGAAAGAATTAGAATGGATCATACGAATGAATTAGAATGGATCATATGAATGAATTAGAATACATCGTACGAATGAATTACAACAGATACATTCATGCGAATGAATTATAATGGATCGTACGAATGAGTTTGAATGGATCGTGCGAATGTATTAGAATGGATTGTATGAATGAATTAGAATGGATAAATTCGTGCGAATGAATTAGAATGCATCGTACGAATGAATTAGAATGTATCGTACGAGTGAATTAGATTAGATCGTACGAATGAATTAGAATGGATCATGCGAATGAATTAGAATGGATCGTACGAATAAATTAGAATGGATATATTTTTCCGAATGAATTAGAATGGATCGTATGAATGAATTAGAATGGATCGTACGAATGAATTAGTTTAGATCGTACGAATGAATTAGAATGGATCGTGCGAATGAATTAGAATGGATCGTACGAATGAATTAGAATGGATACATTCGTGGGAATGAAGTAGAATGGATCATACGAATGAATTAGAATGGATCGTACGAATGAATTAGAATGGAGCGTGCGAATGAATTAGAATGGATACATTCGTGTGAATGAATTAGAATAGATCGTACGAATGAATTAGAATGGATCATGTGAATGAATTAGAATGGATCGTACGAAACTGAATTAGAATGGATACGTTCGTGCGAATGAATTAAAATGGATCGTACGAATAAATTAGAATGGATCGTACGAATGAATTAGAATTGATCGTGTGAATAAATCTGAATGGATTGTACGAATGAATTAGAATGGATACATATGTGCGAATGAAGTAGAATTGATCGTACGAATGAATTAGAATGGATCGTACGAATGAATTAGAATGGATCTTGCGAATGAATTAGAATTTATCGTACGAATTAATTAGAATGGATACATTCACGCGAATGAATTAGAATGGATTGTACGAATGAATTATAATGGATCGTACGAATGAATTAGAATGGTTTGTGCGAATGAATTAGAATGGATCGTATGAATGAATTAGAATGGATACATTTGTACGAATGAATTAGAATGGATCGTACGAATGAATTAGAACGGATCATGTGAATGAATTAGAATGGATCATACGAATGAATTTTAATGGATACATTCATGAGAATGAATTAGAATGGATCGTACGAATGAATTAGAATGGATCGTACGAATGAGTTAGAATGGATCGTGCGAATGAATTAGAATGGATCATACTAATGAATTAGAATGGATACACTCGGGCGAATAAAATAGAATGGATCGTACGAATGAACAAGAAAACACCGTATGAATGAAATAGAATGGATCGTATGAATGAATTAGAATGGATACATTCGTGTAAATGAATTGGAATGGATCGTACGAATGAATTAGAAAGGATCGTATGAATTAATTAGAATGAATCGTACGAATGAATTTGAATGGATGATGTGAATGAATTAGAATGGATATATTCGTGCAAAAGAATTAGAATGGATCGTATGAATGAATTAGAATGGATCGTATGAATGAATTAGAACGGATACATTCGTATGAATGAATTAGAATGGATCATACAAATGAATTCGAATAGATCGTACGAATGAATTAGAATGGATCATGCGAATGAATTAGAATGGATCGTACGAATGAATTATAATGAATACATTCGTGCGAATGAATTAGAATGGATCGTACGAATGAATTAGAATGGATCGTGCTAATGAATTAGAATGGACCATACTAATGAATAAGAATTGATACATTCGTGCGAATGAATTAGAATGGATCGTACGAATGGACAAGAATGGATCATACGAATGAAATAGAATGGATTGTATGAATGAATTAGAATGGATCGTATGAATGAATTAGAATGGATACATTCATGGGAATGAATTGGAATGGATCGTATGAATGAATTAGAATGGATCCTATGAATTAATTAGATTGAATCGTACGAATGAATTAGAATGGATCATGCGAATGAATTAGAATGGATACATTCATACAAAAGAATTAGAATGGATCGTACGAATAAATTAGAAAGGATCATCCGAATGAATTAGAATGGATCATACGAATGAATTAGAATGGATCGTATGAATGAATTAGAATCGATCATGCGAATGAATAAGAATGGATCGTACGAATGAATTAGAACGGATACATTCGTGCGAATGAATTATAATGGATCGTACGAATGAATTAGATTGGATCGTACAAATGAATTAGAATGGATCGTACAAATGAATTTGAATGGATCGTGTGAATGAATTAGAATGGATCGTACGAATGAATTAGAATGGAAACAATCGTGCGAATGAATTAGAATTGATCCTACGAATGAAATAGAATGGATCGTACGAATGAATTAGAACAGATCTTATGAATGAATTAGAATGGATCGTGCGAATGAATTAGAATGGATCGTACGAAAAAATTAGAATGGATACACTCATGCGAATGAATTAGAATGGATCACACGAATGAATTAGAATGGATCGTGCGAATGAATTAGAATGGATCGTACGAATGAATTAGAATGGATCATGCGAATAAATTAGAATGGATCGTATGAATTAATTGGAATGGTTATATTCATACGAATAAATTGGAATGGATCGTACGGTTGATTTAGAATGGATCGTACGAATGAATTTGAATGGATTGTAGAAATTAATTAGAATGGATTGTGCGAATGAATTAGAATAGATCATATGAATAAATTAGAATTGATACATTCTTCTGAATGATTTAGAATGGATCGTGCGAATGAATTAGAATAGATCATATGAATGAATTGGAATGGATACATTCTTCTGAATGAATTAGAATGGATCGTACGAATGAATTAGAATGGATCATGCAAATGAATTAGAATGGATTGTACGAATGAATTAGAATGGATACATTCGTGCGAATGAACTAGAATGGATCGTACGAATGGATTAGAATGGATCGTGCGAATGGATTAGAATGGATCGTACGAATGAATTAGAATGGATCGTACGAATGAATTAGAATGGATCGTACGAATGAATTAGAATGGATCATGCGAATGAATTAGAATGGATCATATGAATGAATTAGAATGGATCGTATGAATGAATTAGAATCGATCGTGCGAATGAATTAGAATGGATCGTACGAATGAATTAGAATGGATACATTCATGTTAATGAATTAGAATGGATCGTACGAATGAGTTAGAATGGATCGTGCGAATGAATTAGAATAGACCGTACGAATGAATTAGAATGGATACGTTCATGCGAATGAATTAAAATGAATCATACGAATGAATTAGAATGGATCATACGAATGAATTAGAATGGATCGTACGAATGAATCAGAATTGATCGTGCGAATTATTTTAAATGGATCGTACGAATGAATTAGAATAGATACATATGTGCGAACGAAATAGAATGGATCGTACGAATAAATTAGAATGGATCGTGTGTATGAATAACAATAGATCTTGCGAATGAATTAGAATGGAATGTATGAATGAATTAGAATGGATACATTCGTGCGAATGAATTAGAATGGATTGTACGAATGAATTAGAATGGATCGTACGAATGAATTAGAATGGATTGTGCGAATGAATTAGAATGGATCGTACGAATGAATTAGAATGGATACATTCGTACGAATGAATTAGAATGGATCATGCGAATGAATTAGAATGGATCGTATGAATGAATTAGAATGGATCGTGTGAATGAATTAGAGTGGATCATACTAATGAATTAGAATGGATACATTCGTGCGAATAAATTGGAATGGATCGTACGAATGAACTAGAATGGATCGTACGAATTAAATAGAATGGATCATACGAATGAATTAGAATGGATTGTATGAATGAATTAGAATGGATACATTCATGCTAATGAATTAGAATGGATCGTACGAATGAATTAGAATGGATCGTACGAATGAATTAGAATGGATCATGCAAATGAATTATAATGGATACATTCGTGCAAAAGAATTAGAATGGATCGTACGAATGAATTAGAATGGATCGTCCGAATGAATTATAATGGATCATACGAATGAATTAGAAAGGATCATATGAATGAATTAGAATCGATCGTGCGAATGAATTAGGATGGATCGTACGATGAATTAGAACGGATACATTCGTGCGAATGAATTATAAAGGATCGTACAAATAAGATAGAATGGATCGTGCGAATGCATTAGAATGGATCGTACGAATGAATTTGAATGGATCATGTGAATGAATTAGAATGGATCGTACGAATGAATTAGAATGGATACATTCGTGCGAATGAATTAGAATTGATTGTATGAATAAAAAAGAATGGATCGTACGAATGAATTAGAATGGATCTTGTGAGTGAATTAGAATGGATCACTAGAATGAATTAGAATGGATCGTGCGAATGAATTAGAATAGATCATATAAATGAATTAGAATGGATATATTCTTATGAATGAATTAGAATGAATCGTACGAATGAATTAGAATGGATCGTATGAATGAATTAGAATGGATCGTGCAAATGAATTAGAATGGATCGTATGAATGAATTAGAATGGATACATTCATGTGAATGAATTAGAATGGATCTTAAGAATAAATTAGAATGGATCGTGCAAATGAATTTGAATCGATCGTACGAGCGAATTAGAATGGATCATGCAAATGAATTAGAATGGATCGTACAAATGAATTAGAATGGATACATTCGTGCAAATGAATTAGAATGGATCGTACGAATGAACTAGAATAGATTGTAAGAATGAATTAGAATGGATCGTTTGAATGAATTAGAATGGATCATGTGAATGAATTTGAATGGATCATACAATTGAATTAGAATAGAGACATTCGTGCGAATGAATTAGAGTGGATCGTACGAATGAATTAGAATGGATCGTACGAATGAATTAGAATGGATCATGCAATTGAATTAGAAATGATCGTACGAATAAATTAGAATGGGCACATTCATGCGAATGAATAAGATTGGATCGTATGAATGAATTAGAATGTATACATTCGTGCGAATAAGATTGGATCGAATGAATAAACTAGAATGGATCATAAGAATGAATTAGAATGTATCGTACGAATTAATTTGAATGGATAGTGCGAATGTATTAGAATGGATCGTACGAATGAATTAGAATGGATCGTACGAATGAATTAGAATGGATACATTCATGCGAATGAATTAGAATGGATCATACGAATGAATTAGAATGGATCGTACGAATGAATTAGAATGAATTGTACGAATGAATTAGAATGGATCGTGTGAATGAATGTATCGTACGAATGACTTAGAATGGATCGTGCGAATGAATTAGAATGGATCGTACGAATGAATTAGAATGGATCGTACGAATGAATTAGAATGGTTCGTATAAATGAATTAGAATGGATCATGCAAATGAATTAGAATGGATCGTACGAACGAATTAGAATCGATACATTCATGCGAATGAATTAGAATGGATCATGCGAATGAATTATAATGGATCGTACAAATGAATTAGAATGGATCGTGCGAATGAATTATAATGGATCGTGCGAATGAATTAGAATGGATCGTACGAATGAATTAGAATGGATACATTCATGCGAATGAATTAGAATGGATCGTACGAATGAATTAGAATGGATTGTACGAATGAAAAAGAAAGGATCGTAGGAATGAATTAGAATGGATCGTGCGAATGAATTAGAATGGATCATACAAATAAATTAGAATGGATACATTCATGCGAATGAATTAGAATGGATCGTACGAATGAATTAGAATGGATCGTACGAATGAATTAGACTGGAATGTGCGAATGAATTAGAATGGATTGTAAGAATGAATTAGAATGGATACATTCGTGCGAATGAATTAAATTGGACCGTATGAATGAATTAGAATGGATCGTACAAATGGCTTAGAATGGATCATGCGAATAAATTAGAATGGATCGTACGACTGAATTAGAATCGATCGTACGAATAAATTAGAATGGATTGTACGAATGAATTAGAATGGATACATTTGTGCGAAAGAATTAGAATGGATCATACGATTGAATTAGAATGGATCGTGCGAATGAATTAGATTGGATCGTACGAATGAATTAGAATGGATCGTGCGAATGAATTAGAATAGATCGTCCGAATGAATTAGAACGGATACATTCGTGGAAATGAATTATAATGGATCGTACGAATGAATTCGAATGGATCAAATGAATGAATTAGAATGGATCATAGGAATCAATTAGAATGGCTCGTACGAATGAATTTGAATGGATCGTACGAATGTATTAGAATGGATCGTACGAATTAATTAGAATGGATACATTCGTGCGAATGAATTAGAATGGATCGTACGAATGAATTAGAAAGGATCGTACGAATGAATTAGAATGGATCATACGAATGAATTAGAATGGATCATACGAATGAATTAGAATGGATCGTACGAATGAATTAGAATGGATCGTATGAATGAATTAGAATAGATTGTACGAATAAATTAGAATGGATCTTGCAAATGAATTAGAATGGATCGTACAAATGAAGTAGAATGGATCATGCGAATGAATTAGAATGGATCGTACGAATGAATTAGAATGGATACATTCATGCGAATGAATTAGAATGGATCGTACGAATGAATTAGAATGGATCGTACGAATGAATTAGAATGGACCGTACGAATGAATTAGAATTGATACATTCGTACGAATGAATTAGAATGGATTGTACGAATAAATTAGAATGGATACATTCGTGCGAATGAATTAGAATGGATCATACGAATGAATTAGAATGGATCGTGCAAATGAATTAGAATGGATTGTACGAATGAATTAGAATTGATACATTTGTGCAAATGAATTAGAATGGATCGTACAAATGAATTAGAATGGAACGTACGAATGAATTAGATTGGATCATGCGAATGAATTAGAATGAATCGCACGAATGAATTAGATTGGATACATTCGTGCGAATGAATTAAAATAGATCGTACGAATGAATTAGAATGGATCGTACGAATGAATTAGAATGGATCGTGCGAATGAATTAGAATGGATCGTCTGAATGAATTAGAATGGATCATACAAATGAATTGGAATAGATCGTACGAATAAATTAGAATGGATACATTTGTGCGAATGAATTAGAATGGATCGTACAAATGAATTAGAATGGATCGTACGAATGAATTTGAATGGATCATGCGAATGAATTAGAATGAATTGCACGAATGAATTAGAATGGATACATTCGTGCGAATGAATTAAAATAGATCGTACGAATGAATTAGAATGGATCGTGCGAATGAACTAGAATGGATCGTACGAATGAATTAGAATGGATCATACAAATGAATTGGAATGGATACATTCATGCGAATGAATTAGAATGGATCGTACGAATGAGTTAGATTGGATCGTACGAATGAATTAGAATGGATACATTCATGCTAAAGAATTAGAATGGATCGTACGAATGAATTAGAATGGATCATACGAATGAATTGAAATGGATCATACGAATGATACAGAATGGATCGTACGAATGAATTAGTATGGATCGTGCGAATGAATTAGAATCGATCGTACGAAAGAATTAGAACGGATACATTCGTGCGAATGAATTAGAATGGATCGTACAAATGAATTAGAATGGATCGTACGAATGAATTAGAATGGATCATATGAACGAATTAGAATGGATCGTCCGAATGAATTCGAATGGATCATACCAATGAATTAGAATGGATACATTCATGCGAATGAATTAGAATGGATCAAACGAATGAATTAGAATGGATACATTCGTGCGAATGAATTAGAATTGATCTTACGAATGAACTAGAATGGATCGTACTATTGAAATACAATGGATCTTGCGAATAGATTAGAATGGATCGTACGAATGAATTAGAATGGATACATTCATGCGAATGAATTAGAATGGATCGTACGAATGAATTAGAATGGATCATGCGAATGAATTAGAATGGGTCATACGAATGAAATAGAATAGGTCGTTCGAATAAATTAGAATGGATCGTACGAATGAATTAGAATAGATCGTACGAGTAAATTAGAATGGATCGTGCGAATGAATTAGAATGGATTGTACGAATGAATTAGAATGGATACCTTCGTGCGAATGAATTCGAATGAATCGTACGAATGAACTAGAATGGATCGTATGAATGAATTAGAATGGATTGTACGAATGAATTAGAATAGATCGTACAAATGAATTAGAATGGATACATTCGTGCGAATGAATTAGAATGGATCGTACGAATGAATTAGAATAGATCGAACGAATGAATTAGAATGGATCGTGCGAATGAATTCGAATGGATCGTACGAATAAATTATAATGGATACATTCGTGCAAATGAATTAGAATGGATCGAACGAATGAATTAGAATGGATACATTCGTGCAAATGAATTAGAATGGATCTTACGAATGAACTAGAATGGATCGTACGATTGAAATAGAATGGATCGTGCGAATGAATTAGAATGAATCATACGAAAGAATTAGAATGGATCATACGAATGAATTAGAATGGATCATACGAATGAATTAGAATGGATCGTGGGAATGACTTAGAATGGATCGTGGGAATGAATTAGAATGGATCGTACGAATGAAATAGAATGGTTCGTGCAAATGAATTAGAATGGATCGTACGAATGAATTAGAATGGATATATTTGTGCGAATGAATTAGAATGGATCGTATGAATGAATCAGAATGGATCCTATGAATGAAATTAGAATGGATCGTATGAATGAATTAGATTGGATCGTCCGAATGAATTAGAATGGATCGTATGACTGACTTATAAAGGATCGTGTGAATGAATTAGAATGGATCATACGAATGAATTAGAATGGATCGTACGAATGAACTAGAATGGATAGTACGAATGAATTAGAATGGATTGTACGAATGAATTAGAATTGATCGTACGAATGAATTAGAACGGATACATTCGTGCGAATGAATTAGAATGGATCGTACAAATAAATTAGAATGGATCGTGCGAATGAATTAAAATGGATCGTATGAACGAATTAGAATGGATACAGTCGTGCGAAAGAATTTGAATGGATCGTATGAATGGATAAGAATTGATCGTACGAATAAATTAGAATGGATCGTACGAATGAATTAGAATGGATCGTACGAATGAATTAGAATGGATACATTCACGCGAATGAATTATAATCGATCGTACGTACGAATTAGAATGGATCGAATGAATGAATTAGAATGGATCGTAAGACTGAATTAGAATGGCTTGTACGAATGAATTTGAATAGATCGTGCGAATGTATAAGAATGGATCGTTCCAATGAATTAGAATGGATACATTCGTGCGAATGAATTAGAATGAATCATACGAATGAATTAGAATGGATACATTCATGCGAATGAATTAGAATAGATCGTATGAATAAATTAGAATCTATCGTGCGAATGAATTAGAATGGATCGTATGAATGAATTAGAATGGATCGTGCGAATGAATTAGAATGGATCGAATGAATGAATTAGAATGGATACAATCGTGTGAATGAATTAGAATGGATCGTACGAATGAATTATAATGGATCGTACGAATGAATTAGAATTGATACATTCGTACGAATGAATTAGAATGGATCGTACGAATGAATTAGAATGGATACATTCATTCGAATGAATTAGAATGGATCGTACGAATGAATTAGAATGGATCGTGCGAATAAATTTGAATGGATCATGTGAATGAATTAGAATGGATCGTACGAATGAATTAGAATGGATCCTATGAATGAATTAGAATGGATCATGTGAATGAATTAGAAAGGATCGTTTGAATGAATTAGAATGGATCGTACGAGTGAATTAGAATGGATCATGCGAATAAATTAGAATAGATCGTATGAATGAATTAGAATGGATACATTCGTGCGAATGAATTAGAATGGATCGCACGAATGAATTAGAATGGATTGTACGAATGAATTGGAAAGGATCATACGAATGAATTAGAATGGATCATGCGAATGAATTAGAATGAATCGCACAAATAAATTAGAATGAATCGCAAGAATGAATTAAAATGGATCATTCGACTGAATTAGAATGGATCGTATGAATGAATTAGTATGGATACATTCGTGCGAATGAATTAGAATGGATTGTATGAATGAATTAGAATGGATCGTGCGAATAAATTAGAATGGATCGTAGAAATGAATTAGAATGGAAGGTACGAATGAATTAGAATGGATACATTCGTGCGAATGAATTAGAATGGATACATTAATGCGAAAGAATTAGAATGGATCGTACGAATGATTTAGAATGGATCGTACGAATGAATTAGAATGGATACATTCGTGCGAATGAATTAGAATGGATCGTACGAATGAACTAAAATGGATCGTACGAATGAATTAGAATGAATTGTACGAATGAATTAGAGTGGATACATTCGTGCGAATGAATTAGAATGGATCGTGCGAATGAATTAGAATGGATCGTACGAATGAATTAGAATGGATCGTGTAAATGAATTAGAATGGATCATACGAATGAATTAGAATGGATACATTCATGCGAATCAATTAGAATGGATCGTACGAATGAACTAGAATGAATCGTACGAATGAATTAGAATGGATCGTACGAATGAATTAGAATGGATACATTCGTGCGAATGGATTAAAATGGATCATAAAAATGAATTAGAATGGATCATACAAATGAATTAGAGTGAATTGTACGAATGAATTAGAATGGATCATGCGAATGAATTAGAATAGATACATTCGTGCAAAAGAATTAGAATGGATCGTACGAATGAATTAGAATGGATTGTACGAATGATTTGAATGGATCATACGAATGAAGTAGAATGGATCGTATGAATGAATTAGAATCGATTGTGCGAATGAATTAGAATGGATCGTACGAATGAATTAGAACGAATACATTCATGCGAATGAATTATAATGGATCGTACGAATGAATTGGAATGGATCGTACGAATGAATTAGAATGGATTGTAAGAATAAATTTGAAGGGATCGTGTGAATAAATTAGAATGGATGGTACGAATGACTTAGAATGGATACATTTGTGCGAATGAATTAGAATTGATCGTACTAATGAATTAGAAAAGGATCGTACGAATGAATTAGAATGGGTCTTATGAATGAATTATAATGGATCGTGCGTATGAATTAGAAAGGATCGTACAAACAAATTAGAATGGATACATTCGTGCGAATGAATTAGAATTGATCATACGAATGAATTAGAATAGATCATGTGAATGAGTTAGAATGGATCGTACAGATGAATTAGAATGGATCGTGTGAATAAATTAGAATGGATCGTACGAATGAATTAGAATGCATACATTAATGCGAATGAATTGGAATAGATCGTACGATTGAATTATAATGGATCGTACGAATAATTTAGAATGGATCGTAGAAGTAAATTAGATTGGATCGTGTGAATGAATTAGAATGGATCATACGAATGAATTAGAATGGATATATTCTTCTTAATGAATTAGGATGGATCTTACGAATTAATTAGAAAGGATCGTACAAATGAATAAGATTGGATACATTCGTGCGAATAAATTAGAATGGATCATACGAATGAATTAGAATGGATCGTGCGAATGAATTAGAATAGATCGTACGAATGAATTAGAATGGATCGTACGAATAAATTAGACTGGATCATGCGAATGAATTAGAATAGATCGTACGAATAAATTAGAATGGATACGTTATTGCGAATGAATTAGAATGGATCATATGAATGAACTATAATGGATTGTACGAATGAATTAGTATGGATCGTACGAATGAATTAGAATGGATCGTATGAATGAATTAGAATGGATCGTGCAAATGAATCAGAATAGATTGTACGAATGAATTAGAAAGGATACATTAGTGCGAATGAATTAGATTGGATTGTACGAATGAATTAGAATGGATCGTACGAATGACTTAGAATGGATCGTGCGAATGAATTAGAATGGATAGTACGAATGAATTAGAATGGATACCTTCGTGCGAATGAATTAAAATGGATCGTGCGAATGAACTAGAATGGATCATATGAATGAATTAGAATGGATCGTACCAATGAATTAGAACGGATACATTCGTGCGAATAAATTAGAATGGATCGTACGAATGAATTAGAACAGATCCTACGAATAAATTAGAATGGATCGTGCGACTGAATTAGAATGGATCGTACAAATGAATTAGTATAGATACATTCGTTCGAATGAATTAGAATGGATCGTACGAATAAATTAGAATCGATCATACAAATGAATTAGAATGGATACATTTGTGCAAGTGAATTAGATTGGATCATACGAATGAATTAGAATGGATCGTACGAATGATTTAGAAAGGATCCTGCGAATGAATTAGAATGGATCCTACAAATGAATTAGAATGGATACCTTCGTGCGAATGAATTAGAGTGGATCGTGTTGGGGGTGACTGAAACCCGTTCAGAAGTTCGCTCCCCCTTGCTCGCCCAATCATCTTGCCAGGGAGCGGGATCCACATTGGGCTGAAGGGGCCCAGGGCAAGCTCGTTCAGGAGCTCGCTAAGCTCGTTTAGGAGCTCGCCTAAGCTCTCTCAAGAGCCCGCCCAATTCGCTCAGGAGCTCGATAAGCTCGCCTAGGAGCTCGCCTAGCTCGTGTAGGAGCTCACCCAAGCTTGCTCGGGAGCTCGCCTAGCTCGCGCAGGAGCTCGCCCCATGCTCGCTCAGGAGCTCGTTTAGCCCGTGCAGGAGCTCGCCCATGCTCGCTCAGGAGCTCGCCCATGCTCGCTCAGGAGCTCGCCCAAGCTCGCCCGGACCCCTGTTTATCGAAGAAGTTACTCCCGCGAGGTACGACTCTTGATAAATATGGACGAAAGGAGGGAACAGTGCAGGGCGAGCTTGCCTTTGCTTTCTCCCTGAGACCGCCCAGACTTGAACATTCCAGAATAGCCACCTGGCCACGACATGAAAGATGCTCTCCCCCACTCAAATCACCTGGCAGGCTTGACGACAGAATGTCAGGGCGCGAGTACCAAGGACTGTCAGACCCACGCGAGCCAGGACGTGGGGGTCTAGAAGGCTCCGGAAAGAATCTCCATGTGTCGGGCCACGGTAGGCCGCCTATTGCTATAAATGCTCACCCTCAGGCTCCATAGTACAGGTTCGAATCCCATTTCCCTACCACTTTGGTATACAATAGCTCGCCGTTGTGCACCCGTGACTAACTTGAGCGTCGGAGAGTCTGCGCTCCTAAGGGAGCCAGCCGTTCTCACGCTTTCTCTCTGTCTTGCAGGTAGCCCGCACGGACCAGCGAAAAATCCCCCGAACATTTGGCACCGTCTGTGGGATCTTCGATTGGTTCCTGCGAGAACACCCACGACCACGCGGTTGAGTGCCGACGGCTCTCGTAACCCCAAAGATGGCTCCGACGATAAGGGGACGCAGGCGACCGAGGACCCGTGCGATATCTGCACGCAGCGAGCCTCCTGTTGAGACCCCTCAGCCCCAGGTCCCGCTCAGTGACCAACTCTTGTTGGAGATGTTAGCCACCCAGCGGGCCATGATAGAGGAACTAACGCGATTGCGTCAGGCTCCGGCGGCCAGCCGACGGTCTGGGCTGGCAAAGACGGCGTCTCCAGTGCGACCACCGGCGTCAACATCGCGCTCGCCCACGGCCATTTCGGCTCGGCAGGTTTCCCATCCGGAACCCCCGGTCGAGAGAGCGGCCGTGCGCGGGGTGCCGGAAACCCCGCTTACGAGGTTACAGAAGCTAGTAACCCAGCGGTCTAGCAACCAGGCGACCTCGCGGGCGACCATCCCTCACCGCCAAAGCCGGAGCGCCGATTCTGACGAGTCGGAGGCAAGGTCTCTAGAGCGGGATCGCGACCCGCGCCATCGGCGACGAGGGAAAGAGCCCGCGGTGGCTATTCCTTCCGAAGCTCGAGAGGCAACGGCCTCCCACAGACCAACCACCATGCTGAAGGAATCCGCAGACGAACAGCGAGGAGGCCGCCGAGCGGTAGCCCCCGAAGGTCGCCGCGGGGTGGATCCGAACCTCCCTCGAGGGAGTGTGCACGGCCGCCTGGGACCTGCGCAACAGCCTCTGGGAGTTTTCCCCGGGCACTGGCAGCGACCTAACGCGACGGTTGACCTGCTGGAGGACCTCGCCGCCCACGGGGGTAGCTCGCCCTTCACGAGCGAGGTGCACCAAGGAGGTTTTCCTCACCATTGGACCCCCCCGAAGTTTGTATTGTTCGACGGGTCGCAGGATCCCGTTGACCATCTCTTGGCCTACAGAAAGCTTTTGTTTTTCCGGGACCAAGACCACGTCTTGTGCCGAGCATTCCCAAGCAGTTTGACCGGCTCGGCGTTGAATTGGTTCCACAAGCTGCCATCGGGCACCATTCCAGACTTCCCAACTCTCTCCAGGCTATTTCTGGAGCAATACCGCTACAACAGGCAGCCCCCAAGGAGGATTGAGTCTCTCTTCACCTTGGCCATGGGAGCCCGCAAAACTCTGCGAAGCTTCGCAACGCGCTTTCAAAGCGCCTACCTCGCCCTCGAGGATGCGGTCGGCCAAGATCACATGACGGTGAGCACTTTCCGGAACGCCCTCCCTGAGGGGAGCAAGCTTCATGACGCACTGGTGATCAAAGATCCTCGCACGATGGTCGAGCTCTTCACTCATGTCCAGCAATACATCAAGCTCGAAGATGCGGTGTTATACCGGAAGGGAAAGGCAGTCGAGCAGCAACCTCCTCCGGTTCTGCGACCTCTCGTCGTTAAGGCCGTGGAGAGGCGGGAGGTGCCACAGGTGGCACCTTTGCCCGGACCGCCCGCAGCTCCTGCCGTACAGCCCGCATGATCTATAATGTGCAGTCCGCCACTGTGCGGACTTAAAGCAAGACCGGGATCCTCAGAGGCAGCCAGTGGGCGACCATGAGCTTCCCGGGGCAGTCCGCCGATGTGCGGACTTAAAGCAAGACCGGGATCCTCAGAGGCAGCCAGTGGGCGACCTTGAGCTTCCCGGGGTAGTCCGCCGCTGTGCGGACTTAAAGCAAGATCGGGATCCTCAGAGGCAGCCAGTGGGCGACCTTGAGCTTCCCGGGGTAGTCCACCGCTGTGCGGACTTAAAGCAAGACCGGGATCCTCAGAGGCAGCCAATGGGCGACCTTGAGCTTCCCGGGGCAGTCCGCCGTTGTGCGGACTTAAAGCAAGACCGGGATCCTCAGAGGCAGCCAGTGGGTGACCTTGAGCTTCCCGGGGCAGTCCGCCGTTGTGCGGACTTAAAGCAAGACCGGGATCCTTAGAGGCAGCCAGTGGGCAACCTTGAGCTTCCCGGGGCAGTCCGCCGTTGTGCGGACTTAAAGCAAGACCGGGATCCTCAGAGGCAGCCAGTGGGCGACCTTGAGATTCTTGGGGAAGTCCGCTGCCTAGTGGACTCTAAACCTAACCAGGATCCTTCACGTTCACCTGCCATGAACGGAAGCATCCTAGCATTGGCATACCCCTCGAAGGGCGAGCCCGCCGAACAGGATCTTCGAGGGAAATTAACCGGGCAGGGGGCAGCTAGCACTTATTAGTTTCCTTTAAAAATAAAAATGGTTTAAGTCTCTGAGTGTAGGGAAGTTTTTGAAGCCTTTTGGTTCGCTTAAACGTTTTCCGGGCTCAGAGACTTGAGTTTTTGCGAGCATGCCGAGTTTTTCGTTTGCATATACTTTAAAATAAAAAGGTTGAATCGAATTAGCTGCCTCGCCCGGGGTATCACTCTCGAGATCGCTGCGAACTCCTAGAGCAGACTCATAAGTAGCACAGAGAAAGAAAGAAACGCATATGCGAACTCAGAAAGATTTCATTTCATTGATTAAACCAAAGATTACAAAGGTAGTTACGAGGCTGCGAGCTCAAGGCTTGCTAGTCTCCGCCCCACTGTCGTCCCCTCGGCGCCGCTTCTTCGACCTTTCGGTCCTGTATTTCTCCACAGCGGCCAGGGCGCCTTTCTTGAGGAGATCGTCCAGCTGGGCTTGGAGGCGACCTTGCTGAGCCCGGAGGCCATCGGCGTGCGTCTCCTTCACGGCGGCGATCTCTGTCTTCAGAGCAGCGACCTCGTCTTGAAGTTGAGCCACCTTCCGCTGCGCGACCTCCCTGGCGGACAGCGCCTCGTCTCGCTTCGCCTTAGCTTTGAGGAGGGAGGTAGCGGACAGGCCTTTGGCTGCCTCGGCCATGGCAAGGCCTGACACCAGGGCTTTGACCCTGCGGTGCAGCGCCTCCGACTCCGCCCTCAGCTCCTCGGAGCCCTTAGCTCGTTGAAGCTCGTGGATGTGCTCGTCCACCTTGCGCTCGGACCCCCGAAGGGAATCGTCGAACAAGGCAGCCAGCGCCTTCCCGGCCCCAGCGACCTCCGCGGCCAGCGCCTGGCTCTGCTTCTCCGCCTGCATAAGGAAGGTGAAAAAGTTAGCAAAAAGCAAAAATTAGCATTCTTGGCGGAAGGGTCAGAGAGAGCAAGATGTACCTCAGCCAGGCGTTCGCTTATTGAGGCGAAGGGGGCTCGGGCGAAGACGTTGCGACCCAGTAGCTGCCGCACGTAGTAGGGCGCCCTCCCCTCCTCCGCAGAGGAGCCCGCGCTGGGACCCCCCGGAGCTTCAGTAGCAGGAGGCACGCCGGGAATAGTGGAGGCTGGCACCTCCCCCTGGCGAGCTCCGGCTGCTGGCGGGCTTGGAGGGTCCGCCCTGACCCCCTTGGCCTCCGACTCCGAGCTGGAGGACTCGGAGTTGGAGTCAATATCCACGAAGGAGGGGGACCTATAGATCAAGTCCCCCATATCCTCCGGGAAGTCCGCCTTCTCCTTGCCCCGTCCAGATGACGAGGGCAGAGGAGCGGATATGGAAGCTGCAGGGGGCGTAGAGGTCGCAGCGGCGGCGGGGGTTTCTCGCCCACTGTCCTCGCGGGAAATTTCCCGAGGAGCAGAGGGTGGCACCCCGCCCTGCTGGACCTCCACCCCGGCGGGAGGAGGTGGAAACTCCTGCCCGCTCGGTCCCACCCCTGGTCCGGGAGCTGATGGAGCTGCGGGCTTCTCCACTTGGGCAAGAGCGGCGGGATCCGCCCGAAGAGCTTGATGGACGGGCCCCTTCTCCTCGGAGCTTGGCGCCTCCACCTCGGAGTCCGTCCAACTGGGCTCCGAGTCCAAGCCCGCCTCCTCCAGCGCCTTTCGCCGCTGCTCCGTCCGAGTGTTCGAAAGCGCGGGCCCCGCGTGTTTGGCCTTCTTCTTCCCGCGGGCCTCCATCTCCGGCGTCAGCACTGCTACACGAAGAGGGTCGGTCAGATCGCCCGGGAAGTAGCCCATTAATATCTGGGCCATCCCGGATTCGACTTCCGCCATGGTTAGCGGGAGGTCGATGTTCGGGTCGTCGGGCTCGACCATTTGGATCTTGCGGTGGACAACTGGAGTTGGGGCGGAAGGCTAACCTGGGCCGGCGTCCGGGCGAGGAGGTTGCGGAAGAGCGGAGGCTTCTCCCTGGCGGAGCATCTCCATGGTGTCGGGGTCGTTGAGGCGGATGGGCGAAGCCCGCCTCCGGACCGTCTTCTTGCAGGGGTTGCCTCCCGAGCTCCCTGCCCCCTTGCTGGCCCCTTTGGAGGGAGGAGCGTTCTGCATCGGCGAAATAGCGCCGACCTCCTCCTCCTTCTTCTTTCGGACGATCTTCTGCTTCAGCAGAATAGCGCCGGTCTTCCCGTCCTTCAGCTGGAAGGCAAAGTCGGGAGCGGTGATCTTCTCCGGAGTCCGCCCACCGAGGTAGTGGAGGATCGCCTCGTCCAGAGATCGCTCCCGGTCAGGAGCGATGCACTTCTTCTTCCCCGCCTTGTAGAAGGAGATCTCCCGGAAGACCGCCGTCGGGGGAGCCCCAGGGTGAGCTGGGAAGACCGCCGTCGGGGGAGCCCCGGGGGGAGCACCTCGCCAGGTCGCCCGGCGAGGTAGAAGTAGCCGCAGCCCGCGGAGCTAAAGACCGGCGAGGGCTTGAGGAGCCACTTTTTGAGCAGATAGCTCAGTGGGATCCTCGCCTTCAGGGCGGTCTCCAGTTGGGATAGCCCGTAAAGTATCCCCTAGGAGTTTCCTAAGAGCTGAGCAGGGCAAAGCCCCGTCAACTCCAGGAGCTCCCCGGCGAGATGACTCAAGGGGAACCGCAGCCCGGACCACAGTAGCCCGACAGAAGCTATTGTGCCCTGGGGTGGCCTCCCCGAGAGTGGCATCTCGGTGACGAGGATCTCCGGAGGGAGATCGATCGCCACCCGGATACTGTCCCCGACGGGCACCCCGATCGGGTTCTGCAGCCAGACCACTGCCCTCTCAGCGGCGGGCTCAGAGGCTTGGGCGGCGACAGCAGCGGCGGCAACAGCAGCAGCAACGTCGGAAGCAGAGGCCATCAGAGCAGAAGTGTTAAAGCGAGCTGAAAGCAGGAGAGGAAGAGCGAGCTGAAGAGAAGGGAGAGTTGTTTTCACGCGACGGTAAAAACCGCCCCCCAACCCCTATTTATAGATGGGTGAGAGGCAGGCGAATCAAGCCACAGTTAATGCCTGAGCGCGCTCGGCGAGGCGGCATGACGGCAATCGAAGCGACAGCTCGCCTCTTTCCAATCGTCAAGCGCCATGTGGGCCACACGTGGAAAAAGCTGCGCCGGCGCCGGCACTGTCATTTACTGACAAAAGAAGAGCGAATGAGGAGGAGACACATGTCTCACGCCGATCGGGATCTCATGATGAGATTTGCTGTATCAGCATTGAGCCTCGTGCCACATTTGAGGTGAAGCGACCGTTGGAGATTTGGTGCGATACCCAAGTCACAAGACCGCTCGCGGCAGGTGCCCGCAGCTCGCCCGAGGCAGACCCTGACCGCGTGTGACAAGCTCGCACCGGAAGGAGATCGCTCGCAGCTGACGCTCCCGGCCCGCCCAGCGTTTGTGAAGTACTGAGAGTCAAAACTCTCGACGCAGACCGCCCACGGCTGGAGCTCGCAGCTCGCCCGACGCAAACCCTGACCGCGTGTGGTAAGCTCGCACCGGTAGGAGATCGCTCATGGCTGACGCTCCTGGCCCGCCCAGCGTTTGTGGAATACTGAGAGTCAAAACTCTCGACGCAGATCGCCCATGGCTGGAGCCCGCAGCTCACCCGACGCAGACCCTGACCGCGTGTGGCAAGCTCGCACCGGCAGGAGATCGCTCGTGGCTGACGCTCCCGGCCCGCCCAGCGTTTGTGAAATACTGAGAGTCAAAACTCTCGACGCAGATCGCCAACGACTGGAGCCCGCAGCTCGCCCGACGCAGACCCTGACCGCGTGTGGCAAGCTCGCACCGGCAGGAGATCGCTCGTGGCTGACGCTCCCGGCCCGCCCAGCGTTTGTGGAATACTGAGAGTCAAAACTCTCGACGCAGATCGCCCACGGCTGGAGCCCGCAGCTCGCCCGACGCAGACCCTGACCGCGTGTGGCAAGCTCGCACCGGCAGGAGATCGCTCGTGGCTGACGCTCCCGGCCCGCCCAGCGTTTGTGAAATACTGAGAGTCAAAACTCTCGACGCAGATCGCCCACGGCTGGAGCCCGCAGCTCGCCCGAGGCAGACCCTGACCGCGTGTGACAAGCTCGCACCGGAAGGAGATCGCTCGCGGCTAACGCTCCCGGCCCGCCCAGCGTTTGTGAATACTAAGAGTCAAAACTCTCGACGCAGATCGCCCACGGCTGGAGCCCGCAGCTCGCCCGACGCAGACCCTGACCGCGTGTGGCAAGCTCGCACCGGTAGGAGATCGCTCGTGGCTGACGCTCCCGGCCCGCCCAGCGTTTGTGAAATACTGACAGTCAAAACTCTCGGCGCAGATCGCCCACGGCTGGAGCCCGCAGCTCGCCCGACGCAGACCCTGACCGCGTGTGGCAAGCTTACACCGGAAGGAGATCGCTCGTGGCTGGCGCTCCCGGCCCGCCCAGCGTTTTGGATATGCTGACAGTCGAAGCTCTTGACGCAGATCGCCCATGGCGTGTGCCCACAGCCCATCAGGTTGAGGTCGCCAATGACTGGTACTCCCAATCCGAGCGGCTTGTGCAATGAGACTCCTGAGCAAGCGCCAAAGTCTCCTTGGTCGCTCCCTCAGGACGGGGTAATGTTGGGGGTGACTGAAACCCGTTCAGAAGTTCACTCCCCCTTGCTCGCCCAATCATCTTGCCAGGGAGCGGGATCCACATTGGGCTGAAGGGGCCCAGGGCAAGCTCGTTCAGGAGCTCGCTAAGCTCGTTTAGGAGCTCGCCTAAGCTCTCTCAAGAGCCCGCCCAGTTCGCTCAGGAGCTCGATAAGCTCGTCCAAGAGCTCGCCTAGCTCGCGTAGGAGCTCGCCCAAGCTCGCTCGGGAGCTCGCCTAGCTCGCGCAGGAGCTCGCCCCATGCTCGCTCAGGAGCTCGTTTAGCCCGCGTAGGAGCTCGCCCATGCTCGCTCAGGAGCTCGCCCAAGCTCGCCCGGACCCCTGTTTATCGAAGAAGTTAGTCCCGCGAGGTCCGACTCTTGATAAATATGGACGAAAGGAGGGAGCAGTGCAGGGCGAGCTTGCCTTTGCTTTCTCCCTGAGACCGCCCAGACTTGAACATTCCAGAATAGCCACCTGGCCATGACAAGAAAGATGCTCTCCCCCACTCAAACCGCCTGGCAGGCTTGACGACAGAATGTCAGGGCGCGAGTACCAAGGACTGTCAGACCCACGCGAGCCAGGACGTGGGGGTCTAGAAGGCTCCGGAAAGAATCTCCATGTGTCGGGCCACGGTAGGCCGCCTATTGCTATAAATGCTCACCCCCAGGCTCTATAGTACAGGTTCGAATCCTATTTCCCTACCACTTTGGTATACAACAGCTCGCCGTTGTGCACCCGTGACTGACTTGAGCGTCGGAGGGTCTGCGCTCCTAAGGGAGCCAGCCATTCTCACGCTTTCTCTCTGTCTTGCAGGTAGCCCGCGCGGACCAGCGAAAAATCCCCCGAACAGATCGTACGAATGAACTAGAATGGATTGTACGAATGAATTACAATGGATCGTACGAATGAATTAGAATGGATCATACGAATGAATTAGAATGGATACATTCGTGCGAATAAATTAGAATGGATCGTACGAATGAATTAGAATGGATCGTAAGAATGAATTAGAATGGATCGTACGAATGAATTAGAATGGATCGTGCGAATGAATTAGAATGGATCATACGAATGAATTAGAATGGATACATTCGTGCGAAAGAATTAGAATAGATCGTACGAATGAATTTGAATGGATCGTACGAATGAATTTGAATGGATCGTGCGAATGAATTAGAAAGGAAACATTTGTGCGAATGAATTATAATGGATCGTACGAATGAACTAGAATGGATCGAATGAATGAATTAGAATGGATCTTAAGAATGAATTAGAATGGATCATACGAATGAATTTAAAAGGATCGTTCGTATGCATTAGAATGGATCGTACGAATGAATTAGAATGGATACTTTCGTGCGAATGGATTACAATGGATCGTACGAATGAATTAGAATGGATCGTACGACTGAATTAGAATGGATCGTACGAATGAATTAGAATGGATCGTATGAATGAATTAGAATCGATAATGCGAATGAATTAGAATCGATTATGCGAATGAATTAGAATGGATCATACGAATGAATTAGAATGGATATATTCGTGCGAATGAATTATAATGGATCGTACGGATGAGATAAAATGGATCGTACGAATGAATTAGAATGGATCATACGAATGAATTTGAATGGATCGTGTGAATGAATTAGAATGGATTGTACGAATGGATTAGAATGGATACATTCGTGCGAATGAAATAAAACTGATCGTACGAATGAAATAGAATGGATCGTACGAATAAATTAGAATGGATCTTATGAATGAATTAGAATGGATCGTGTGAATGAAATAGAATGGATCGTACGCATAAATTAGAATAGATACATTCGTACGAATGAATTAGAATGGATCATACGAATGAATTAGAATGGATCGTGCGAATGAATTAGAATGGATCGTATAAATGAATTTGAATGGAACGTACGGTTGAATTAGAATGGATCGTACGAATGAATTAGAATGGATCGTAGAAATTAATTAGAATGGATTGTGCGAATGAATTAGAATAGATCGTATGAATGAATTAGAATTGATACATTCTTCTGAACTAATTAAAATGGATGTAAAAGAATTAGAATAGATCATATGACTGAATTAGAATGGATACAATCTTCTGAATGAATTAGAATGGATCGTACGAATGAATTCGAATGGATCGTATGAATGAATTAGAATGGATCGTACGAATGAATTAGAATGGATACATTCGTGCGAATGAATTAGAATGGGTCGTGTGAATGAATTAGAATGGCTCGTGCGAATGAATTAGAATAGATCGTACGAATGAATTAGAACGTATCGTACGAATGAATTAGAATGGATCATGCGAATGAATTAGAATGGATCGTATGAATGAATTAGAATGGATACATTCGTGCGAATAAATTAGAATGGATCGTACGAATGAACTAGAATGGATTGTACGAATAAATTAGAATGGATCATACGGATTAATTAGAATGGATCGTGCGTATGAATTAGAATGGATCATACAAATGAATTAGAATAGATACTTTCGTGCGAATGAATTAGAATGGATCGCACGAATGAATTAGAATGGATCGTACGAAAGAATTAGAATGGATCGTGCAAATGAATTATAATAGATCGTACAAATGAATTAGAATGGACACATTCGTGCGAATGAATTAGATTGGATCGTACGAATAAATTAGAATGGATCGTACGAATGGCTTAGAATAGATCATGCGAATGAATTAGAATGGATCATACGAATGAATTAGAATGGATACCTCCGTGCGAATGAATTAAAATGGATCGTAAGAATGAACTAGAATGGATCGTACGAATGAATTAGAACGGATCGTACGAATGAATTAGAATGGATACATTCGTGCGAATGAATTAGAATGGATCGTACGAATGAATTAGAATGGATCGTACGAATGAATTAGAATGGATTGTGCAAATGAATTAGAATGGATCGTACAAATGAATTAGAATGGATATATTAGTGCGAATGACTTAGAATGGATCGTACGAATGAATTAGAATGGATCGTATGAATGAATTGGAAGGGATCGTGCAAATGAATTAGAATGGATCGTACGAATGAATTATATTGGATTGTACGAATGAAGTAGAATGGATCGTACGAATGACATAGAATGGATCGTGCGAATGAATAAGAATGGATCGTACGAATAAATTAGAATGGATACCTTCGAGCGAATGAATTAGAATGAATCGTACGAATGAACTAAAATGGATCGTACGAATGAATTAGAATGGATCGTACGAATGAATTAGAATGGATTGTACGAATGAATTAGAACGGATACATTCATGCGAGTGCATTAGAATGGATCGTACGATTGAATTAGAATGGATTGTGGGAATGAATTAAAATGGATCGCACGAATGAATTAGAATGGATCGTGTGAATGAATGAGAATAGATCATACGAATGAATTAGAATGGATACATTCGTGCGAAAGAATTCGAATGGATCGTACGAATGAATTAGAATGGATCATCCAAATAAATTAGAATAGATCGTATGAATGAATTAGAATGGATCGTGCGAATGAATTAGAATGGATCGTACGAATGAATTAGAACGGATACATTCATGCGAATGAATTATAATGGATCATACGAATAAATATGAATTGATCGAATGAATAAATTAGAATGGATCGTAAGAATGAACTAGAATGTATCGTACTGATGAATTTGAATGGATCGTGCGAATTTATTTGAATGGATCGTATGAATGAATTGGAATGGATCATACGAATGAATTAGAATGGATACATTCGTGCGAATGAATTAGAATGGATCATACGAATTAATTAGAATGGATCGTACGAATGAATAAGAATGGATAGTGCGAATGAATTAGAATGGATCGGACAAACGAATTAGAATCGATACATTCATGCGATTGAATTAGAATGGATCGTATGAATGAATTAGAATGGATCATGCGAATGAATTAGAAAGGATCGTACGAATGAATTAGAATGGATCGTGCGAATGATTTAGAATGGATCGTACGAATGAATTAGAATGGATACATTCGTGCGAATGAATTAGAATGGATCATACGAATGAATTAGAATGGATCGTACGAATGAATTAGAAGGGATCGTACGAATAAATTAGAATGGATACATTCGTGCGAATGAATTAGAATGGATCGTACGAATGAACTAGAATCGATCGTACGAATGACTTAGAATGGATCGTGCGAATGAATTAGAATGGATCGTACGAATGAATTAGAATGGATACCTTCGTGCGAATGAATTAGAATGGATCGTAAGAATGAACTAGAATGGATCTTACGATTGAATTAGAATGGATCGTAGATTGAATTAGAACGGATACATTCGTCCGAATGAATTAGAATGGATCATACAAATGAATTAGATTGGATCGTACGAATGAATTAGAATGTATCGTGCGAATGAATTAGAATGGATCGTACAAATGAATTAGAATGGATACATTCGTGCGAATAAATTAGAATGGATCGGACGAATGAATTAGAATGGATCGTACGAATGAATTAGAAAAGATCGTGCGAATGAATTAGAATAGATCTTACGAATGAATTAGAATGGATACATTCGTGCGAATGAATTAGATTGGATCGTGCGAATGAATTAGAATGGATTGTATGAATGAATTAGAATGGATACCTTTGTGCGAATGATTTAGAATGGATCGTACGAATGAACTAGAATGGATCGTACGAATGAATTAGAATGGATCGTATGAATGAATTAGAATGGATCGTACGAATGACTTAGAACGGATTGTAGGAATGAATTAGAATGGATCGTACGAATGAATTAGAATGGATCGTGCGAATGAATTAGAATGGATACATTCGTGCGAAAGAAGTAGAATGGATCATACTAATGAATTAGAATGGATCATCCAAATGAATTACAATGGATCGTACGAATGAATTAGAATTGATCGTGCGAATGAATTAGAACGGATACATTCATGCAAATGAATTATAATGGATTAGAATGTATCGTACGAATGAATTTGAATGGATAGGGCTAATGTATTTGCATGGATCGTACGAATGAATTATAATGGATCATACGAATGAATTAGAATGGATACTTTCGTGCGAATGAATTAGAATGGATCGTACGAATGAATTAGAATGGATCGTACGAATGAATTAGAATGGATCGTGCGAATGAATTAGAATGGATCGTACGAACGAATTAGAATCGATACATTCATGCGATTGAATTAAAATGGATCGTACGAATGAATTAGAAGGAATCATGCGAATGAATTAGAATGGATCATACAAACGAATTAGAATGGATCGTACGAATGAATTAGAATGGATCGTACGAATAAATTAGAATGGCTCGTGCGAATGAATTAGAATGGATTGTATGAATGAATTAGAATGGATACATTCGAGCGAATGAATTAGATTGGATCGTATGAACGAATTAGAATGAATCGTACGAATGACTTAGAATGGATCGTGCGAAAGAATTAGAATGGATCGTACGAATGAATTAAAACTGATACCGTCATGTGAATGAATTAGAATGGATCGTACGAATGAACTAAAATGGATCATACGAATGAATTAGAATGGATCGTACGAATGAATTAGAATGGATTGTACGAATGAATAAGAATGAATCATACGAATGAATTAGAATGGATCGTGCGAATGAATTAGAATGGATTGTACGAATGAATTAGAATGGATACATTCGTGCGAAAGAATTAGAATGGATCATACGATTGAATTAGAATGGATCTTACGAATGAATTAGAATGGATTATACGAAGTAATTAGAATGGATCGTGTGAATGAATTAAAATGGATCGTACGAATGAATTAGAATGGATCGAATGAATGAATTAGAATGGATCGTAAGAATGAATTAGAATGGCTCTTACGAATGAATTTGAATGGATCGTGCGAATGTGTTAGAATGGATCGTACGAATGAATTAGAATGGATACATTCGTGCGAATGAATTAGAATGGATACATTCGTGCGAATGAATTAGAATGGATACATTCGTGCGAATGAATTAGAATGGATTGTACAAATGAATTAGAATGGATCGTACGAATCAATTAGAATGGATCAGACGAATGAATTAGAATTCGATACATTCGTGCGAATGAATTAGAATGGATCGTACGAATAAATTATAATGGATTGTGCAAATAAATTAGAATGGATCGTACAAATGAATTAGAATGGATCATGCGAATGAATTAGAATGGATCGTACGAATGAATTAGAATGGATCGTTCGAATGAATTAGAATGGATACATTCATGCGAATGAATTAGAATTGATCATACGAATGAATTAGAACGAATCGTACGAATGAATTAGAATGGACCGTACAAATGAATTAGAATTGATACATTCGTACGAATGAATTAGAATGGATCGTACGAATGAATTAGAATGGATACATTCGTGCGAATGAATTAGAATGGATCGTACGAATGAATTAGAATGGATCATGCGAATGAATTAGAATAGATCGTACGAATGAATTAGAATGGATACATTTGTGGGAATAAATTAGAATGGATCATACAAATGAATTAGAATAGATCGTACGAATGAATTAGAATGGATCATGCGAATGAATTAGAATTGATCGTACGAATGAATTAGAATGGATACATTCGTGCAAATGAATTAGAATGGATCGTACGAATAAATTGGAATGGATCGTACGAATGAATTAGAATGGATCATACGAACAAATTAGAATGGATTATGCGAATGAATTAGAATGGATCATACGAATGAATTAGAATGGATATATTCGTGCGAATGAATTAGAATGGATCGTACAAATGAATTAGAATGTATCGTACGAATGAATTGGAATGGATCGTACGAATGGATTAGAATGGATCATGCGAATGAATTAGAATGAATCGCACGAATGAATTAGAATGGATACATTCGTGCGAATGAATTAAAATAGATCATACGAATGAATTAGAATGGATCGAATGAATGAATTAGAATGGATCGTGCGAATGAATTAGAATTGATCGTATGAATGAATTAGAGTGGATACATTCGTGCGAATGAATTAGAATGGATCGTACGAATGAATTAGAATGGATACATTCATGCGAAAGAATTAGAATGGATCGTACGGATGACTTAGAATGGATCGTACGAATGAATTAGAATGGATCATACGAATGAATTAGAACGGATCATACGAATGAATTAGAATGGATCGTGCGAATAAATTAGAATTGATCATATGAATGAATTAGAACAGATACATTAGTACGAATGAATTAGAATGGATCGTACGAATGAATTAGAATGGATCGTACGAACGAATTAGAATGGATCGTGCGAATGAATTCAAATGGATCGTACGAATGAATTAGAATGGATACATTCGTGCGAATGAATTAGAATGGATCGAACAAATGAATTAGAATGGATACATACGTGCGAATGAATTAGAATGGATCTTATGAATGAACTATAATGGATCGTACTATTGAAATAGAATGGATATTTCGAATGAATTAGAATGGATCGTACGAATGAATTAGAATGGATACATTCGTGCGAATGAATTAGAATGGATCGTACAAAATAAATAGAATGGATCATGCGAATGAATTAGAATGGATCATAAGAATGAAATAGAATGGATCGTGTGAATGAATTAGAATGGATCGTACGAATGAATTAGAATGGATATATTTGTGCGAATGAATTAGAATGGATCGTATGAACGAATTAGAATGGATCCTATGAATGAAATTAGAATGGATCGTATGAATGAATTAGATTGGATTGTACGAATGAATTAGAATGGATCGTACGAATGACTTAGAGTGGATCGTGCGAATGAATTAGAATGGATCGTACGAATGAATTAGAATGGATACCTTTGTGCGAATGAATTAGAATGGATCGTACGAATGAACTAGAATGGATCGTACGAATGAATTAGAATGGATCGTACGAATGAATTAAAATGGATCGTACCAATGAGTTAGAACGGATACATTCATGCGAATGAATTAGAATGGATCGTTTGAATGAATTAGAATGGATCGTACGAATGAATTAGAATGGATCATACGAATGAATTAGAATGAATACCTTCGTGCGAATGAATTCGAATGGATCGTACGAATGAACTTGAATGGATCGTACGAATGAATTAGAATGGATCGTACGAATGAATTAGATTGGATTGTACGAATGAATTCAAATTGATACATTCATGCGAATACATTAGAATGGATCATACGAATGAATTATAATGGATCGTACAAATGAATTAGAATGGATACATTCGTGCAAATGAATTAGAATGGATCGAACGAATGAATTAGAATGGATATATTCATGCGAATGAATTAGAATGGATCTTATGAATGAACTAGAATGGATCGTACGATTGAAATAGAATGGATCGTGCGAATGAATTAGAATGGATCGTACGAATGAATTAGAATGGATACATTCGTGCGAATGAATTAGAATGGATCGTATGAATGAATTAGAATGGATCGTGCGAATGAATTAGAATGGATCGTACGAATGAATTAGAATGGATATTTCTTGTGAATGAACTAGAATAGATCGTATGAATGAATTAGAATGGATCCTATGAATGAAATTAGAATGGATTGTATTAATGAATAGATTGGATCGTACGAATGAATTTGAATGGATCGTTCGAATGACTTAGAATAGATCATGCGAATGAATTAGATTGGATCATACGATTGAATTAGAATGGATACCTTCGTGCGAATGAATTAGAATGGATCTTACGAATGAACTAGAATTGATCGTACGAATGAATTAGAATGGATTGTACGAATGAATTAGAATGGATTGTACGAATGAATTAGAACGGATAGATTCGTGCGACTGAATTAGAATGGATCGTACAAATCAATTAGAATGGACCATGCAAATGAATTAGAATGGATCGTACGAATGAATTAGAATGGATACATTCATGCGAAAGAATTAGAATGGATCGTACGAATGAATTAGAATGGATCGTACGAATGAATTAGAATGGATCGTGCGAATGAATTAGAATGGATCGTACGAATGAATTAGAACGGATACGTTCATGCGAATGAATTATAATGAATCGTACGAATGAATTAGAATGGATCGAATGAATGAATTAGACTGGATCGTAAGAATGAATTAGAATGGATCGTGCGAATGAATTAGAATGGATTGTATGAAAGAATTAGAATGGATGGTGAGAATAAATTAGAATGGATCGTACGAATGAATTAGAATGGATACATTCGTGCAAATGGATTGTAGGAATGAATTAGAATGGATCGTATGAATGAATTAGAATGGATCGTATGAATGAATTAGAATGGATCGTGCGAATGAGTTAGAATGGATCGTACGAATGAATTAGAATGGATCGTACGAATGAATTAGAATGGATCATACAAATGAATTAGAATGGATCATACGAATGAGTAAGAAAGGATCGTACGAATGAAATAGAATGGATTGTACGAATGAATTAGAATGGATACATTTGTGCGAATGAATTAGAATGGATCGTACGAATGAATTAGAATGGATCGTACGAATGAATTAGAATGGATCTTACGAATGAATTAGAATGGATCGTACGAATGAATTAGAATGGATCGTACGAATGAATTAGAATGGGTACATTCGTGCGAATGAATTAGAATGGATACATTCGTCCGAATGAATTACAATGGATCATACGAATGAGTAAGAATGGATCGTACGAATGAAATAGAATAGATTGTACGAATGAATTAGAATGGATTCGTACGAATGAATTAGAATGGATACATTCGTGCGAATGATTTTGAATGGATCGTACCAATGAGTAAGAATGGATCGTACGAATGAAATAGAATGGATTGTGAGAATGAATTATAATGGATCGTACGAATGAATTAGAATGGATCGTACGAATGAATTAGAATGGATCCTATGAATGAATTAGAATGGATCGTGCGAATGAATTATAATGGATCATACGAATGAATTAGAATTGATCGTGCTAATGAATTAGAATGGATCGTACCAATGAATTAGAATGGATCGTACGAATGAATTAGAATCGTGTGTGGGAAAATCTTCGTGCCGACCCGAAGACTCTCGCAGCACCAGTCAATTGAAGGTTCGAGTTGAAGATCGTTGATTGATCTGTCAATTGGAGTTGAAATCTTTTGATATGCAAACAGAGGAATGCAATCAGAGAAATTGTGACACGAGATGTGATCTCGGAGTTCAGCCGAAGCCTATGTCTCCGTGCTATAGGGAGCAACCCGAATTCACTAACACTTCAGTTGAAGTGACCTCGACAGGCCGAGTGTCACTGAAAACCCTCTGATCTCTTTTAAGGAGAAAAGAAGATCAAGGAGAGATGGTAGATCAGAAGTTGAAAATCCCAGAGCTCTGGTTCTGAAAGTCAGATCTCAGAGTGGAAATCAGAATTTTCGGCTCCTTTTACATTCGAAGGCACTGCTATTTATAGGATTCTCTGTTGGGGAATTCCGAGGTAAATGGCGGTTTCTGCTGCCGTATCTGGGGATCCTCCAGGCAGGACCGGGGGGTCCTGTGGTAGTCCTCGTGGGCCCACCAGGCAGGGCCGGTGGGTCCCGTGGTAGTCCTCGTGGGCCCACCAGGCAGGGCCGGTGGGTCCCGTGGTAGTCCTCGTGGGCCCACCAGGCAGGGCCGGTGGGTCCCGTGGTAGTCCTCGTGGGCCCACCAGGCAGGGCCGGTGGGTCCCGTGGTAGTCCTCGTGGGCCCACCAGGCAGGGCCGATGGGTCCCGTGGTGGATACATGCCAAAATTTGCATCCACAGTTACCCCCTCCAAGTTAGCTAGAGTGCATTCTGGCAGGCTTGGATTTGGTGTAAAGAACAGCAACTTCCTGCTTTTGAAAAAAGGACACGAAGAAACTTGTCGCGTGTTAGTGTAAAAAGGGACTGACCGGTCAATTTGGACCGATCGGTCAAATTTGACCGATCGGTCAAATTTTGACCGATCGGTCAAAATTCAACCGGTCAAGAATTGGGTGATCGGTCAAAAAACAGGGTTTTTTGACCGATCCAGTAGTAAATTTGACCGATCAGCTGAAATTTGACCGATCGGTTAAATTTTGACCGATCGGGCAAAATTCAACCGGTCAAGAATCGGGTGATCGGTCAAAAAACACGGTTTTTTGACCGATCCAGTAGTAAATTTGACCGATCAAATAACTTTCGCCGATCGGGCATGTTTGTCCGATCGGTGAAAAATATCCGGTCAAGGTTCGAGTGATCGGCAAAAAACCTTGGTTTTTTGCCTGATCAAGTAGAAATTTGACCGATCAAATAATTTTCGCCGATCGGACATGTTTGTCCGATCGGTGAAAAAATATCCGGTCAAGGTTCGAGTGATCGGCAAAAAACCTTGGTTTTTTGCCAGATCCAGTAGAAATTTGACCGATCAGATAACTTTCGCCGATCGGACATGTTTGTCCGATCGGTGAAGAAATATCCGGTCAAGGTTCGAGTGATCGGCAAAAAACCTTGGTATTTTGCCAGATCCAGTAGAAATTTGACCAATCACATAACTTTCGCCGATCGGACATGTTTGTCCGATCGGTGAAAAAATATCCGGTCAAGGTTCGAGTGATCGGCAAAAAACCTTGGTTTTTTGCCAGATCCAGTAGAAATTTGACCGATCAGATAACTTTCGCCGATCGGACATGTTTGTCCGATCGGTGAAGAAATATCCGGTCAAGGTTCGAGTGATCGGCAAAAAAACTTGGTTTTTTGCCAGATCCAGTAGAAATTTGACCGATCAGATATTTTTTCACCGATCGACCATGTTCTTTCGCCGATCGGACATGTTTGTCCGATCGGTGAAAAAATATCCGGTCAAGGTTCGAGCGATCGGCAAAAAACCTTGGTTTTTTGCCAGATCCAGTAGAAATTTGACCGATCAAATAACTTTCGCCGATCGGACATGTTTGTCCGATCGGTGAAAAAATATCCGGTCAAGGTTCGAGTGATCGGCAAAAAACCTTGGTTTTTTGCCAGATCCAGTAGAAATTTGACCGATCAAATAACTTTCGCCGATCGGACATTATTGTCCGATCGGTGAAAAAATATCCGGTCAAGGTTCGAGTGATCGGCAAAAATCCTTGGTTTTTTGCCAGATCCAGTAGAAATTTGACCGATCAAATAACTTTCGCCGATCGGACACGTTTGTCCGATCGGTAAAAAAATATCCGGTCAAGGTTCGAGTGATCGGCAAAAAACCTTGGTTTTTTGCCAGATCCAGTAGAAATTTGACCGATCAGATAACTTTTGCCGATCGGACATGTTTGTCCGATCGGTGAAGAAATATCCGGTCAAGGTTCGAGTGATCGGCAAAAAACCTTGGTTTTTTGCCAGATCCAGTAGAAATTTGACCAATCACATAACTTTCGCCGATCGGACATGTTTGTCCGATCGGTGAAAAAATATCCGGTCAAGGTTCGAGTGATCGGCAAAAAACCTTGGTTTTTTGCCAGATCCAGTAGAAATTTGACCGATCAGATAACTTTCGCCGATCGGACATGTTTGTCCGATCGGTGAAGAAATATCCGGTCATGGTTCGAGTGATCGGCAAAAAACCTTGGTTTTTTGCCAGATCCAGTAGAAATTTGACCAATCACATAACTTTCGCCGATCGGACATGTTTGTCCGATCGGTGAAAAAATATCCGGTCAAGGTTCGAGTGATCGGCAAAAAACCTTGGTTTTTTGCCAGATCCAGTAGAAATTTGACCGATCAAAGTAAAGTTTTGAACCTGCCCTTCAGAGAAGGTTTACTGCTTTGTTCTTCGATATTTTGGCAGAGTTTTGAACATTGATGGAGCTTGATTCTTCTTGTTTTGAATCCTTGGTTGGCTTGATGGTTGCTTTGAACCGGCGGTCCGGTTTACCCAGACCGGTGGCTTGCTTGGACCGTTGGTTCATGTGGACCGGTAGGTCCGACGTTTCGCCTGGTCGCGACTGTTCGCCTGGTTTTGCGCTTGCTACGGATGGATGCCACGTGTACCTACAAAAACACGCGATTTGATATGGTGAAGACACGTGTCTTCTCGATTTGCGCACCTGTTTTACCTTGGGTACAAAAGTTTTTTCTGGCTGTCATTTCGCCTCACGCTTCCAAAATTTTTCGAAGTCCAGACCCTTGTTCTCCTGATTTCTGCTCTTGTTCTTGTTCTCGTTCGATCGGTCCAATGGCTTCATCTGGCAGTTCGAAGAAGTCTGGTACAGCTCCCTCGAAGAGAAAGGGGAAGGAAATTGTCGAGGTTCAATCTCCTCCGAGGGGCCGTGGCAAAGGCAAGGCTGCTCTCGCTGAACTTGGCCAACTGGGCAAGCGGCACCAAGGAGTAGGGTTTACCTCAGCGCCATCAAGGCCAGAGTTCATCCCCAAAGTGAAGTTTGTTCTGGGCCCTCTCATGCCCCTGACAGAGGAGACGGAGTACATGTACAATGTAGGTGGTGAGTTCACAGATACGAAGAGAAAGAAGTGGCAAGCACTGCTCTCTTATTTCACTGAAGGGAAGGGAGCGCAGCCTTCACTCCCTAGCATCCAGACGGCTTTTGGCATCGACAAGAAAACCGTCTTCACCAGCTATGCCAGCAACGAGAAGGTCATGGGAACCATCGTGACCATCGGCCAAATGAACTGCGGTCTGCGTTTACCGCTGCCCCCCTTTGCGGCAAGATTGCTGAATACATCTGGCCTTTGCCCGGGGCAGGTCACTGGGAACGCCTGGCGAATTATCTACGCATTCTGCCGCGTGGAGTCGGATTTCCAGGAAGACTTGAGGGCATGCTACTCCAGTATCCCGGAAGGTGAACCTGCCCGGATCGAGCTTGGATACTTTTTCTTTCATTATCGATGGAATTTCAGGAAGGACAGCCCGTTCTACAATTTGACCGGTGTGTCTCCGCTTCGTCCGTTAACTGATACAGTTCCTTCAGACAAACTGTACACAGATTGGCCTATCTCTGTTTCTGGCGCGTGGACATCCATGTCAGTGCCCGACACCCCCCGAGACAGTGTGCACGACGCAGTTAAGATGTACAGCGCGGGAGGCGTCTTTGCTTGGACCTCCGAGAGGGCTGGGGCCATAGACAACTTATTCCTCGAGCTGACTTGTGGAACGAGGTCGTGGAAGCAGTTCTCCAACTGCCCAGTGAGATATGGCAAGGCCAATCTCCTCCACCGATCGAAAGATAGATACGAGGATAACGAAGTTCTATACTCGGACTATGAGGAGGACCCTCAGTCGGGTAAGATCATTCGAAAGATTCGGGCCGAGAAGAAGATCTACACTGCTAGGCGCCGATTGCCCACTTTGGATGAGAAACTGGTGATCCAAAGAGGCCCAGTGAAGAAGAAGCGAAAAACACTTGTCAAGCCTAAGGAAGATGAAGATGAAGGGAAGAAGAAAGAAGAAGAGGAAGAAAAAGAAAAGAAGGGGAGCGATGAGGAAGACGAGGGGACCGAGAATGCCAGCCACGACAATAGTGGCGATGACGAGGATGAGGACGGCGATGGCGAGGATGATCCGTCTTCCACTCCCTCTGGTGGAGATGGCGAGAATGGGGGTGGTGAGGAAGAAATTCCTCCCACCCCCACTGTAGGTGCAACAGGGGAAGACTCAATTCCTGTTCCCATTGACGAGGCTAAGGCCCGTCAGATGGAAGGAGTTATGGATGCGGAAGGCGATGGCCAAAGAGTGGTTCCCGCCTACAAATTTGATGAATTGAAGAGGCCGATGCGCCTGAAAATAAAGCTGTCGAGGAGTGGTGGGGTTGGAAGCAACCCCACACCCCTCGATCAGATTCCCCCCGACGTTCCTCGTATTGAAGGAGCAACAACGAGCGGGGGTGTAGAAGTCGAGCAACCCCCACCCCCCTCTCGCTCTCTACTTGAGGAGGTGGAAGCAATGGTGGCAGGGCTCAAGCCTGGCGGATCACAAGAGGAAGAGAGAGTCTCTCCTCTGAGGAATGCTTCCCCCCCTACTCATTTGGAGAGGGGAAGTCGAGTGGGTGATGGGGCTCCTCCACCTCAACCAGCGCCAACCCCGATTCAGGAGAAGTCGACCCCTCAGGGTGGCTCTGATCGCAGGAAGGGCAAAGAGCCGAAGGTCGAAACCTCAGGTAATTGAACTAACTCGCCTTGAATGCCTTGCCTCTGAAGCTCGAAAATAATCTAACACTTTGATCTCTTGTTGATTGTAGGTGCACCTGCTGGATTGACTCCGACAATAAGAAGCTTGGGTGACGTTGATATCAACCGCCCCACAGCTACGATCAGGAAACTCATCAACCTCCCAGGGGCTACTCTGGATGAAGCTTTTGAAAGAATTGATCTGTTGGTAGGTGCATCTGCTCGATCAATCATCTGAGTTGTATCTTTATGATAATTCTAACTCTTTTGTTATTTTGCAGAACTCAGCAGTTATGAATGTCGCGACCAAGCTCTCCATGAGGGTGGGAGCAAAAGAAGCTGTAGCTGAAATAAATCACTTGACCGCGGAGAGAGATGAGCTGAGAGAGCTCCTGACTTCGAAGAAAGCCTCTCTCAAAACCAAGATTGAGGAACTTCGCAAGGGGAAGCTGGAGATCAAGGGGCTGCAGGATCGTTGCGAGGCACAGAGTCACGAGCTCGAATCCTTGAAGACTCGACTCTCCAAGGTTGAGGAAGTGTCCTGTGGTCGCACCAGCGAGATTCAAGAGCTGAAGCAACAACTTGCTACCCAGCACGCTGTCTTCACTGCCAGAGAAGAGACTTCGAAGAAGGCACTGGAGCACGCGTTGTCTGAGTGCAAGGTTTACAAGGAGACAGCAGAGAAGGCGGCAGAAGCGCTCAGGGCCCATGTTTCCAGTGTCCGATCCTCCAAGGCATCAGTGGCGAGTAAAGCTCGTCCTGGATCTGAAGGGGAGAAGTCGCATGCGAAGAGTGTGGCCAAGCCTTGAGACTTTTCTCCTTCTTCGTTGTTGTACTTGTAAATTTTTGAAATGTAACAGCTCCTTGTATCTGACATATTTTGATAATAAAAGATCTTCTTGGTGTTTGAAAATTGAATGTCTCTTGAATTGAATGCCTTTGACTATCATGATCTCAATAGCATTAGAATAGATACAATCTTTTGAATGTAACTTTGAAAATTGGACTTGAATTCGTATAACACTTGAATGTGAGGGGTTGAGTCGCAACTCAAGCACCCAAACCTGTTAAACGATGTAGAAATTGATTGAAATTGAATATTGAAATTTGAAAGTCAGTTTAACATTTGCCAGTAAGGGGTTGAGTCGCAACTCTAACACCCAAACTTGTTAAGACTTAATAACTTGAATGCGGTCAGTTTTTAACATTTGCTAGTAAGGGGTTGAGTCGCAACTCTAACTCTCAAACTTGTTAAAAGACCTGGTAACTTGAATATGGATAACTTGAAACTGCTTCAGAACTTGAATTGAAAAATTGAACAGTTGCATATTTGAACACTTTGAAAGAGAACTTTATTCATCACAAAAATTTACATCATGGGTAGAACATCTTAAGGTGTCTAGAATTCCAAGCTCGAGGCAATCTATCTCCTTCTGGTGTGATCAGTCTGTAAGAACCTTTGCTTCCTACTGATTCAATGATATATGGACCTTCCCAGTTGGGAGCAAGCTTTCCACTGCTGTGCTCTTTGGTATTGTAGAAAACTGCTCTGAGAACTAAACTACCCACTGGGAACTGTCTCTTGTGGACTTTCTTGTCATAGGCTCTTTTGATCTTCTGTTGATACTTGGCTACACGAAGAGAAGCTTGATCTCGTAGTTCTTCAGAGAAGTCTAGATCATTGATCCGAAGTTCTTCATTGACTCCTTCTTCAACAGCTTTGGTCTTCAAAGTACTTGATATATTTTCTGTTGGGAGTATTGCTTCCGATCCATATGTTAGACGAAAGGGTGAGAACCCTGTGGATCTTCTCGGAGTTGTGCGATACCCCCAAAGAACTTCAGGTAGGACTTGCTCCCACAATCCTTTCTTGTCGTTGAGTTTCTTCTTGAGTATATCAAGTATAGCTCTGTTTGAGGCTTCAGCTTGACCATTGCATTGAGGATATCTTGGAGTTGAATAGAATAGCTTGATACCGTTGTTCAGACAGAACTCTCGGAATTTGTCTGAGTCAAATTGAGCTCCATTGTCAGCAACAAGAACTTGAGGTGTGCCAAATCTTGAGAAGATGTTGTGCCGAATGAATTTGATCACTTCGTCGTCAGTCTCTCGAAAGAGGGGCACAGCTTCAACCCATTTGGTGAAGTAATCAGTAGCCAGCAGTAGATATTTCTTCTTGCTTGGAGTTGGAGGGAAAGGACCCAAGAAATCTAACCCCCATTGATGGAAAGGCCAGGGGCTTGATAATTGATGAAGTTCATCTGCAGGGAGATGGATAGCTCGAGCGTGTCGTTGGCAAGGCTCGCATCTTTGAACGACTTGTTGAGCATCCCTTGCCATTGTTGGCCAGTAGTACCCTTGTAGCTTCGTCTTGGCTTCAAGAGATCTTCCTCCCGAATGATTTCCACAAGCTCCAGAGTGGATATCAATCAGGATTGACTGTGCTTGCTCTGGACCAAGGCACTTGAGCAACATCCCATTGTGAGATTTGAAGTACAGATCTTCTCCTTGAATAGTGTAGCATGGGAGCTTCCTTTGAAGTCTTCGGGCTTGATTTGGATCTTCTGGCATTTTGCCATGTTTGAAGAAGTCAAGAATTGGTCGTCTCCAATCTTCAAGCTGATCTCCACCCCAAGATCCTTTTGTAGTAGTAAGGATCTGTTGATCGGGGATGGTCTTGGGCACTTCTTGATAATTGATCTATATTTGCCTTCCTCCAAGCGAGTCTCCCAGAACTGAGGCAGCATTAGCTAAGGCATCTGCTTCTCGGTTTTCTGTTCTTGGAATTTGAACGAACTCAATTGTAGTAAAACGTTGTTAAAGACGTCGTACTAAGGCTAAGTAGAGTTGCATTCTTTCTTCACGAGCTGTGTACTCTCCATTGATTTGCCTTATGATCAACTGGGAGTCGCTGTAGATGATGATTCGATCTACCCCCAGGGATTCTGCCATTTCGAGTCCGGAAATGAGTGCTTCGTATTCAGCTTCGTTGTTGGTGGCATTAAATCCAAGGAGAGTGGCCTTCTGGAGATGATCAAGTTCGGGGGATATTAAGACTATCCCAGTTCCCGAACCGATCGAACTTGATGCTCCATCAGTATAAAGCTTCCAAGGAGGAGTTGCAGCAATAACTTCAAGACTTGGATCAATTTTTGTTGCAAGATTGATCGGAGGATTATCCTCATCTTCCAAGCGCATGTCGACATCCTCTTCCCAAGTGATGGGGTCTTCAACTGGAAAGTCAGCTAGAAAATCAGCAATTGCTTGACCTTTGATAGAAGTGCGAGATTCGAATTGAATCCCCAGAGCACTCATTTCGATCACCCATTTGGTCATTCGACCAGCTCGACCAGCTTTGTCAATGATATCTTTGAGCGAGTGTTCTGAAATGACAGTGATCTGGTGAGAGACGAAATATGGTTGGAGACGACGCGATGCAGTGAGCAAGGCCAGGATGACTTTCTCAGTTTTCGAATAGCGAGTTTCAGCCGGAAGAAGAGTGTGGCTGATGTAGTAGACTGGATGTTCGACGCCTTCTCTTCTACTGACTAAGACCGCGCTGATTGCTTGATCGGTCACGGCCAGATAGAGCCACAAGTCTTCTTTTGGCAATGGAGCAGTCAGGATGGGAGCTTGCACCAGATATTTCTTGATGCTTTGAAATGCCTCTTCACAGATTGGACTCCAGCCGGATGTATCCGCCTTTCGTAGTTTGTCGAAGAGGGGTTTGCATTTGTCGGAAGATTTTGAAATGAATCGATTGAGTGCTGCTAACCTTCCAGTGAGGCGTTGAACTTCTTTTCGATTTGTAGGTGAAGGCATATCGATGATGGCTCGAATTTGATCAGGATTGGCTTCAATACCCCTCCTGGTCACAAGATGACCCAGGAATTTGCCAGATTGAACTCCGAAAGCGCACTTGGCTGGATTGAGCTTCATTCGATACTTTCGAAGGACTTGGAAGGTTTCAGCCAGATCAGATAGATGTTTACTCCGAACGGAACTCTTGGTGAGGAGATCATCGACATATACTTCGACGTTGCGACCAATCTGATCTTCGAACATTTTGGTGACTAGCCTTTGATAGGTGGAACCAGCATTTTTGAGGCCGAATGGCATGACATTGTAGCAATAAAGGCCTCGGCTAGTCACAAAACATGTCTTCTCTTGATCATCAGCGTGGAGCGGAATTTGATTATATCCGGAATACCCATCCATGAAAGACAATAGCTCGTGGCCAGCAGTGGCGTCGACGAGTCTATCTATCCTTGGCATGGGAAAAGGATCTTTGGGGCAAGCCTTGTTGAGATTAGTAAAGTCGATGCAGACTCTGACTTTCCCATTCTTCTTTGGAACAGCCACTATATTAGAGATCCAAGTTGGATACTCTACTTCTCGGATGAATCCGGCTGCGAGTAGCTTGGTAATTTCTTCTTGAACAGCAACTTGCAGCTCTGGGCGGATGGTGCGTGGCTTTTGCTTGACAGGCTTCACCTCTTCCTTGATCGCAAGTCGGTGACAAGCGTCATCTGGATTGATACCAGGCATGTCTTCGAAACACCAAGCGAAGACGTCGATATTGGACTGGAGGAAGGATACCATGTCTTGCGCTTCTGCGTCGCTAAGACCGGTACCAATAAATGTTTGTCGAGGGAGATCTCCGCTGCCAATATTGATTGGGATGATTTCTTCAATTGAAGGTGATGCTTCCCATTCGATTGGTGGAGGTTCAGTCAGCAGAATCTCCTTTGATTGCTATTTAGAAGAGGGACCAGCTTCATCTCGTGGCCGCTTTGGAGGAGCAATGTTAATCTTTCGATCTGTCTTTGCCGCAGCAGCTTCACAAGACCTTCCAGCTTGCTGATCGCCTCGAATGTAGACGATGCCTTCTCCAGTTGCAAATTTGAGTAGTTGATGGTAAGAGGAGGAGATGGCATTGATCTGATGGAGGAATGGTCGCCCAAGAATGGCGTTGTAGCTAGACATTCCTTCGACGATTGCAAACTTCACCGAGACTCGAGTCTCTCGGCAGAGGTCGATAGTAAATCTGGATTCGCCCACTGTGATGCTTTGTTCACCATTGAAGCCGGTGATCACAGTCGGGACGACGTCGAGGCTTTGATACTTATGTCCCAGACGTTTGAAACAGTCTGAGAACATAATGTCGATGGAGCTTCCGGTGTCGATGAGGATCCGGTTGACAGTGCTGCCGTCGATAATGAGTTTCAAGACCAGAGGGTCTCGATGTGGAGTATGGACTCCTTGAAGATCAGTGTCGTTGAAGACGATTGATGGCCAAGAAAGACCTTCGATGGGTTTCTCGATCCAGGTATCTTCTTTGCTCGCAGTAGAACGAACGTGGAAGATGCGTCGAACTTGGCGATCCACCTCTTTCCCAGTCAGACTTTGATTGTGCAATGTTCCATGAATACCAAAAACATTGGCATTCACAGAGATAGTTTGCCGGTTAGAGGAGATTTGATGTATCCAACACACTTCTTTCCCCTTTGCAGAGGTCCGATGTTGATTGTGTCCGCCTCTAACGAACTCTTGAAGATGGCCTTCTCGCAATAGGTCTTCAAGATGGAATTTCAGCCGAAAACACCGATCGGTGGAATGGCCATGACTTCGATGGAAGTCGCAGTAGACTGTCTTGTCTGCTGTGAATTTGGAATTCGGCTGAAGAGGATTAGGCCTCCGAACGAACTCTTCGTGTTGAATGCGGTCGAGTATCTGTTCGACCGGCATATTCCACTCGGTGAAAGTGGTCTTCGTCGGAGATCGACGCCCATCATTCTTTGATCTTTTGTTGGCCGGAGGGGCTGCTGCTTCAGCGTTGTGAGCCTTTGCAGCATACTTAGGAGCTTCTCTTTCAGCAGGCCTTCTCTTAGTTTCTCGCCCTTTCCGAGCGACTTGATCGTCTTCTACCTCAATCTCCCTCTGGATTCGGTCAAACATTGCACCCAGAGAAGGAGGGGGATTGCGGATGAAGTCGTTGTAGATGTGTAGATCGAAGCGAAGAGCGTTCTGGAAAGCCAACATGATGGCTTCATCATCCAGATGTCTTCCAGAGAGAGCAGCATGCTCGTTGCGAAACCTCCTCGTGAAGCTGCGGAGAGTCTCGTCTGCACCCATCCTCAGTCGGTAGAGAGAGTCGAGCTTCTTCTCTGGCTTTAGATTGAGTTGATAGTGCTGCACAAAAAGGTTAGCCAAAACACCGAACTGGGTGATGGACCCAGCTCGGAGATTGTGATACCAGTCGAGCGAAGGCTCATCGAGACTTCCCGCGAAGGTGCGGCAGAGCACGTTGTTTTCCTCTTCGTGTGGCGTTAGAGCTTGCTTGAAGGCAAGTATGTGGAGGCTTGGATCTCCTCTGATGCAGTTGAATTTGGGGAGGATAGGAGTTCTCCATCCTCTTGGAAAGGTGGTCTCGAAGAGACTTCGATGTAGAGGCCCGGCAGAGGAGTAACCGTCCCTACGACCGTGTCCTCGACCTAGAGGCGGGTCAAGAGGCAAGATCGCAAGGTCTTGCTCAGGCATTGAAGTATTTGCCGGTTGAAGTCGGTGTCGAAGGTCCGATCCAAGTCCACGTTGGAGTGGAATGGAAGGGGAGACTCTGCTCTTTGAAGGAGCGCCTTTCATTTGGTGCCTCCTTGGTGCATTGAGATTTGATGGAGCCTTCTTGTCGCAGTTGCGGCCGGAAGACGATTGGGAGGACTCGTCTTCAAGGCGATCCCAAACACTTTGCTTCCAAGGAGCAGCAGAGGGAGTTGGGTCGCGTCGAATCCTCTCGAGGGCAGCAGTGCCCATTGATCTCCGTTGCTCGGAGTGGATTGAGCGTTGTGGAAGATTGATCCTCTCGCTTGCAGATGGGATAGGCAGAACGATTCCAGCTTCGGAAGCTGCTCTCTTAAGAGCATCCCTCTCAGCTGTGAGGGTGGCGTTTTGTTTCGCCAGTTGGAATAGTTGGAAATCGATTGCAGAGATCTGGTAAGTTGATGGAGGATTTTCAGCAAGAGCAGGGACAGTCTGCCCAATTGATTGATGAGGATGAGGGGCGATCGGTCGATCGACTGATCTCCCGCTTTCTGAGTGAACCCCCATCTCGGGGACAGCAAGGGGCTGCCCGAAATTGAGCCTTTGACTCATTGAACGAGTCTCAGGGCGAGGTTGATGTTGAGTGTTACTTCCTTCTGGTTGACCCTGGTGTTTGGTTCTCGCCATTCAGAGTGCGAAGGGTACAACGAGATTGCCGATGTCCGATCAGTTGTCTGATCAACCGAGGGGGCGAGGAAGTTTGGCTATTGATCTGGTAGTCGAAGTAGAGAGAGAGAACACAGCTTTTCGCTCGTGATCCCACAGACGGCGCCAAACTGTGTGGGAAAATCTTCGTGCCGACCCGAAGACTCTCGCAGCACCAGTCAATTGAAGGTTCGAGTTGAAGATCGTTGATTGATCTGTCAATTGGAGTTGAAATCTTTTGATATGCAAACAGAGGAATGCAATCAGAGAAATTGTGACACGAGATGTGATCTCGGAGTTCAGCCGAAGCCTACGTCTCCGTGCTATAGGGAGCAACCCGAATTCACTAACACTTCAGTTGAAGTGACCTCGACAGGCCGAGTGTCACTGAAAACCCTCTGATCTCTTTTAAGGAGAAAAGAAGATCAAGGAGAGATGGTAGATCAGAAGTTGAAAATCCCAGAGCTCTGGTTCTGAAAGTCAGATCTCAGAGTGGAAATCAGAATTTTCGGCTCCTTTTACATTCGAAGGCACTGCTATTTATAGGATTCTCTGTTGGGGAATTCCGAGGTAAATGGCGGTTTCTGCTGCCGTATCTGGGGATCCTCCAGGCAGGACCGGGGGGTCCTGTGGTAGTCCTCGTGGGCCCACCAGGCAGGGCCGGTGGGTCCCGTGGTAGTCCTCGTGGGCCCACCAGGCAGGGCCGGTGGGTCCCGTGGTAGTCCTCGTGGGCCCACCAGGCAGGGCCGGTGGGTCCCGTGGTAGTCCTCGTGGGCCCACCAGGCAGGGCCGGTGGGTCCCGTGGTAGTCCTCGTGGGCCCACCAGGCAGGGCCGGTGGGTCCCGTGGTGGATACATGCCAAAATTTGCACCCACAAATGGATCGAGCTAATGAATTAGAATGGAATAGAATAGATTGTACGAATGAATTAGAATGGATTCGTACGAATGAATTAGAATGGATACATTCGTGCGAATGAATTAGAATGGATCGTACCAATGAGTAAGAATGGATTGTACGAATGAAATAGAATGGATTGTGTGAATGAATTAGAATGGATCGTATGAATGAATTAGAATGGATCGTGTGAAAGAATTAGAATGGATTGTATGAATGAATTAGAATAGGCCGTATGAATGAATTAGAATGGATCGTATGAGTGAATTAGAATGGATACGAAGGAATTAGAATGGATCGTACGAAGGAATTAGAATGGATCATACGAATGAAAAAGAATGGATCGTACGAAGGAATTAGAATGGATCGTACGAAGGAATTAGAATGGATCGTACAAATGAATTAGAATGGATATATTCGTGCAAATGAATTAGAATGGATCGTATGAATGAATTAGAATGGATCATATGAGTGAATTAGAACGGATCGTACGAATGAAATAGAATGAATTAGAATTGATCATATGAATGAAATAGAATGGATTGTACGAATGATTTAGAATGGATCGTACGAATGAATTAGAATGGATCATACGAATGATTTAGAATGGATACATTCGTGCGAATGAATTAGAATGGATCATACGAATGAGTAAGAATGGATCGTACGAATGAAATAGAATGTATTGTACGAATGAATTAGAATGGATTCGTACGAATAAATTAGAATGGATACATTCGTGAGAATGAATTAGAATGGATCATACCAATGAGTAAGAATGGATCGTACGAATGAAATAGAATGGATTGTGCGAATGAATTAGAATGGATCGTACGAATGAATTAGAATGGATCGTACGAATGAATTAGAATGGATCATACGAATTAATTAGAATGGATCATACAAATGAATTAGAACGGATCGTACGAATGAATTAGAATGGATCGTACGAATGAATTAGAATGGATCGTACGAATGAACTAGAATGGATCGTACGAATGAATTAGAATGGATCATACGAATTAATTAGAATGGATCATACGAATAAATTAGAATGGATCGTACGAATGAATTAGAATGGATCGTACGAATGAATTAGAATGGATCGTACGAATGAATTAGAATGGATACATTTGTGCGAATTAATTAGAATGGATCGTACGAATGGATTAGAATGGATCGTACGAATGAATTAGAATGGATACATTTGTGCGAATTAATTAGAATGGATCGTACGAATTAATTAGAATGGATCGTACGATCCATTCGAATTCATTCGCATGATCCATTCTAATTCATTCGTACGATCCATTCTAATTCATTCATACGATCCATTCTAATTCGTTCGTACGATCCATTCTAATTCATTCGTATAGTCCATTCTAATTCTTTCGTACGATCTATTCTATTTCATTCGTACGATCCATTCTTACTCATTCGTATGATCCATTCTAATTCATTCGGACGAATGTATCCATTCTAATTTATTCGTACGATCCATTCTAATTCATTCATACGATCCATTCTAATTCATTCGTACGATCCATTCTTACTCATTCGTATGATCCATTCTAATTCATTCGTACGATCCATTCTAATTCATTCGCTCGAATGTATCCATTCTAATCCATTCGTACGATCCATTCTAATTCATTAGCATGATCCATTCTTATTCTTTCACACGATCCATTCTAATTCATTCGTACGATCCATTCTAATTCATTCGCACAATCAATTCTATTTCATTCGTACGATCCATTCTTACTCATTTGTTTGATCCATTCTAATTCATTTGCACGAATGTATCCATAATGGATCATACGAATGAGTAAGAATGGATCGTATGAATGAAATAGAATGGATTGTGCGAATGAATTAGAATGGACCGTACGAATGAATCAGAATGGATCGTACGAATGAATTAGAATGGATATATTTGAACGAATAAATTAGAATGGATCATACGAATGAATTAGAATGGATCGTACGAATGAATTAGAATGGATAGTGCGAATGAATTAGAATCGATCGTACGAATGAATTAGAATGGATCGTACGAATGAATTAGAATGGATCATACGAATGAGTAAGAATGGATCATACGAATTAATTAGTATGGATTGTACGAATGAATTAGAATGGATCGTACGAATAAATTAGAATGGATACATTCGTCCGAATGAATTAGAATGGATCATACGAATGAGTAAGAATGGATCGTACGAATGAAATAGAATAGATTGTACAAATGAATTAGAATGGATCCTGCGAATGCATTAGAATGGATCGTACGAATGAATTTGAATGGATCATTTTAATGAATTAGAATTGATCGTACGAATGAATTAGAATGGATACATTCGTGCGAATAAATTAGAATGGATTGTATGAAAGAATTAGAATGGATCGTACGAATGAATTAGAATGGATCGTACGAATGAATTAGAATAGATTGCGCGAATGAATTAGAATGGATCGTACGAATGAATTAGAATGGATCGTACGAAGGAATTAGAATGGATCGTACGAATGAATTAGAATGGATCATACGAATGAATTAGAATGGATCGTACGAAGGAATTAGAATGGATCGTACGAATGAATTAGAATGGATCGTACGATTGAATTAGAATGGATCATACGAATGAGTAAGAATGGATCGTATGAATGAATTAGATTGGATCGTACGATCCATTCTAATTCATTAGCATGTATCGTGCTAATGAATTAGAATGGAATATATGAATGAATTAGAATGGATCATAGAATGGATCGTACGAATGAATTAGAATGGATCGTACAAATGAATTAGAATAGATCATAGGAATAAATTAGAATGGATCGTGCAAATGAATTAGAATGGATACATTCGTGCGAATAAATTAGAATGGATTGTATGAATGAATTAGAATGGATCGTACGAATGAATTAGAATGGATCGTACGAATGAATTAGAATAGATTGCGCGAATGAATTAGAATGGATCGTGCGAATGAAATAGAATGGATACAAATGAATTAGAATGGATCATACGAATGAATTAGAATGACGATCTATTCTTACTCATTCGTATGATCCATTTTATTTCATTCGCACGAATGTATCCATTCTAATTCATTCGTACGATCCATTCTAATTCATTCATAGGATCCATTCTAATTCATTCATACAATCCATTCTAATTCATTCGCACGAATGTATCCATTCTAATTCATTCGTACGATCAGTTCTAATTCATTCACAAAATCTATTCTAATTCATTTATACGATCCATTCTAATTCATTCACACGAATTTATCCATTCTAATTCATTCATACGATCCATTCTAATTCATTTGTACGATCCATTCTAATTCACTCATACGATCCATTCTAATACATTCATACGATCCATTCTAATTCATTTGCACGAATATATCCATTCTAATTCATTCGTACGATCCATTCTAATTCCTTCGTACGATCCATTCTAATTCATTCGTACGATCTATTCTAATTCATGCGTACGATCCATTCTAATTCATTCGTACGATCCATTCTAATTCCTTCGTACGATCCATTCTAATTCATTCGTACGATCCATTCTAATTCATTCGTACAATCTATTCTAATTCATTCGTACGAATGGATACATTCGTGTGAATGAATTAGAATGGATCGTACGAATGAGTAAGAATGGATCGTACGAATGAAATAGAATGGATTGCACGAATGAATTAGAATGGATCGTACGAATGAATTAGAATGGATCGTGTGAAAGAATTAGAATGGATTGCATGAATGAATTAGAATGGATCGTACGAATGAATTAGAATGGATCGTACGAAGGAATTAGAATAGATCGTACGAATGAATTAGAATGGATCGTACGAATGAATTAGAATAGATCGTACGAATGAATTAGAATGGATCGTACGAAGGAATTAGAATGGATCGTACGAATGAATTAGAATGGATCGTATGAATAAATTAGAATGGATATATTCGTGTGAATGAATTAGAATGGATAGTATGAACGAATTAGAATAGATTTTGTGAATGAATTAGAACTGATCGTACGAATGAATTAGAATGGATACATTCGTGCGAATGAATTAGAATGGATTGTATGAATGAATTAGAATGGATCCTATGAATGAGTTAGAATGGGTCGTACGAATGAATTAGAATGGATACATTCGTCCGAATGAATTAGAATTGATCGTACGAATGAATTAGAATGGATCATACGAATGAATTAGAATGGATCGTACGAATGAATTAGAATGGATACATTCGTGCGAATGAATTAGAATGGATACATTCGTGCGAAAGAATTAGAATAGATCGTATGAATGAATTAGAATGGATCCTATGAATGAATTAGAATGGATCGTGCGAATGAATTAGAATGGATCATACGAATGAATTAGAATGGATCGTGCTAATGAATTACAATTGATCGAACGAATGAATTAGCATGGATCGTGCTAATGAATTAGAATGTATCATACGAATGAATTAGAATGGATCAAATGAATGAATTAGAATGGTTACATTCATGCGAATGAATTAGAATGGATCGTACAAATGGATTAGAATGGATCGTACGAATGGATTAGAATGGATACATTCGAGCGAATGAATTAGAATGGATCGTACGAATAAATTAGAATGGATACATTCGTCCGAATGAATTAGAATGGATCATACGAATGAGTAAGAATGGATCGTACGAATGAAATAGAATAGATTGTACGAATGAATTAGAATGGATCCTACGAATGAATTAGGATGGATCGTGTGAAAGAATTAGAATGGATTGTATGAATGAATTAGAATGGATCGTATGAATGAATTAGAATGGATCGTGCGAATGAATTCGAATGGATCGTACGAATTCATTCTAATTCATTCATACAATCCATTCTAATTCTTTCACACGATCCATTCTATTTCATTCGTACGTTCCATTCTAATTCATTAGCACGATCCACGCTAATTCATTCGTTCGATCAATTCTAATTCATTAGGACGATCCATTCTAATTCATTCGTACGATCCATTCTAATTCATTCGCACGATCCATTCTAATTTATTCATAGGATCCATTCTAATTCATTCATACGATCTATTCTAATTCTTTCGCACGAATGTATCCATTCTAATTCATTCGCACGAATGTATCCATTCTAATTCATTCGTACGATCCATTCTAATTCATTCGCACGATCCATTCTAATTCATTCGTACAATCAATTCTAATTCATTCGCACGAATGTATCCATTCTAATTCATTCGTACGATCCATTCTAATTCATTCATAGGATCCATTCTAATTCATTCATACAATCCATTCTAATTCATTCACAAAATCTATTCTAATTCATTCATACGATCTATTCTAATTCATTCAAACGAATGTATCCATTCTAATTCATTCATACGATCCATTCTAATTCATTCGTACGATCCATTCTAATTCCTTCGTACGATCCATTCTAATTCATTCGTACGATCTATTCTAATTCATTCATACGATCCATTCTAATTCATTCGTACGATCCATTCTAATTCCTTCGTACGATCCATTCTAATTCATTCGTACGATCCATTCTAATTCATTCATACAATCCATTCTAATTCTTTCACACGATCCATTCTAATTCATTCGTACGATCCATTCTAATTCATTAGCACGATCCATGCTAATTCATTCGTTCGATCAATTCTAATTCATTAGCACGATCCATTCTAATTCATTCGTACGATCCATTCTAATTCATTCGCACGATCCATTCTAATTCATTCATAGGATCCATTCTAATTCATTCATACGATCTATTCTAATTCTTTCGCACTAATGTATCCATTCTAATTTATTCGCACGAATGTATCCATTCTAATTCATTCGTACGAATGAATTAGAATGGATCGTACGAATGAATTAGAATAGATCGTACGAATGAATTAGAATGGATCGTACGAAGGAATTAGAATGGATTGTACGAATGAATTAGAATGGATATATTCATGCAAATGAATTAGAATGGATCGTATGAATGTATTAGAATGGATCGTATGAGTGAATTAGATTGGATCGTACGAATGAATTAGAATGGATTGTATGAATGAATTAGAATGGATCGTACGAATGAATTAGAATGGATCATACGAATTAATTAGAATGGATCGTACGAATGAATTAGAATGGATCGTACGAATGAATTAGAATAGATACATTCGTGCGAATGAATTAGAATGGATACATTCGTGCGAAAGAATTAGAATAGATCGCATGAATGAATTAGAATGGATCCTATGAATGAATTAGAATGGATCGTGCGAATGAATTAGAATGGATCGTACGAATGAATTAGAATGCATTCGTACGATCCATTCTAATTCATTCGCACGAATGTATCCATTCTAGTTCATTCGTACGATCTATTCTAATTCATTCGCATGGTTCGTGCATTCGTACGATCCATTCTAATTCATTCGTAAGATCCATTCTAATTCATTCGTACGATCCATTCTAATTCATTCGTACGATCCATTCTAATTCATTCGCACGAATGTATTCATTCTAGTTCATTCGTACGATCCATTCTAATTCATTCGTACGATCCATTCTAATTCATTCATACGATCTATTCTAATTCATTCATACAATCCATTCTAATTCTTTCACACGATCCATTCTAATTCATTCGTACGATCTATTCTAATTCTTTCGCACAATCCATTCTATTTCATTCGTACGATCCATTCTTACTCATTCGTATGATCCATTCTAATTCATTCGCACGAATGTATCCATAAGTGATCATACGAATGAGTAGGAATGGATCGTACGAATGAAATAGAATGGATTGTGCGAATGAATTAGAATGGACCGTACGAATGAATTAGAATAGATACATTCGTGCGAATGAATTAGAATGGATCGGACGAATGAATTAGAATGGATCGTATGAATGAATTAGAATGGATCGTACGAATGAATTAGAATGGATCGTACGAATAAATTAGAATGGATACATTCGTCCGAATGAATTAGAATGGATCATACGAATGAGTAAGAATGGATCGTACGAATGAAATAGAATAGATTGTACGAATGAATTAGAATGGATCCAACGAATGAATTAGAATAGATCGTGTGAAAGAATTGGAATAGATTGTATGAATGAATTAGAATGAATTCGTACGATCCATTCGAATTCATTTGCACGATCCATTCTAATTCATTCATACGATCCATTCTAATTCATTCATACAATCCATTCTAATTCTTTCACCCGATCCATTCTAATTCATTCGTAGGATCCATTCTAATTCATTCGTATAATCTATTCTATTTCATTCGTACGATCCATTCTTACTCATTCGTATGATCCATTCTAATTCATTCGGACGAATGTATCCATTCTAAATTATTCGTACGATCCATTCTAATTCATTCGTACGATCCATTCTAATTCATTCGTCCGATCCATTCTAATTCATTCGCACGAATATATCCATTCTAATTCATTCGTACGATCCATTCTAATTCATTCGTACGATCCATTCTAATTCATTCGTAAGATCCATTCTAATTCATTCGTACGATCCGTTCTAATTCATTCGTACGATCCATTCTAATTCATTCGTACGAATGTATCCATTCTAGTTCATTCGTACGATCCATTCTAATTCATTCGTACGATCCATTCTAATTCATTCGCACGATCCATTCTATTTCATTCGTACGATCCATTCTAATTCATTCATACGATCCATTCTAATTCATTCGTACGATCCATTCTAATTCATTCGCACCAATGTATCCATTCTAATTCATTCGTACGATCCATTCTAATTCATTCGCACGATCCATTCTAATTCATTCGTACGATCCGTTCTAATTCATTCGCACGATCTGTTCTTATTCATTCGCACAACCCATTCTAATTCATTCGCACGAATGTATCCATTCTAATTCATTCGTACGATCCATTCTAATTCATTCGTACGATCCATTCTAATTCATTCGTATGATCCATTCTAATTAATTCGTATGATCCATTCTAATTCATTCGTACGATCCATTCTAATTCATTCATACAATCCATTCTAATTTATTCGCACGAATGTATCCATTCTAATTAATTCATACGATCCATTCTAATTCATTCGTATGATCTATTCTTATTCGTTCGCACGATCCAGTCTAATTGATTCGCACGATCCATTCTAATTCATTCACACGAATGTATCCATTCTAATTCATTCGTACGATCCATTCTAATTCATTAATATGATCCATTCTAATTCATTCGTACGATCCATTCTAATTCATATGCACAAAGGTATCCATTCTAATCCATTCGTAGGATCCATTCTAATCCATTCGTACGATCCATTCTAATTCATTCGTACGATCCATTCTAATTCATTCGCTCGAATGTATCCATTCTAATCCATTCGTACGATCCATTCTAATCCATTCCTATGATCCGTTCTAATTCATTCGCATGAATGTAACCATTCTAATTCATTCATTTGATCCATTCTAATTCATTCGTACGTTCCATTCTAATTCATTCGTCCGATCCATTCTAATTCATTCGCACGAATATATCCATTCAAATTCATTCGTACGATCCATTCTAATTCATTCGTACTATCCATTCTAATTCATTTGTAAGATCCATTCTAATTTATTCGTACGACCCATTCAAATTCATTCGTACGATCCATTCTAATTCATTCGCACGAATGTATCCATTCTAGTTCATTCGTACGATCCATTCTAATTCATTCGTACGATCCATTCTAATTCATTCGCACGATCCATTCTAATTCATTCGTACGATCAATTCTAATTCATTCGCACGAATGTATCCATTCTAATTCATTCGTACGATCCAGAATTAGAATGGATCGTACGAATGAATTAGAATGGATACCTTTGTGCATATGAATTAGAATGGATCGTACGAATGAATTAGAATGGATCATATTAATGAATTAGAATGGATCGTACGAATGAATTAGAATGGATACATTCGTGCGAAAGAATTAGAATTGATTGTGCACGAATGTATCCATTCTAATTCATTTGTACGATCCATTCTAATTCATTAATATGATCCATTCTAATTCATTCGTACGATCCATTCTAATTCAAATGCACAAAGGTATCCATTCTAATCCATTCGTAGGATCCATTCTAATTCATTCGCATGAATGTAACCACGTACGATCCATATTAATTCGTTCATATGATCCATTCTAATTCGTTCGTACGATCCATTCTAATTCGTTCGTACGATCCATTCTAATTCATTCGTATGATCCATTCTAATTCATTCCTACGATCTATTCTAATTCATTCGCTCGAATATATCCATTCTAATTCATTCGTTCGATCCATTCTAATTCATTCGCACGATCCATTCTAATTCATTCGTATGATTCATTCTAATCCATTCGTACGATCCATTCTAATTCATTCGTACGATCCATTCTAATTCATTCGTACGATCCATTCTAGTTCATTCGTACGATCCATTCTAATTCATTCACACGATCCATTCTAATTCATTCGTACGATCCATTCTAATTCATTCATACGATCCATTCTAATTCATTCGTACGATCCATTCTAATTCATTCATACAATCCATTCTAATTCTTTCGTACGATCCATTCTAATTCACTCATACGATCCATTCTAATACATTCATACGATCCATTCAAATTCATTTGCACGAATATATCCATTCTAATTCATTCGTACGATCCATTCTAATTCCTTCGTACGATCCATTCTAATTCATTCGTACGATCTATTCTAATTCATTCGTACGATCCATTCTAATTCATTCGTAAGATCCATTCTAATTCCTTCGTACGATCCATTCTAATTCATTCGTACGATCCATTCTAATTCATTCGTACAATCTATTCTAATTCATTCGTACGAATGGATACATTCGTGTGAATGAATTAGAATGGATAGTACGAATGAGTAAGAATGGATCGTACGAATGAAATAGAATGGATTGCACGAATGAATTAGAATGGATCGTACGAATGAATTAGAATGGATCGTGTGAAAGAATTAGAATGGATTGTATGAATGAATTAGAATGGATCGTACGAAGGAATTAGAATGTATCATACGAATGAATTAGAATGGATCGTGCGAATGAATTAGAATGGATCGTACGAATGAATTAAAATGGATCGTGCTAATGAATTAGAATTGATCGAACGAATGAATTAGCATGGATCGTGCAAATGAATTAGAATGGAACGTACGAATGAATTAGAAAGGATCGTGTGAAAGAATTAGAATGGATTGTATGAATGAATTAGAATGAATTCGTACGATCCATTCGAATTCATTCGCACGATCCATTCTAATTCATTCATACGATCCATTCTAATTCATTCATACAATCCATTTTAATTATTTCACACGATCCATTCTAATTCATTCGTAGGATCCATTCGAATTCATTCGTACAATCTATTCTATTTCATTCGTACGATCCATTCTTACTCATTCGTATGATCCATTCTAATTCATTCGTACGATCCATTCTAATTCCTTTGTACGATCCATTCTAATTCATTCGTACAATCCATTCTATTTCATTCGTACGATCCATTCTTACTCATTCGTATGATCCATTCAAATTCATTCGCACGAATGTATCCATTCTAATTCATTCATACAATCCATTCTAATTCATTCCGTACGATCCATTCTAATTCATTCGTACGATCGTACGAATGAATTAGAATGGATCGTACGAATGAATTAGAATAGATTGTGCGAATGAATTAGAATGGATCGTACGAATGAATTAGAATGGATCGTACGAATGAATTAGAATGGATCATACGAATGAGTAAGAATGGATCGTACGAATGAATTAGAATGGATCGTACGAATGAATTAGAATGGATCGTACGAATGAATTAGAATGGATCGTACGAATAAATTAGAATGGATACATTCGTCCGAATGAATTAGAATGGATCATACGAATGAGTAAGAATGGATCGTACGAATGAAATATAATAGATTGTACGAATGAATTAGAATGGATCCTACGAATGAATTAGATTAGATCGTGTGAAAGAATTAGATTGGATTGTATGAATGAATTAGAATGGTTCGTATGAATGAATTAGAATGGATCGTGCGAATGAATTCAAATGGATCGTACGAATTCATTCTAATTCATTCATACAATCTATTCTAATTCTTTCACACGATCCATTCTAATTCATTCGTACGTTCCATTCTAATTCATTAGCACGATCCATGCTAATTCATTCGTTCGATCAATTCTAATTCATTAGCACGATCCACTCTAATTCATTCGTACGATCCATTCTAATTCATTCTCACGATCCATTCTAATTCATTCATAGGATCCATTCTAATTCATTCATACGATCTATTCTAATTCTTTCGCAGGAATGTATCCATTCTAATTCATTCGCACGAATGTATCCATTCTAATTCATTCGTACGATCCATTCTAATTCATTTGTACAATCCATTGGAATTCATTCGCACGATCCATTCTAATTCATTCATATGATCTATTCCAATTCATTCATACAATCCATTCTAATTCTTTCACACGATCCATTCTAATTCATTCGTACGATCCATTCTAATTCATTCGTACAATCCATTCTATTTCATTCGTACGATCCATTCTTACTCATTCGTATGATCCATTCTAATTCATTCGTATGATCCATTCTAATTCATTCGTACGATCCATTCTAATTCATTCGTACGATCCATTCTAATTCATTCGCACGAATGTATCCATTCTAGTTCATTCGTACGATCCATTCTAATTCATTCGTACGATCCATTCTAATTCATTCGCACGATCCATTCTAATTCATTCGTACGATCCATTCTAATTCATTCATACGATCCATTCTAATTCATTCGTATGATCCATTCTAATACATTCGTACAATCTATTCTAATTCATTCGTACGAATGGATACATTCGTGTGAATGAATTATAATGGATCGTACGAATGAGTAAGAATGGATCGTACGAATGAAATAGAATGGATTGCATGAATGAAATAGAATGGATCGTACGAATGAATTAGAATGGATCGTGTGAAAGAATTAGAATGGATTGTATGAATGAATTAGAATGGATCGTGCGAATGAATTAGAATGGATCGTACGAATGAATTGGAATGGATCGTTCGAATGAACTAGAATAGATCATACGAATGAATTAGAATGGATCATACGAATTAATTAGAATGGATCGTACGAATGAATTAGAATGGATCGTACGAATGAATTAGAATGGATACATTCGTGCGAATGAATTAGAATAGATCGTACGAATGAATTAGAATGGATCGTACGAATGAATTAGAATGGATACATTTGTGCGAATGAATTAGATTGGATCGTACGAATGAATTAGAATGGATCGTATGAATGAAATAGAATAGATCGTACGAATGAATTAGAATGGATCGTGCGAATGAATTAGAATGGATCGTATGAATGAATTAGAATGGATCGTACGAATGAACTAGAATGGATACATTCGTGCGAATGAATTAGAATGGATCGTACGAATGAATTAGAATGGATCTTACGAATGAATTAGAATGGATCGTACGAATGAATTAGAATGGATCGTACGAATGAATTAGAATGGATCGTACGAATGAATTAGAATGGATCGTACGAATAAATTAGAATGGATACATTCGTCTGAATGAATTAGAATGGATCATACGAATGAGTAAGAATGGATCGTACGAATGAAATAGAATAGAATGTACGAATGAATTAGAATGGATCCTACGAATGAATTAAAATGGATCGTGTGAAAGAATTAGAATGGATTGTATGAATGAATTAGAATGGATCGTATGAATGAATTAGAATGGATCGTGCGAATGAATTCGAATGGATCGTACGAATTCATTCTATTTCATTCTTACGATCCATTCTAATTCATATGCACAAAGGTATCCATTCTAATTCATTCGTACGATCCATTCTAATTCAGGATCGTACGAATGAATTAGAATGGATACATTCGTGCGAATGAATTAGAGTTGATCATACGAATGAGTAAGAATGGATCGAACGAATGAATTAGAATGGATCGTACGAATGAATTAGAATGGATCAAATGAATGAATTAGAATGGTTATATTCATGCGAATGAATTAGAATGGATCGTACAAATGAAGTTTAATGGATCGTATGAATGAATTAGAATGGATACATTCGTGCGAATGAATTAGAATGGATCGTATGAATGAATTAGAATAGATTGTGCGAATGAATTAGAATGGATCGTACGAATGAATTAGAATGGATCGTACGAATGAATTAGAATGGATACATTCGTGCGAATGAATTAGAATGGATATATTCCTGCGAAAGAATTAGAATAGATCGTATGAATAAATTAGAATGGATCCTATGAATGAATTAGAATGGATCGTGCGAATGAATTAGAATGGATCGTACGAATGAATTAGAATGGATCGTGCTAATGAATTAGAATTGATCGAACGAATGAATTAGCATAGATCGTATGAATGAATTAGAATGGATCGTACGAATGAATTAGAATGGATCGTATGAATGAATTAGAATGGATCGTGCGAATGAATTAGAATGGATCGTACGAATGAATTAGAATGGATCGTACGAATGAACTAGAATGGATACATTCATGCGAATGAATTAGAATGGATCGTACGAACGAATTAGAATGGATCGTACGAATGAATTAGAATGGATCTTACGAATGAATTAGAATGGATCGTACGAATGAATTAGAATGGATCATACGAATGAATTAGAATGGATCTTATGAATGAATTAGAATGGATCGTACGAATAAATTAGAATGGATCGTATGAATGGTTTAGAATGGATACATTCATGCGAATGAATTAGAATAGATCGGACGAATGAATTATAATGGATCGTACGAATGAATTAGAATGGATCAAATGAATGAATTAGAATGGTTACATTCATGCGAATGAATTAGAATGGATCGTACGAATGGATTAGAATGGATAGTACGAATGGATTAGAATGGATACATTCGTGCGAATGAATTAGAATGGATCATACGAATGAGTAAGAATGGATCGTACGAATGAAATAGAATGGATTGTACGAATGAATTAGAATGGATCGTGCGAATGAATTTGAATGGATCGTACGAATGAATTAGAATGGATCGTACGAATGAATTAGAATGGATATATTCGTGCGAATGAATTAGAATGGATACATTCGTGCGAAAGAATTAGAATAGATCGTATGAATGAATTAGAATGGATCCTATGAATGAATTAGAATGGATCGTGCGAATGAATTAGAATGGATCGTACGAATGAATTAGAATGGATCGTACGAATGAATTAGAATGGATCATACGAATGAATTAGAATGGATCTTACGAATGAGTAAGAATGGATCGTACGAATGAAATAGAATGAATTGTACGAATGAATTAGAATGGATCGTACAAATGAATTAGAATGGATCGTGTGAAAGAATTAGAATGGATTGTATGAATGAATTAGAATGGATCATATGAATGAATTAGAATGGATCGTGCGAATGAATTAGAATGGATCGTACGAATGGATTAGAATGGATCGTACGAATGAATTAGAATGGATCATACGAATGAATTAGAATGGATCATACGAATGAGTAAGAATGGATCGTACGAATGAAATCGAATGGATTGTACGAATGAATTAGAATGGATACATTCGTGCGAATGAATTAGAATGGATCGTACGAATGAATTGGAATGGATCGTACGAATGAATTAGAATGGATCGTACGAATGAATTAGAATGCATCGTACGAAAGAATTAGAATGGATATATTCGTGCGAATGAATTAGAATGGATCGTACGAATGAATTAGACTGGATCGTACGAATGAATTTGAATGGATACATTTGTGCGAATGAATCTAAATGGATTGTATGAATGAATTACAATGGATCGTACGAATGAATTAGAATGGATCGTACGAATGAATTAGAATGAATCGTATGAATGAATTAGAATGGTTACATTCGTGCGAATGAATTAGAATAGATCGTACGAATGAATTAGAATGGATCGTACGAATAAATTAGAATGGATCGTGGGAATGAATTAGAATGGATCGTACGAATGAATTAGAATGGATCCACTGAATGAGTTATAATGGATCATACGAATGAATTAGAATGGATTGTACGAATGAATTAGAATGGATTGTGCGAATGAATTAGAATGGATCGAATGAATGAATAAGAATGGATCGTACGAATGAATTAGAATGGATCGTGCGAATGAATTAGCATGAATCGTACGAATGTATTAGAATGGATTGTACGAATGAATTAGAATGAATCGTACGATCCATTTTAATTCATTCGTACGATCCATTCTAATTCATTCGCATGAATGTATCCATTCTAGTTCATTCGTACGATCCATTCTAGTTCATTCGTACGATCCATTCTTATTCATTCGTACGATCCATTCTAATTCATTCGTAGGATCCATTCTAATTAATTCGTATGATCCATTCTAATTCATTCGTACGATCCATTCTAATTCATTCATACAATCCATTCTAATTCATTCGCACGAATGTATCTATTCTAATTAATTCGTACGATCCATTCTAATTCATTCGTATGATCCATTCTTATTCATTCGCACGATCCAGTCTAATAGATTCGCACGATTCATTCTAATTCATTCGCATGAATGTATCCATTCTAATTCATTCGTACGATCCATTCTAATTCATTAATATGATCCATTCTAATTCATTCGCACGATCCATTCTAATTGATTCGTACTATCCATTCTAATTCATTCGTACGATCCATTCTAATTCATTCGCACGATCCATTCTAATTCATTCGTACAATCTATTCTATTTCATTCGTACGATCCATTCTTACTCATTCGTATGATCCATTTTAATTCATTCGGACGAATGTATCCATTCTAATTTATTCGTACGATCCATTCTAATTCATTCGTACGATCCATTCTTACTAATTCATACGATCCATTCTAATTCCTTCGTACGATCCATTCAAATTCATTCGCACGATCCATTCTAATTCTTTCATACAATCCATTCTAATTCTTTCGTGCGAATGAATTAGAATGGATACCTTTGTGCATATGAATTAGAATGGATCGTACGAATGAATTAGAATGGATCATATTAATGAATTAGAATGGATCGTACGAATGAATTAGAATGGATACATTCGTGCGAATGAATTAGAATGGATCGTGCGAATCAATTAGACTGGATCGTGCGAATGAATAAGAATAGATCATACGATTGAATTAGAATGGATCGTACGAATTAATTAGAATAGATACATTCGTGCGAATGAATTAGAATGGATTGTATGAATGAATTAGAATGGATCGTACGAATGAATTAGAATGGATCATACGAATTAATTAGAATGGATCATACGAATGAATTAGAATGGATCGTACGAATGAATTAGAATGGATCGTACGAATAAATTAGAATGGATCGTGCGAATGAATTAGAATGGATCGTATGAGTGAATTAGAACGGATAGTACGAATGAAGTAGAATGGATCGTATGAATGAATTAGAATGGATACATTCGTGCGAATGAATTAGAATGGATCATACGAATGAATTAGAATGGATCGTACGAATGAATTAGAATGGATCTTACAAATGAATTAGAATGGATCGTACGAATGAATTAGAATGGATACATTCGTGCGAATGAATTAGAATGGATCGGATGAATGAATTAGAATGGATCTTACGAATGAATTAGAATGGATCGTACGAAGGAATTAGAATGGATCTTACGAATGAATTAGAATGGATTGCATGAATGAATTAGAATGGATCGTACGAATGAATTAGAATGGATCGTGCGAATGAATTAGAATGGATCATACGAATGAGTAAGAATGGATCGTACGAATGAAATAGAATGGATTGTGCGAATGAATTAGAATGGATCGTACGAATGAATTAGAATGGATCGTGTGAAAGAATTAGAATGGATTGTATGAATGAATTAGAATAGATCGTATGAATGAATTAGAATGGATCGTACGAATGAATTAGAATGGATCGTACGAATGAATTAGAATGGATACATTCGTGCGATTGAATTAGAATGGATACATTCGTGCGAAAGAATTAGAATAGATCGTATGAATGAATTAGAATGGATCCTATGAATGAATTAGAATGGATCGTGCGAATGAATTAGAATGGATCCTACGAATGAATTAGAATGGATCGTGCTAATGAATTAGAATTGATCGAACGAATGAATTAGCATGGATCGTACTAATGAATTAGAATAGAACGTACGAATGAATTAGAATGGATCGTGTGAAAGAATTTGAATGGATTGTATGAATGAATTAGACTGAATTCGTATGATCCATTCGAATTAATTCGCGCGATCCATTCTAATTCATTCATATGATCCATTCTAATTCATTCATATAATCCATTCTAATTCTTTCACACGATCCATTCTAATTCATTCGTAGGATCCATTCTAATTCATTCGTACAATCTATTCTATTTCATTCGTACGATCCATTCTTACTCATTCGTATGATCCATTCTAATTCATTCGGACGAATGTATCCATTCTAATTTATTCCTACGATCCATTCTAATTCATTCGTACGATCCATTCTAATTCCTTCGTACGATCCATTCTAATTCATTCGTACGATCCATTCTAATTCATTCACACGATCCATTCTAATTCATTCGTACGATCCATTCTAATTCATTCGCACAAATGTATCCATTCTAATTCATTCGTACGAAGGAATTAGAATGGATCGTACGAATGAATTAGAATGGATCGTACGAATGAATTAGAATGGATCTCACGAATGAATTAGAATGGATCGTACGAATGAATTAGAATGGATCGTACGAATGAATTAGAATGGATATATTCGTGCAAATGAATTAGAATGGATCGTATGAATGTATTAGAATGGATCGTATGAGTGAATTAGAATGGATCGTACGAATGAATTAGAATAGATCGTATGAATGAATTAGAATGGTTACATTCGTGCGAATGAATTAGAATAGATCGTACGAATGAATTAGAATGGATCGTACGAATAAATTAGAATGGATCGTGGGAATGAATTAGAATGGATCGTACGAATGAATTAGAATGGATCCACCGAATGAGTTAGAATGGATCATACGAATGATCCATTCTAATTCATTCATACGATCCATTCTAATTCATTTGCACGAATATATCCATTCTAATTCATTCGTACGATCCATTCTAATTCCTTCCTACGAGCCATTCTAATTTCTTCGTACGATCCATTCTAATTCCTTTGTACGATCCATTCTATTTCATTCGTATGATCCATTCTAATTCCTTCGTACGATCCATTCTAAGTCCTTCGTATCCATTCTAATTCACCCATACGATCCATTCTAATTCATTCATACGATCTGTGGGTGCCAATTTTGGCATAAGTTTACCTACTACCACGGGACCCACCGGCCCTGCCTGGTGGGCCCACGAAGACTACCACGGGACCCACCAGCCCTGCCTGGTGGGCCCATGAGGACTACCACGGGACCCACCGGCCCTGCCTGGTGGGCCCACGAGGACTACCACGGGACCCACCGGCCCTGCCTGGTGGGCCCACGAGGACTACCACGGGACCCACCGGCCCTGCCTAGTGGGCCCACGAGGACTACCACGGGACCCACCGGCCCTGCCTGGAGGATCCCCAGATACGGCAGCAGAAACCGCCATTTACCCCGGAATTCCCCACCAGAGAAACCTATAAATAGCAGAGCCTTCGAATGTAAAAGGATCGATTCTGAAAAAAGATCGAATTCTCAGTTCTAAGAAACCAGAGCTCTGGGATTTCTAACTTCCGACCTACCATCTCTCTTTGATCTTCTTTTCTCTTTCGAAGAGATCAGAGAGCTTTCAGTGACACTCGGCCTGTCGAGGTCACTTCAACTGAAGTGTTAGTGAATTCGGGTTGCTCCCTATAGCACGGAGACGTAGGCTTCGGCTGAACTCCGAGATCACATCTCGTGTCACAATTTCTCTGATTGTATTCCTCTGTTTGCATATCAAAAGGCTTCGACTTCAATCAACAGATCGATCAACGATCTTCGACATCAACTTCGACTCCAATTGACTGGTGCTGCGAGAATCTTCGGGTCGGCACGAAGATTTTCCCCCACAGTTTGGCGCCATCTGTGGGATCACGAGCGAAAAGCTGTGTTCTCTCTCTCTACTTCGACTACCAGATCAATAGCCAAACTTCCTCGCCCCCTCGGTTGATCAGACAACTGATCGGACATCGGCAATCTAGTTGTACCCTTCGCACTCTGAATGGCGAGAACCAAACACCAGGGTCAACCAGAAGGAAGTAACACTCAACATCAACCTCGTCCTGAGACTCGTTCAATGAGTCAAAGGCTCAACTTCGGGCAGCCCCTTGCTGTCCCCGAGATGGGGGTTCACTCAGGAAGCGGAAGATCAGTCGATCGACCGATCGCCCCTCATCCTCATCAATCAATTGGGCAGACTGTCCCTGCTCCTGCTGAAGATCCTCCATCAACTTACCAGATCTCTGCAATCGATTTCCAACTACTCCAACTGGCGAAACAAAACGCCACCCTCACTGCTGAGAGGGATGCTCTTAAGAGAGCAGCTTCCGAAGCTGGGATCGTTCTGCCTATCCCCTCTGCAAGTGAGAGGATCAATCTTCCACAACGTTCAATCCATTCCGAGCAACGGAGATCAAAGGGCACTGCTGCCCTCGAAAGAATTCGTCGCGATCCTACTCCCTCTGCTGCTCCCTGGAAGCAGAGTGTCTGGGATCGTCTTGAAGACGAGTCCTCCCAATCCTCCTCTGGTCGCAACTGCGACAAGAGGACACCTTCAAAGATCAACATGCCAAGGAAGCACCAAATGAAAGGTGCTCCTTCAAAGAGCAGAGTCTCCCCTTCCATTCCACTCCAACGTGGACTTGGATCGGACCTTCGACACCGACTTCAACCGGCAAATACTTCAATGCCTGAGCAAGACCTTGCGATCTTGCCTCTTGACCCGCCTCTAGGTCGAGGACACGGTCGTAGGGACGGTTACTCCTCTGCCGGGCCTCTACATCGAAGTCTCTTCGAGACCACCTTTCCAAGAGGATGGAGAACTCCTATCCTCCCCAAATTCAACTGCATCAGAGGAGATCCAAGCCTCCACATACTTGCCTTCAAGCAAGCTCTAACGCCACACGAAGAGGAAAACAACGTGCTCTGCCGCACCTTCGCGGGAAGTCTCGATGAGCCTTCGCTCGACTGGTATCACAATCTCCGAGCTGGGTCCATCACCCAGTTCGGTGTTTTGGCTAACCTCTTTGTGCAGCACTATCAACTCAATCTAAAGCCAGAGAAGAAGCTCGACTCTCTCTACCGACTGAGGATGGGTGCAGACGAGACTCTCCGCAGCTTCACGAGGAGGTTTCGCAACGAGCATGCTGCTCTCTCTGGAAGACATCTGGATGATGAAGCCATCATGTTGGCTTTCCAGAACGCTCTCCGCTTCGATCTACACATCTACAACGACTTCATCCGCAATCCCCCTCCTTCTCTGGGTGCAATGTTTGACCGAATCCAGAGGGAGATTGAGGTGGAAGACGATCAAGTCGCTCGGAAAGGGCGAGAAACAAAGAGAAGGCCTGCTGAAAGAGAAGCTCCTAAGTATGCTGCAAAGGCTCACAATGCTGAAGCAGCAGTCCCTCCGGCCAACAAAAGATCAAAGAATGATGGGCGTCGATCTCCGACGAAGACCACTTTCACCGAGTGGAATATGCCGGTCGAACAGATACTCGACCGCATTCAACATGAAGAGTTCGTTCGGAAGCCTAATCCTCTTCAGCCGAATTCCAAATTCACAGCAGACAAGACAGTCTACTGCGACTTCCATCGAAGTCACGGCCATTCCACCGATCGGTGTTTTCGGCTGAAATTCCATCTTGAAGACCTATTGCGAGAAGGCCATCTTCAAGAGTTCGTTAGAGGCGGACACAATCAACATCGGACCTCTGCAAAGGGGAAAGAAGTGTGTTGGATACATCAAATCTCCTCTAACCGGCAAACTATCTCTGTGAATGCCAATGTTTTTGGTATTCATGGAACATTGCACAATCAAAGTCTGACTGGGAAAGAGGTGGATCGCCAAGTTCGACGCATCTTCCACGTTCGTTCTACTGCGAGCAAAGAAGATACCTGGATCGAGAAACCCATCGAAGGTCTTTCTTGGCCATCAATCATCTTCAACGACACCGATCTTCAAGGAGTCCATACTCCACATCGAGACCCTCTGGTCTTGAAACTCATTATCGACGGCAGCACTGTCAACCGGATCCTCATCGACACCGGAAGCTCCATCGACATTATGTTCTCAGACTGTTTCAAACGTCTGGGACATAAGTATCAAAGCCTCGACGTCGTCCCGACTGTGATCACCGGCTTCAATGGTGAACAAAGCATCACAGTGGGCGAATCCAGATTTACCATCGACCTCAGCCGAGAGACTCGAGTCTCGGTGAGGTTTGCAATCGTCGAAGGAATGTCTAGCTACAACGCCATTCTTGGGCGACCATTCCTCCATCAGATCAATGCCATCTCCTCCTCTTACCATCAACTACTCAAATTTGCAACTGGAGAAGGCATCGTCTGCATTCGAGGCGATCAGCAAGCTGGAAGGTCTTGTGAAGCTGCTGCGGCAAAGACCGATCGAAAGATTAACATTGCTCCTCCAAAGCGGCCACGAGATGAAGCTGGTCCCTCTTCTAAATAGCAATCAAAGGAGATTCCGCTGACCGAACCTCCACCAATCGAATGGGAAGCATCACCTTCAATTGAAGAAATCATCCCTATCAATATTGGCAGCGGAGATCTCCCTCGACAAACATTTATTGGTACCGGTCTTAGAGACGCAGAAGCGCAAGACATGGTATCCTTCCTCCAGTCCAATATCGACGTCTTCGCTTGGTGCTTCAAAGACATGCCTGGTATCAATCCAGATGACGCTTGTCACCGACTTGCGATCAAGGAAGAGGTGAAGCCTGTCAAGCAAAAGCCACGCACCATCCGCCCAGAGCTGCAAGTTGCTGTTCAAGAAGAAATCACCAAGCTACTCGCCGCAGGCTTCATCCGAGAAGTGGAGTATCCTACTTGGATCTCTAACATTGTGGCTGTTCCGAAGAAGAACGGAAAGGTTAGAGTCTGCATCGACTTTACCAATCTCAACAAGGCTTGTCCCAAGGACCCATTCCCCATGCCAAGGATTGATAGACTCGTCGATGCCACTGCTGGCCACGAGCTATTGTCTTTCATGGATGGGTATTCTGGATATAATCAAATTCCTCTTCACGCCGATGATCAAGAGAAGACATGTTTTGTGACTAGCCGAGGCCTTTATTGCTACAATGTCATGCCATTCGGCCTCAAAAATGCTGGTTCCACCTATCAAAGGCTAGTCACCAAAATATTCGAAGATCAGATCGGTCGCAAAGTCGAAGTCTATGTCGATGATCTCCTCACCAAGAGTTCCGTTCGGAGCAAACATCTATCTGATCTGGCTGAAACCTTCCAAGTCCTTCGAAAGTATCGAATGAAGCTCAATCCAGCCAAGTGCGCTTTCGGAGTTCAATCTGGCAAATTCCTGGGTCATCTTGTGACCAGGAGGGGTATCGAAGCCAATCCCGATCAAATTCGAGCCATCATCGATATGCCTTCACCTACAAATCGAAAAGAAGTTCAACGCCTCACTGGAAGGTTAGCAGCACTCAATCGATTCATTTCAAAATCTTTCGACAAATGCAAGCCCCTCTTCGACAAACTACGAAAGGCGGATACATCCGGCTGGAGTCCAATCTGTGAAGAGGCATTTCAAAGCATCAAGAAATATCTGATGCAAGCTCCCATCCTGACTGCTCCAATGCCAAAAGAAGACTTGTGGCTCTATCTGGCCGTGACCGATCAAGCAATCAGCGCGGTCTTAGTCAGTAGAAGAGAAGGCGTCGAACACCCAGTCTACTACATCAGCCATACTCTCCTTCCAGCTGAGACTCGCTACTCAAAAACTGAGAAGGTCATCTTGGCCTTGCTCACTGCATCGCGTCGTCTTCAACCGTACTTCGTCTCCCACCAGATTACTGTCATTTCAGAACACTCACTCAAAGATATCATTGACAAAGCTGGTCGAGCTGGTCGAATGACCAAATGGGTGATCGAAATGAGTGCTCTGGGGATTCAATTCGAATCTCGCACTTCTATCAAAGGTCAAGCAATTACTGATTTTCTAGCTGACTTTCCAGTTGAAGACCCCATCACTTGGGAAGAGGATGTCGACATGCGCTTGGAAGATGAGGATAATCCTTCGATCAATCCTGCAACAAAAATTGATCCAAGTCTTGAAGTTATTGCTGCAACTCCTCCTTGGAAGCTTTATACTGATGGAGCATCAAGTTTGATCGGTTCGGGAACTGGGATAGTCTTAATATCCCCCGAACTTGATCATCTCCAGAAGGCCACTCTCCTTGGATTTAATGCCACCAATAACGAAGCTGAATACGAAGCACTCATTTCCGGACTCGAAATGGCAGAATCCCTGGGGGTGGATCGAATCATCATCTACAGCGACTCCCAGTTGATCATAAGGCAAATCAATGGAGAGTACACAGCTCGTGAAGAAAGAATGCAACTCTACTTAGCCTTAGTACGACGTCTTCAACAACATTTTACTACAATTGAGTTCGTTCAAATTCCAAGAGCAGAAAACCGAGAAGCAGATGCCTTAGCTAATGCTGCCTCAGTTCTGGGAGACTCGCTTGGAGGAAGGCAAATACAGATCAATTATCAAGAAGTGCCCAAGACCATCCCCGATCAACAGATCCTTACTACTACAAAAGGATCTGGGGGTGGAGATCAGTTTGAAGATTGGAGACGACCAATTCTTGACTTCTTCAAACATGGCAAAATGCCAGAAGATCCAAATCAAGCCCGAAGACTTCAAAGGAAGCTTCCCTGCTACATTTTGCAAGGAGAAGATCTGTACTTCAAATCTCACAACGGGATGTTGCTCAAGTGCCTTGGTCCCGAGCAAGCACAATCAATCCTGATTGATATCCACTCTGGAGCTTGTGGAAATCATTCGGGAGGAAGATCTCTTGAAGCCAAGACGAAGCTACAAGGGTACTACTGGCCAACAATGGCAAGGGATGCTCAACAAGTCGTTCAAAGATGCGAGCCTTGCCAACGGCACGCTCGAGCTATCCATCTCCCTGCAGATGAACTTCATCAATTATCAAGTCCCTGGCCTTTCCATCAATGGGGGTTAGATTTCTTGGGTCCTTTCCCTCCAACTCCAAGCAGGAAGAAATATCTACTGCTGGCTACTGATTACTTCACCAAATGGGTTGAAGCTGTGCCCCTCTTTCGAGAGACTGACGACGAAGTGATCAAATTCATTCGGCACAACATCTTCTCAAGGTTCGGCACACCTCAAGTTCTTATTGCTGACAATGGAGCTCAATTTGACTCAGACAAATTCCGAGAGTTCTGTCTGAACAACGGTATCAAGTTATTCTATTCAACTCCAAGGTATCCTCAATGTAATGGCCAAGCAGAAGCCTCCAACAAAGCTATTCTTGGTATACTCAAGAAGAAACTCGATGACAAGAAAGGATTATGGGAACAGGTCCTACCTGAAGTTCTTTGGGGATATCGCACAACTCCGAGAAGATCAACAGGGTTCTCACCCTTCCGTCTAACATATGGATCGGAAGCAGTACTCCCAACAGAAAATATATCAAGCACTTTGAAGACCAAAGCTGTTGAAGAAGGAGTCAATGAAGAACTTCGGATCAATGATCTAGACTTCTCCGAAGAATTACGAGATCAAGCATCACTTCGTGTGGCCAAGTACCAACAGAAGATCAAAAGAGCCTACGATGAGAAAGTCTACAAGAGACAATTCCCAGTGGGTAGTTTAGTTCTCAGAGCAGTTTTCTACAACACCAAAGAACACAGCAGTGGAAAGCTTGCTCCCAACTGGGAAGGTCCATATATCATTGAATCAGTGGGAGGCAAAGGTTCTTACAGATTGATCTCGCCAGAAGGAGATAGATTGCCTCGAGCTTGGAATTCTAGACATCTCAAGTTGTTCTATCCGTGATGTAAATTCTGTGATAAATAAAGTGCTCTTTCAAAGTGTTCAAATATGCAAGTGTTCAATTTTTCAATTCAAGTTCTGAAGCAGTTTCAAGTTATTCATATTCAAATTACCAGGTCTTTTAACAAGTTTGGGAGTTAGAGTTGCGACTCAACCCCTTACTAGCAAATGTTAAAAACTGACCACATTCAAGTTACCAAGTCTTTTAACAAGTTTGGGTGTTAGAGTTGCGACTCAACCCCTTACTGACAAATGTTAAACTGACTTTCAAATTTCGATATTCCATTTCAATCAATTTCTACATCGTTTAACAGGTTTGGGTGCTTGAGTTGCGACTCAACCCCTCACATTCAAGTGTTAAATGAATTCAAGTCCAATTTTCAAAGTTACTATAAGTTCGGGTAATTGAGTTGCGACTCAACCCCTTACATTCAAAAAATTGTATCTATTCTAATGCTATTAAGATCATGATAGTCAAAGGCATTCAAATCAAGAGACATCCAATTTTCAAACACCAAGAAGATCTTCTATTATCAAAATATGCCAGATACAAGAGGGCACTGTTACATTTCAAAAATTTACAAGTACAACAACGAAGAAGGAGAAAAGTCTCAAGGCTTGGCCACACTCTTCGCATGCGACTTCTCCCCTTCAGATCCAGGACGAGCTTTGCTCGCCACTGATGCCTTAGAGGATCGGACATTGGAAACATGGGCCCTGAGCGCTTCTGCCGCCTTCTCTGCTGTTTCCTTGTAAACCTTGCATTCAGACAGCGCATGCTCCAGTGCCTTCTTGGAAGTCTCCTCTCTGGCAGTGAAGACAGCGTGCTGAGTAGCAAGTTGTTGCTTCAGCTCTTGGATCTCGTTGGTGCGACCACAGGACACTTCCTCAACCTTGGAGAGTCGAGTCTTCAAGGATTCGAGCTCGTGACTCTGTGCCTCACAACGATCCTGCAACCCCTTGATCTTCAGCTTCCCCTTGCGAAGATCCTCAATCTTGGTTTTGAGAGAGGCTTTCTTCGAAGTCAGGAGCTCTCTCAGCTCATCTCTCTCCGCGGTTACAGCCTCCAGCGCAGCAGTCAAGCGAGATATTTCAGCTAAAGCTTCTTTTGCTCCCGCCCTCATAGAGAGCTTGGTTGCGACATTCATAACTGCTGAGTTCTGCAAAAGAATAAAAGAGTTAGAATTATTATAAAGATACGACTCAGATGATTGATCGAGCAGATACACCTACCAACAGATCAAGTCTCTCGAAAGCTTCATCCAGAGTAGCCCCCGGGAGGTTGATGAGTTTCCTGATCGCAGCAGTGGGGCGGTTGATGTCAACGTCACCCAAGCTTCTTATTGTTGGAGTCAATCCAGCAGGTGCACCTACAATCAACAAGAGATCAAAGTGTTAGATTATTTTCGAGCTTCAGAGACAAGACATTCAAAGCAAGTTAGTTCAATTACCTGAGGTTTCGACCCTCGGCTCTTTGCCCTTCCGGCGATCAGAGCCACCCTGAGGGGTCGATTTCTCCTGAGTAGGAGTTGGCGCTGGTTGAGGTTGAGGAGCCCCATCACCAACTCGACTTCCCCTCTCCAAATGAGTAGGGGGGGAAGCATTCCTCGGAGGAGAGACTCTCTCTTCCTCTTGTGATCCGCCAGGCTGGATGAGTCCTGCCACCATGGCTTCCACTTCGTTAAGCAGAGAGCGAGAGGGGGGTGGGGGTTGCTCAACCTCCACACCCCCGCTCGTTGTTGCTCCTTCAATGCGAGGAACGTCAGGGGTTATTTTATCAAGGGGCGTGGGGTTGCTTCCAACCCCACAACTCCTCGACAATTTTATTTTTAGGCGCATCGGCCTCTTTAACTCATCAAACTTGTAGGCGGGAACCACTCTTTGGCCATCGCCTTCTGCATCCATAACTCCTTCCATCTGACGAGCCTTAGCCTCGTCAATGGGGACAGGAATTGAGTCTTCCCCTGTAGCACCAACAGTGGGGGTGGGAGGAATTTCTTCCTCACCACCCCCATTCTCGCCATCTCCACCAGAGGGAGTGGAAGACAGATCATCCTCGCCATCGGCGTCCTCATCTTCGCCATTGCCACTGTTGTCATGGCTGGCATTCTCAGTCCCTTCGTCTTCTTCGTCACTCACTTCCTTCTCTCTCTCTTCTTCTTCTTCATTCTTCTTCCCTTCTTCTTCCTCTTCGTTCTTCTTCCCTTGGTTTTCATCTTCCTTTGGCTTGATAAGGGTTTTTCGCTTCTTCTTCATGGGACCTCTTTGGAGCACCAACTTCTCATCCAAGGTAGGCAATCGGCGCCTTGCAGTGTAAATCTTCTTCTCGGCCCGAATCTTTCGAATGATCTTACCCGACTGAGGGTCCTCCTCATAGTCCGAGTATAGAACTTCGTTATCCTCGTATCTATCTTTCGATCGGTGGAGGAGATTGGCCTTGCCATATCTCACTGGGCAGTTGGAGAACTGCTTCCACGACCTGGTTCCACAGGTCAACTCCAGAAATAAGTTGTCGATGGCTCCGGCTCTCTCAGAAGTCCAGGCAAAGATGCCTCCCTCGCTGTACATCTTCACTGCCTCGTGCACGCTGTCTCGGGGGGTATCGGGCACTGACATGGGTGTCCATGCACCAGAAACAGAAATAGGCCAATCTGTGTATAACTTGTCAGAAGGGACTGTATCAGTTAGCGGGCGCAGCGGAGATACCTCGGTCAAGTTGTAGAAAGGGCTGCCCTCCTGAAAGCCCATCTGTAGTGGAAGAAGAAGTATCCAAGTTCGATCCGAGCATCTTCTCCTTCTGGGATGCTGGAGTAGCACGCCTTCAAGTCTTCCTGGAAATCCGATTCCACGCGGCAGAATGCATAGATGATTCGCCAGGCATTTCCTGTGACCTGCCCCGGGCAAAGGCCAGAAGTGTTCAGCAATCTTGCCGCAAAGGGTGGCAACGGTAAACGCAGACCGCAGTTCATTTGGCCGAGGGTCACAATAGTTCCCATGACCTTCTCATTGCTAGCAAAGCTCGTGAAGACGGTCTTCTTATCGATGCCGAAAGCAGTCTGGATGCTAGGGAGTGAAGGCTGTGCCCCTTTCCCTTCTGTGAAGAAAGAGAGCAATGTTTGCCACTTCTGTCTTTTCGTATCCGTGAACTCACCGCCTGTATTGTACATATACTCTACCTCCTCTGTCAGAGGCATGAGCGGACCCAGAACAGACTTTACTTTAGGGATGAACTCTGGCCTTGATGGCGCTGAGGCAAACCCTACTCCTTGGTGCCGCTTGCCCAGTTGGCCAAATTCGGCAAGTGCGGCCTTGCCTTTGCCACGACCCCTCGGAGGAGATGGAACCTCAATAATTTCCTTCCCCTTTCTCTTCGAGGGAACCGTACCGGACTTCTTCGAACTGCCAGAGAAAGCCATTCGACCGATCAAACAAGAACAGATCAGAAATCAGGAGAACAAGAGTCTGGACTTCGAAAAATTTTGGAAGCGTGAAGCAAAAATGACAGCCAGTGAAACTTTTATCCCAGGGTAAAACAGGTACGCAAATCGAGAAGACACGTGTCTTCACCATATCAAATCACGTGTTTTTGTAGGTACACGTGGCATCCATCCGTAGCAAGCGCAAAACCAGGCAAACAGTCGCAACCAGGCGAAACGTCGGACCTACCGGTCCACATGAACCAACGGTCCAAGCAAGCCACCGGTCTGGGTAAACCGGACCGCCGGTTCAAAGCAACGTTCAAGCCAACCAAAGATTCAAAACAGGAAGGATCAAGCTCCATCAATGTTCGAAACTCTGCCAAAAAATTGAAGAGCAAAGCAGTGAACCTTCTCTGAAGGGCAGGTTCAAAACTTAAAATTGGACAAGTCCAAATTTCTACTGGATCTGGCAAAAAACCAAGGTTTTTTGCCGATCACTCGAACCTTGACCGGATATTTTTTCACCGATCGGACAAACATGTCCGATCGGCGAAAATTATTTGATCGGTCAAATTTCTACTGAATCTGGCAAAAAACCAAGGTTTTTTGCCGATCACTCGAACCTTGACCGGATATTTTTTCACCGATCGGACAAACATGTCCGATCGGCGAAAATTATTTGATCGGTCAAATTTCTACTGGATCTGGCAAAAAACCAAGGTTTTTTGCCGATCACTCGAACCTTGACCGGATATTTTTTCACCGATCGGACAAACATGTCCGATCGGCGAAAATTATTTGATCGGTCAAATTTCTACTGGATCTGGCAAAAAACCAAGGTTTTTTGCCGATCACTCGAACCTTGACCGGATATTTTTTCACCGATCGGACAAACATGTCCGATCGGCGAAAATTATTTGATCGGTCAAATTTCTACTGGATCTGGCAAAAAACCAAGGTTTTTTGCCGATCACTTGAACCTTGACCGGATATTTTTTCACCGATCGGACAAAAATGTCCGATCGGCGAAAATTATTTGATCGGTCAAATTTCTACTGGATCTGGCAAAAAACCAAGGTTTTTTGCCGATCACTCAAACCTTGACCGGATATTTTTTCACCGATCGGACAAACATGTCCGATCGGCGAAAATTATTTGATCGATCAAATTTCTACTGGATCTGGCAAAAAACCAAGGTTTTTTGCCGATCACTCGAACCTTGACCGGATATTTTTTCACCGATCGGACAAACATGTCCGATCGGCGAAAATTATTTGATCGGTCAAATTTCTACTGGATCTGGCAAAAAACCAAGGTTTTTTGCCGATCACTCGAACCTTGACCGGATATTTTTTTACCGATCGGACAAACATGTCCGATCGGCGAAAATTATTTGATCGGTCAAAATTCTACTGGATCTGGCAAAAAACCAATGTTTTTTGCCGATCACTCGAACCTTGACCGGATATTTTTTCACCGATCGGACAAACATGTCCGATCGGCGAAAATTATTTGATCGATCAAATTTCTACTGGATCTGGCAAAAAACCAAGGTTTTTTGCCGATCACTCGAACCTTGACCGGATATTTTTTCACCGATCGAACAAACATGTCCGATCGGCGAAAATTATTTGATCGGTCAAATTTCTACTGGATCTGGCAAAAAACCAAGGTTTTTTGCCGATCACTCGAACCTTGACCGGATATTTTTTCACCGATCGGACAAACATGTCCGATCGGCGAAAATTATTTGATCGGTCAAATTTCTACTGGATCTGGCAAAAAACCAAGGTTTTTTGCCGATCACTCGAACCTTGACCGGATATTTTTTTACCGATCGGACAAACATGTCCGATCTGCGAAAATTATTTGATCGGTCAAAATTCTACTGGATCTGGCAAAAAACCAAGGTTTTTTGCCGATCACTCGAACCTTGATCGGATATTTTTTCACCGATCGGACAAACATGTCCGATCGGCGAAAATTATTTGATCGGTCAAATTTCTACTGGATCTGGCAAAAAACCAAGGTTTTTTGCCGATCACTCGAACCTTGACCGGATATTTTTTCACCGATCGGACAAACATGTCCGATCGGCGAAAATTATTTGATCGGTCAAATTTATACTGGATCTGGCAAAAAACCAAGGTTTTTTGCCGATCACTCGAACCTTGACCGGATATTTTTTCACCGATCGGACAAACATGTCCGATCGGCGAAAATTATTTGATCGGTCAAATTTCTACTGGATCTGGCAAAAAACCGAGGTTTTTTGCCGATCACTCGATCCTTGACCGGTTGAAATTTGACCGATCGGTCAAAATTTAACCGATCAGTCAAAATTTGTCCGATCGGATAAATTTTGACCGATCAATCAAAATCTTCTGATCGGTCAAAACTTCTACTAGATCGGTCAAAAAGCCGTGTTTTTTGACCGATCATTCGATCCTTGACCGGTTGAATTTTGACCGATCAATCAAAATTGACCGGTCAATCCTTTTTTACGCTAACACACGACAAGTTTCTTCGTGTCCCTTTTTCAAACAGGAAGTTGCCGTTCTTTGCACCAATTCCAAGCCAGCCAGAATGCACTCTAGCTAACTTGGAGGGGGTAACTGTGGGTGCAAATTTTGGCATAAGTTTACCTACTACCACGGGACCCACCGGCCCTGCCTGGTGGGCCCACAAAGACTACCACGGGACCCACCAGCCCTGCCTGGTGGGCCCACGAGGACTACCACGGGACCCACCGGCCCTGCCTGGTGGGCCCACGAGGACTACCACGGGACCCACCGGCCCTGCCTGGTGGGCCCACGAGGACTACCACGGGACCCACCGGCCCTACCTGGTGGGCCCACGAGGACTACCACGGGACCCACCGGCCCTGCCTAGTGGGCCCACGAGGACTACCACGGGACCCACCGGCCCTGCCTGGAGGATCCCCAGATACGGCAGCAGAAACCGCCATTTACCCTGGAATTCCCCACCAGAGAAGCCTATAAATAGCAGAGCCTTCGAATGTAAAAGGATCGATTCTGAAAAAAGATCGAATTCTCAGTTATAAGAAACCAGAGCTCTGGGATTTCTAACTTCCGACCTACCATCTCTCTTTGATCTTCTTTTCTCTTTCGAAGAGATCAGAGAGTTTTCAGTGACACTCGGCCTGTCGAGGTCACTTCAACTGAAGTGTTAGTAAATTCGGGTTGCTCCCTATAGCACGGAGACGTAGGCTTCGGCTGAACTCCGAGATCACATCTCGTGTCACAATTTCTCTGATTGCATTCCTCTGTTTGCATATCAAAAGGCTTCGACTTCAATCAACAGATCGATCAACGATCTTCGATATCAACTTCGACTCCAATTGACTGGTGCTGCGAGAATCTTCGGGTCGGCACGAAGATTTTCCCCCACACGATCTATTCTAATTCATTCATACAATCCATTCTAATTCTTTCACACGATCCATTCTAATTCATTCGTACGACCCATTCTAATTCATTCGCACAATCCATTCTATTTCATTCGTACGATCCATTCTTACTCATTGGTACGATCCATTCTAATTCATTCGCACGAATGTATCCATTCTAATTCATTTGTACGAATGAATTAGAATGGATCGTACGAATGAATTAGAATGGATCGTGCGAATGAATTAGAATGGATCGTACGAATGAATTAGAATGGATCGTACGAATGAACTAGAATAGATACATTCGTGCGAATGAATTAGAATGGATCGTACGAATGAATTAGAATGGATCGTACGAATGAATTAGAATGGATCATACGAATAAATTAGAATGGATCGTATAAATGGTTTAGAATGGATTCATTCGTGCGAATGAATTAGAATGGATCGGACGAATGAGTTAGAATGGATCGTACGAATGAATTAGAATGGATCAAATGAATGAATTAGAATGGTTACATTCATGCGAATGAATTAGAATGGATCGTACGAATGGATTAGAATGGATCGTAGGAATGGATTAGAATGGATACATTCATGCGAATGAATTAGAATGGATCATACGAATGAGTAAGAATGGATCGTATGAATGAAATAGAATGGATTGTACGAATGAATTAGAATGGATCGTGCGAATGAATTTGAATGGATCGTACGAATGAATTAGAGTGGATCGTGCTAATGAATTAGAATTGATCGTACGAATGAAATAGAATGGATTGTACGAATGATTTAGAATGGATCGTACGAATGAATTAGAATGGATCGTATGAATGATTTAGAATGGATACATTCGTGCGAATGAATTAGAATGGATCATACGAATGAGTAAGAATGGATCGTACGAATGAAATAGAATGGATTGTACGAATAAATTAGAATGGATTCGTACGAATTAATTAGAATGGATACATTCGTGCGAATGAATAAGAATGGATCGTACCAATGAGTAAGAATGGATCGTACGAATGGAATAGAATGGATTGTGCGAATGAATTAGAATGGATCGTATGAATGAATTAGAATGGATCGTGTGAAAGAATTAGAATGGATTGTATGAATGAATTAGAATAGATCGTATGAATGAATTAGAATGGATCGTACGAATGAATTAGAATGGATCGTATGAATGAATTAGAATGGATCGTACGAATGAATTAGAATGGATACATTCGTGCGAATGAATTAGAATGGATACATTCGTGCGAAAGAATTAGAATAGATCGTATGAATGAATTAGAATGGATCCTATGATTGAATTAGAATGGATCGTGCGAATGAATTAGAATGGATCGTACGAATGAATTAGAATGGATCGTGCTAATGAATTAGAATTGATCGAACGAATAAATTAGCATGGATCGTGCTAATGAATTAGAATGGAATGTACGAATGAATTAGAATGGATCGGGTGAAAGAATTAGAATGGATTGTATGAATGAATTAGAATCAATTCGTACGATCCATTTGAATTCATTCGCACGATCCATTCTAATTAATTCATATGATCCATTCTAATTCATTCATACAATCCATTCTAATTCTTTCACACGATCTATTCTAATTCATTCGTAGGATCCATTCTAATTCATTCATTCAATCTATTCTATTTCATTCGTATGATCCATTCTTACTCATTCGTATGATCCATTCTAATTCATTCGGATGAATGTATCCATTCTAATTTATTCATACGATCCATTCTAATTCATTCGTACGATCCATTCTAATTCATTCGTACGATCCATTCTAATTCATTCATCCGTTCCATTCTAATTCATTCGCACGAATGTATCCATTCTAATTCATTCGTACGATCCATTCTAATTCATTCGTACGATCCATTCTAATTCATTCGTAAGATCCATTCTAATTCATTCGTATGATCCATTCTAATTCATTCGTACGATCCATTCTATTTCATTCGCACGAATGTATCCATTCTAGTTCATACATACGATCCATTCTAATTCATTCGCACGATCCATTCTAATTCATTCGCACGATCCATTCTAATTCATTTGTACGATCCATTCTAATTCATTCGCACGATCTGTTCTTATTCATTCGCACAATCCATTCTAATTCATTCGCACGAATGTATCCATTCTAATTCATTCGTACGATCCATTCTAATTCATTCGTACGAGCCATTCTAATTCATTCGTATGATCGATCCATTCTAATTAATTCGTATGATCAAAATCTAATTCATTCGTACGATCCATTCTAATTCATTCATACAATCCATTCTAATTCATTCGCACGAATGTATCCATTCTAATTAATTCGTACGATCCATTCTAATTCATTCGTATGATCTATTCTTATTCATTCGCACGATCTAGTCTAATTCATTCGCACGATCCATTCTAATTCATTCGCACGAATGTATCCATTCTAATTCATTCGTACAATCCATTCTAATTCATTAATATGATCCATTCTAATTCATTCGTACGATCCATTCTAATTCATATGCACAAAGGTATCCATTCTAATCCATTCGTAGGATCCATTCTAATCCATTCGTACGATCCATTCTAATTCATTCGTACGATCCATTCTAATTCATTCGCTCGAATGTACCCATTCTAATCCATTCGTACGATCCATTCTAATCCATTCGTACGATCCATTCTAATTCACTCGCATGAATGTAACCATTCTAATTC